>CM014730.1:60810098-60899084 GCA_004329165.1 Spatholobus suberectus | reverse complement strand
CGTTGTATGGGAGTTTAGTTTATGTTTTCTATATTTATGTTGTGAAGTTTTGTACGACACTTAAGTGCCAAATGATATGTATTAGTTCGATATTACTAATTTTATATCCATATATGTTTAGTTTCATTGTTCCTCTGATGTTTTTATATTCAAAATTTTCATGTCCTAGAAATTTAGGGCTAGTAAAGTAATATATTCTAGGGTGTTACAAGTATAACAGTAATTTATTGAGTGTGTGAGTGGTATTGGGTGTATTTATGATCCAAAACTACTTATAGGATATGCATTCGACACTAGACAAAATAATATTATTTTATTTCGAAGCATTAGAATCACTTCAAAATTTTACAAAAGAGTAATTATGATTAATAATCACTAATCATATTAATCGACATGAAATATTTAATTGTCTATTCACATAAATTAATAGAATATTTTTCTGTTTGATTCACATTACAATCCAAGCTTCAATTAAACTAACAGCTAAAACTCACAAAATTCATAGAAATTCTAATTGATTAATTTTGTATAATTTAATTAATATTGTCACTTATAAATAATGCAAATTAAGTTAATTAAGAAATAATAGAAAAGTAGGTGTTACCCATCTTATAAAGTTTCTCAAGGCTGTAGCAAATATTTCATCTCATTGCCCTATTAGTAAAAAGCTTTTTTTAAGAAAAAAAAAGTTGAAATTTTAAAATTTCAACTATCCCAAACATGCTCTAAATAGCCGATTATTAATGTACTCTTTCTCATCTATGAATTGTTCCATGTAGATTAAAAGTGTAATGGGTAATGGAATCTAATCTATACGTATCTACTAGACCCTTTGAGATGTAAAGGCTCTAGGCATACCTATGTCATTGGAAAGAAAAATGTTTAGATAAAAGTTTAATACTTCGTTATTCATTTAAAACTTAAAATTTACTTAACAAATATTTGAATAATGGAGATGCAAGACATTTCAATCCTGCCCAATAATTTTAATACATCCTTTTAGTACATAAAGAAATTCATCTCATTACCAATAAGATTAGCCCCCATATGAATCATTAAAGGTTCCTTGATTTTCATTGCAGCTACACATATGCGTGTAAGTTAATCCATTAAGGGTTGTGACATTACAACAATGGCCTTGGAGCGAATTTATTAGAAACAATAATTTATTAAATAAATAAACAATATTAATAAATATTTCTAGAGTTTTAAATATTAAATATATAAGAGTTTAATGGTCATGTACTGTCAATGTAAAAAGTTTTATATTGTCATCCAATCAGAAATCATCACTAATATGACTTTTGAAATATTTATTATAAAAGTCAACAAACTTACAATAAATAGTGGTTTATGATTGGATGATAGTGTAAAATTACTTTACACTGTTAGTGCATGACCATTAAACTCAATATATAATGTGAAAAAATTGCAAGATATGATTTTTCATACTAGAGTTTCTTGGACGTGACGAGCAGAGGGTAGATTTTTATGCCAATGTTACCTTTATGCTTTGAGAAGTGAACCACTACAAGAAAAATAAAAAATGGCGACACTTTGTTGACGGAAGTTGATTACAAATTGCCGTCACTTGACTTTTGCGACTATTCTTATAGTAGTTTTTAACAACTATCAAGGACATTGAATTATATTAAGAGAAATATTAAAATAAACCACACAAACTTTCATGACCAGCCCCGAACTTTGCCCTAAATTACGCCTTTGCCTTAGTCTCTTTCACTACCCGCCTCACCTATCACTTTCACTAGTGCGCCTAACCCTTTCCCAAAATCTCTGCTAGCCTAAAAAAATGTTCATAGCTGCAAAATTCTAAACCTTTTTTTTCTCTCTCCGTGAGCACAAAACTGTAGATGGGTGCAAAGCCTAGTTTGGGGATTTGGTCCGTAGGTGGCCCGATGGAGCAACACCCTAGTTCAAAGAATGGGTGTGGGATCGTGGTTCAAAGACTAACGATAGCTAGTTTAGGTAATAAATAACAGTTGTAGTTTGAGGTAGGTGCGTCTTTGGATCTATGCTTATACTTCCTAGCTTGGGGTTTTGGTGTGTGTGAAATATGGTCCGAGAAGGAGGCTAGGTGGTGCAAACATGATGACATCACTGGCTTGGGTCCTGATGGTGGGGATCAACGTGTCCATCATCATTTACCTTTTGTTCTAAAGCCTTTTCCTCTAAAAAGGTGTGCAACTCTCTCTCTCTCTCTTTTCCCCCCTTTTATCTATTCTTAAATTTTACTTACAATTTGTCATTTCCCCCCCTACTAAATGATGAGTTTATCTTACAATCCTTGCTCAGTCTAGAGTATTAGGGATTGCGACTTGTTATTAAGATTGTTTTGTCCTCATGAAATAATTGGGATTGTGACTGATACTAATAGGTTCACTCTAATGCTACATTTGATACATTGCATCCTCAGTAATAATGCTTTTAATCACTATTTTAACATGGACATCATTTCTTCCTTCATGACAGCCATTTGTGTTGTTATTTACACTTGTATCTTCTCTTTTATCTACTCTTACAGTTGTTCCTACATCTATTGTTGCACCTCTTATTTGAATTGAGACATGGCCTATCACATTTCTTCCTCCATCTTCACCATTGCCAAGTCATAGCACGTAAGCATACTAAAGTACTGTCAAACGGCTACTCTTTGTCTAACTACTAAAATATAGTTAATGTGCTTTAGTCTCCCTATAGTAGTAGACAATATATCAATCTACCCAAATTGAGTGAAGCTTCCCTAAGACAATTGCTCTTCAAGAGAATCCAAATAACATTACAAGTAATAATCATAATTAGCATTTACGTTGCAAAAGACATAATAATTTTTATTAATCCTAAATTACTTATAGTTCTCTTGGCAACAAAACGAGTCTCATCGGTTATATAGCTCCTAGATTTTCTTTGGCGTGCCCTCTTCCATTTGTCATTCCAAGTAGGATGTGATGGAAGAAAGATAGCAACAAACGAGTCAAATTGAGCAGCTTCCTATCATCGGTTCCACATTTTTTAAATTATTCTTCTTTAAGCAATTGATAACTTCCAAGAGACAATCTATATCATATAATTTTCATGTATTAGTAAAATCAATAAACAATAAAATCAACTAACCAAAAATGTAGGGTCTTCCAAACCCTAGATAAAAGAATGTCAAGTATCCTCATCAATAAAAGGATACTTCTTGTAAGGTTTAACATCCTTAATGTCAACAAAGATGTATCTACTAGTGAGATAAGTCTCGGTGACCTCCAAATGCTTCCTTTGTATATTAGATCAACTTTCTTCTCAACATTTCAAAATTTGGAACATTATACATGAGCCACAATACTTACATACAATGAAGTTAATAAAGGCAATAATTACAACTATAGATACAATATATAGTGACAAATTTTGACAATTTGCCAAATCTCCTTCGCACACTCTTTTACGTCATCTAACTTAGTCTTTAGAATGCATGACTTACTTCATCCCAAAGGGGCAACAAAACTTTTAAACTTTGTCCTATCTGGCCTTCATGGTTTTTTAGGCAAATCAAATTCAATAAAGATCCTCTCCTCACTACTACCACGACTAAGGATCAACAACTATAACTGTATGCCACATCTATGTTTCTTGCAGCTAGACTAGCTGTCTAACACATAATTGCAATGATAATGATTCTCCATGTGTCTACTAAGATTTAAAAAAAAAAAGATTTTTCACAGCCAATTATCAACCAATATCATGTACTATTAAGCACCCAAAGCAACTGATTATGAACCAATAACTCCCAAAATGCAACTGATTTGTTCGCAACCAAACAACTAACACATATTGGTTCAAATAACTTTTTTAGGTTTTTTTTTCCACTCTCACCACTCTAAGAGGGACAACCAAAAATGTACTACAATGTAGAGACGCATTTCACAGAGATGCAACCCACAATGTTTTAATGTTGAGAACAAATTAAAGAAAGAACAACAAGAATGAGAGCAACAACGCAAAGTAAGAGAAAATTGATAGCCACAGAGCAAACACGAAGAGCATAACATAGTGCAACAGTGATGAAAGAAAGAAAAACAACAAAACAAACACAAAACAAGAATGGCGACCAACGAAGAACACAATGCAATAGTGATAAAAGTAAAAAGAATAACAAAGCAACATATAATGCAGCAACAGTGATGAGAGAGAAAAAGTGAAAACAATTATACATAATGAAAGTAGCAAGATAAAAAGAGAACAAGAGTAGCAAGAATAAGAGCATCAAAAGGCGTGAGAACAAGAGCAACAAAGGGAACAAGAACAAAATTAGTACGAAATCAAAAGAGCTACAAGGGTTTTGAAGGAACATGGAGAGGTTTAAAAAGAGTTTCTAGATTGTTGTAAATGATCTAGAAAATCACTTTTCAAATCGACTCACTTTCTAGATCAATTGCTAAAGAATAGATCTAGAAAACACTTTCTAAATCATTTTTATTAAGATCTAATCTAAAAATTGTTCTCTATACTAGTTCTTCAACAACTGATTTAAAATCTTTATCCCAATATTACAAAAATGTTATCTTCTCACATCATAGATCAATTATCTTTGAATCGATGTTAATTGTCAATGTAAAAAGGGTTTTTTGTACTAGTTATTAAGGTAGCCCACTAGCTTCCCTTGATTACCTATTAAGTTATTGTGGTCATTTTTTAACACTATACCCCATCAATTGCACAACACACCTATTAAATAGGTATCAAGAAGAATACTAAGGTGTAAGTGTGACACCCTTTTCCCCAAATCTAATTATTAAATAAATTTTATGGAAATGTAATATACCTTTCTTTTGCAAAATAAAATGGTAAATTTAAAATCTTTTCCTTCACACGATAAAGGACATCACATGCATAACTTGCTTCAACTTAAACTCCATAATTAATAACAAGATATTGGCCCACAATTGGCTTTACAAGTCTTTAAAAATAAACCAAATTAAGATGTAAAATTACTAATGCTACGTTCAAAAGCTAAGGACACAAAATAATAATTAACCAAGCCCTGATGTCACAATCTTATCAGAGAAAACCAAATCCAAGCAACAATAAAATAAATTGCAATGAGGTTAATGCCTCTACACTAAGACTCCTCCTTAGGGTCCTACTGAACATCACCTGTGTATCACAGACATAGACAAAAGAAAAACAAAAAACAAGGGAGTGAGATACATCTCACGTCATGTTCAAAGTATGACAATAGAGGCAGGTAGAATACATAACATATACATAATCAGAATAATGTTAATTTGCAAGAATTAAAAACACATAAACATATGTAATGCCATGCCATATAGCATTCTACTTCTCATGCACATGTGATACCAATCTAAATTCATCTTAGAAGTAGACTAAGAGTAAGTGTAAGGTCATAAGACGCATCATCGGTACCGATGCTTTTGGCTTTCGCACCCTTAAATAGTGTGATATTCCCTAGTGACTAGTCGAGGGTTACCTAGTCTTGCCAGTACACTCCAGCTCCATGGGATCAACATAGGCCATTAGAGTTTTCCAACCAGGTACCACCCCCAAGGCTAGGGTTAGATAACCCTAGCCAAATTCCTACTACTTTATTTCTCCATATGACTCAATGTCATGATGCATATCATAGATCATTAACACAATTTCATATCATATTCAGTTTTCTCAAGGTAAGTAATAATCACAAGATGTAATTTCAACAAGGCATCTAAGCAATGATAATCATACAATAAATAGGCATAAAAGGTCAACAACATCAACTTTAGTGTTTTAGTGGGTCACGCTTAATGCTAAACCCTTGGCGATTAGGGCCAAACCTCTAGAGGACCATGGATTGCCCCTTACCTCTCCCACACTTAACGCCAACTCTAGCACTTAGCGCTACCACGCTCAGTGCCAAACCTTCAAGGGATTCTTTGTCTCTCTCACACTTAGTGCCAAAATTCTAGCGCTTAGTGCCAACTACGATTTTTCTTGGCTTTCAAGCACTCCAAAATAGATTAATTTATTCCTAATCACTTTTATTACCTTTCTTATTGATCAATCTATCCTATAACTCTTCACTCACTCACAATTCTCCAAAAATTCGTTAAATCCCTAATCTAGGCACAAAGGGGAAAGGAAGAACAATTATGACAATTCACGTACACAATTAACATGAAATTACTATGAAACACATAAACAATTGGGGAAAATCACGTTCCCTTTTACACACAATCATACAATTCACAAACAATTAAGGCCTAGGGCAAACCCCTCTACCAACTACCAAACCCATATCCATGAACGAGATAACTCATTCCCCCTTTACCTTGAAAGAGACGACCTCCAACAAGAGGATGTGAACGGTGCAACAACATCTTCCTAAAGCTCCTTACTCCTTGACTGCAGCAACTCTGACGGCACAGTATCTCCAAAGAGGCACAAAAGATAATAAAGAAAAGGGTGAGATTTTTAAGAATCCTAATGGACTCTTAAAGCTAACTTTGTGCTTATGAAAACTAAGCCCAATACAAGAGTTTTAAAACTTTTAAGAACACTTTAATTACAAAACCTTAAATTAAAGGCCCAATATCTCTTTTTCCAAAAATACCATTTTACTTAAAACAAAACAAAACAGGAAATAATAATAATACAAATAATACATATTAATTAAAAGGAAAACATTGGGGTGTTACAACTCCCCCTTCCTTAAAAGAAATTTCATCCTCGAAATTTACTTGAAGCAAACAACTTTGGATAAGACTCCTTCATCTAGCTCTCTAATTCCCAAGTTGCATTATCTTCTATAGCTCCTCCCCAAACAGTCTTAACTAAGGGAATTTCCTTTCCTCTTAGTTGTCTCACCCTTCGGTCTTCAATTAGCAATGATAAAGTCTCAAAAGTTAGGTTTTCCTTGGATATTGTCCAACTCAATTACATGTGATGGATCATGGACATATTTTTTAAGTTGGGAAACATGAAAGACACTATGAAATTTGAAAGAGATGAGGATAAAGCAATTTGAAAGGTGACTTCGCTGACTCTTTTTAGGATTTAGAAAGGACTAATGAAACACGGAGCAAGTTTACGGGACTTCAATGCCCGACCAACCCTAATCCATAGAGTGACTTTCAAAAACACATGATCATCCTCCTAAAATTCAAGAGCCTTCCTTCTCTTATCATTGTAACTCTTTTGCCTACTCTGAGCTGCCCTCATCTTATCTTGGATCATACTAACCTTCTTAGTAGTTTGTTGCACTACCTCAAGTCCTAACATCAGGTTCTTACTGGGTTCTAACCAACACAAGGGTGTCCTACATCTCCTCTTATACAAGGCTTCATACGGTGTCATCCTTATACTAGAATGGTAACTGTTGTTATAAGTGAACACCATATGAGGTAAGAAATTATCCCAACTACCACTCTGCTCTAATACACAAGCCCTCAAAAGGTCTTCTAGGGATTGAATGATTCGCTCAGTATGATTGTTTGTCTATGGATGGTAAGTTGCACTCAATCTAAGTTTAGTATTTAGGGCTCCATGTAAACTCTCCCAAAACCTAGATGTGAACCTAGGATCTCTTCAGAAACTATACTAGAAGGCACACCATGCAACTTCACAATCTCATTAATGTATAGGGTAGTCAACTTTTTTAAAGGATGTCTAATGTTAATTGGAATAAAGTGAGCAAATTTGGTTAACCTATCCACTATTACCTAAATTGAATCCAACCCTTTGGGAGTTTTAGGCAAACCCACCACAAACTCCATGGATATACTATCACATTTCCATTCAAGAATGTCTAAGGGCTGCAACATACCTAATGGCTTTTGGTGCTCTATCTTAGCTTTTTGACACATTAAACAAACATATACAAACTTAGCTACCTCCTTCATACCAAGTTACCAAAAAATCTTTTTATGGTCTTGATACATCTTTGTGGCTCCTTGGTGGATATTCAACCCACTCCTATGACCTTCTTCTAAGATTATCTTTCTAAGCTCCAACACACCAGGTACACAAATCCTATCTTGGAATTTAATTACTCCATCTATTCCTACTTTAAAGCTACTCTCCTTACCTTGGGCTATAGACTCTAACTGGGCTAGCAAAACGAATTAGATTTCTAACTTAACTTAATCTCATCTATTAATCCACTAGTCATTCTCAGCATACCCAGCCTTACACTCTTAGGGGTAACCTCATATACTAGGCTTGTGTTTCTAAACTGCTTTATAAAGTCTAACTCTCTAACAATCAATGAGGACATGTGTAAAGATTTCCTACTCAAGACATCAGCCACTACATTAGCTTTGCCTATGTGATAACTAAGCTCAAAATCGTAATCCTTAAGAAACTCTAACCACCTCCCCTGCCTCATGTTCAATTCTTTTGGGTCAAACAGGTGCTTAAGGCTCTTATGGTCACTAAAGGCTTCAAACCTAGAACTATAGAAGTAATGCCTCCACAATTTAGGCACAAACACTATAGATGCTAACTCTAAATCATGGGTAGGGTAATTCCTTTCATGGGACTTAAGCTGCCTAGATGCATAAGCTACCACTTGCCCCTTCTACATAAGCACACCACCTAAACCTATCTTAGATGCATGACAATACACTACGAAAGGCTCACTCAAGTTAGGCAAGACTAAAATAGGTGCAAAAGTCAACCTCTTTTTAAGCTCTTGGAAACTATCCTCACACTGGCTATCCCACACAAAGGCTTGACCCTTACGAGTCAACTAAGTCAAAGGCATGGCTATCTTAGAGAAACCCTCTATGAACCTCCTATAGTATCCTGCTAAACCTAAGAAACTCCTAATCTCAAAAATTGACTTAGGGTCTTTCCACCTTAACACAACTTTTACCTTAGATGGGTCTACAGCTATCCAATCACTAGATATGACATGTCCTAAGAAGCTAACTTCTTTTAACCAGAACTCATACTTGGACAACTTAGCATACAGTTGTTTGTCCTTAAAGGTCTACAGCACAACCTTCAAATTCTCAGCATGTTCCTCCCTAGACTTAAAATACACTAGGATATCATTTGTAAAGACTACTACAAATCCATCTAGGTAGGGGTAGAAAATCCTATTCATGTAGTCCATGAACACACCAGGCGCATTGGTCATACCAAAGGGCATAACCAAGTACTCATAGTGACCATACCGTGTCCTGAAAGCAGTCTTCGGGATGTCCTCAAACTTTACACAGGTTTGATGGTAAACCTAATCTCAAATCTATCTTACATCCTACCAACTGGTCTATAAGGTCATTTATTCTAAAAAGAGGATACCTATTCTTAATCATCACCTTATTCAATTAACGGTAGTCTACACCCAACCTCATACTCTTATCCTTCTTCTTCACTAGCAAAACAGGTGCTCCCCACCATGATACGCTAGGCCTCACAAACTGTTTTTCGAACAAGTCCTCTAACTATTTCTTAAGCTCGGCAAACTTTAAAGGAGACATCTTATAAGGTGTCACGAATATAGGTCTAATGCCAGGCACTAAATCTATGGAAAACTCAACTTCATGCTTAAAAGGTAGACTAGAAACATCCTCCAAGAATACCTTAGGGAAATCTCTCATTACAGGCAGATCTCCAACCACAACCTTGTTCTCGAGTTTCAGGGTGGCTAACATCACGTACACTTAAGCGTTCTCTTTCAAAGATGCCTTTACCTAGTTGGCAGTGAGGAATCTCGCATCCTTACCCTCAACTAACTCACCAAACACAATAAATTTATCAAAGTAGTTTAAGAGGACGTGGTTGGAAGATAATTAGTCCATACCAAGAATCCCATCACGTTGACTAAAAGGCAAATAAATCAAGTCAACCAAGAATTTTTTATTAGAAACCAGCACTGGACAATTTAAACAAACATCAGAGGTAATGATAGAACCACTAACAAGGGTATCAACAACCAAGTCAAATTTCAAAGAAGTCACAGGAAATTTTAAATTTTTAGCACAAGTATAGGATATAAATGAATGAGTTGCACCAGAATCAAAGAGTACAACTAAAGGAGTTTTGCTTATAAGACATGTACCTTGAATCAAGTCATCAGACTCCAAGGCTTCAGCACCACTAAGAGAAAAGACTCTCCCTATGGCCTTCAGTCGACTGACTTGCGAACTCTGACTTCCACTACACAACTCCTTCTTAGGATTGTACAATCCTTTCCAATTTGCCCTTTTTGTCCACAGTTAAAACAAGTCAATTCCTTGTTCTTGCACTCAAACGTCACATGATCAAGCCATCCATATTTCTTACATCTTTGTAGGGTGGAAAGAACTGATCCCCCACTACCACCACTAACGGGCTGACTTGTTGTAGGCTTCTAATTACTAAAACAATTGCTAGGTGGAACTGAATAGGGCTTCTCTCGATTCTAATTGCCAAACTTCTTCTCCTAAGAGGGACCTACACTCTTGTAATGTGTCGCTCTTGCACTACTATCTTCATCATAGATTCTGCATCTATTCACTAATATAGGAAATTGGTGAATCTCCTAGTAGCTCATAGCTTGCTTAACCTAAGGTCGTAGGCCATTCACGAGCTTCATGCACTTAGAATGCTCCCCAGCTTCGTTATGGTAATGAGGAAAATACCTCGACCACTCCTCAAACTTGGCTGTGTAATCATCCACGGTTATGTTGCCTTGCTTAAGATCTAAGAACTCAATTTCCTTGCGGTTATGAATGTCCTCAAGAAAGTACTTTTTCAAGAAAACCTCTTTGAAGTCTTCCCAAGTGATGACTCTATCTCCAGCTTCCAAACAATAACGGGTATTCTCCCACCAATACTCAACCTCCGCAACTAGCATGAAGGTGCCAAAAGGCACCTTCTCAGCTTTTGTGCATGCCATGGCTCGAAATATCTTCTCGATCTCTCACAACCAATTTTGTGCACCATTGGGGTTGTATCCCTCCTTGAACATCGACAGGTTTTGCCTTTGGAACCCATCCAACCCACGGAACTCAATAGTACCATCCTCTCTATTATGATTCCTCCCCACAGTTTGAGCTAAGGCATAAAGAGCATCAGAAATAGCATGGTTGTTCCTACTAGTAGTCATTACTGTAACACTCCTTTAATTTTACATATAATTCATATTAATTTAATTATTAATTTAAGTTGATGAAAATGTTGGTAATTTTTTATTTTTATAATAGAAATTTTCTAAATTTGACAGAATTTGAAATAGAAGTGAAATGATAAAAACCGCTTATGTATATATGTATATATATCAAATAGTACATCATGGTTTGAGGATGATACATAACAGTCAGAAAATAAAATTACATCGAAAGACATATACTACTTAGTCTATTATATACATCAAAAGGATCCTATACAGAGTAGTATTTATCTACCTTATCCCTTATACAAAAAGAAAATACTATAGGTCTTCAAGTCCTCCCCCGTTGAGATGTTCTCTATCTCGTACTCAGCATCACGAAGCGTTAATGTCGTCTTCAATAATCATGACCAATCATACACAAAAGAAAATAATGGAGTAAGGTGTTTTGTTCTAAAATCACTTTTACATGTACGGTAGTTAAACTATCATAAAATAAAGATAAAACACAGCTGACAACACAAAGGATCTGAAGGTTCATTCTAAGTTGTATCAGACTACCCTTAACTAAGTATAGATCCATACTTCTCATTAATGGGTAATAGTTCTCAACAGAACCTGGGAAGTGACTGGGAGTACTTATACCTCTCTTAACACCATCACACGGTACAGTCCTTGTCATCATTGAGGAACAAAATAATAATTTAGGATATCTTTTTATAGAGATATACTCTCAAACCAATCCTGTAATGCTGAGCAGTTGTCGAGATTATCGAGTTTGGTCAGGTGAATATCCCGGCTCAAGGGCACTACCCTGGCCATTGGGACCTTCACCACTCAATGCCTACCCCCAAGACCTCCGCAAGTGGGTCCCTACCTTTCATTCCTCAGCGTACCAAACTGTGGCTTCCCTAACAGGGTGCCATGCCACTGCATGTTACTTGCTTTACATTACTCACTAAACTATCAATTCCGAACTTCTCAAGTAGAGGTTTCCCTGGTCTCATTTAATTTGAGCACCATACAATCAACATTTTTTCCTTATTTTACAGAAATTGCACAATACCAGAATTTTAACAGAATAACGACATAGCAATTATAGTATAATTCTAAAATTTTGGCAGAAAAACAACTAAATAAATACATTTTAATTTTCTAAAATTGAGCAGAGTAACAGCTTAGCAAGTGCATTTTAATTTTCTAAAATTGAACAGAGTAACAACTTAGCAAGTATAATTTAATAATTTAAATTTGAGCAGAGTAACAATTTAGTAATTATGATTTAATAATCTAAATTTGGCAAAGTAACAACTAAGCAAAAATTAAAGGTTAACATTAAACAATAATAATAATAATAAAACTTAAGCCTAAACGGGTTTAGGGGAAAACCCTTTCTACCAACATGCAAAGTGACAATAATTTAGAACCAACCCCACTCCCTCCATTACCTCTAAGATAGTTGATGAAGAGGATGGAATTTTTGATGCAAAGCTCTTAGGAAGAGAACTTTACTAGTTGTTGGAAAACTAGTAAAATTTTAGCATAAAAACAAAGTAAAATAAAAAATTTTCTAAAAAGAGAAGCTCTCTAAGAATTTGGCTAGCATGAGAGAGGAAAGGATGAGTGAAAATCTGAAAACTTTGAGGCCTATTTATGGAAGAAGGGGGGGGTTAGGTGTCCAAAGATTTACATCATCCATTATGTAAGCATTATGTCATAAATCAAATTTTTATTTATTTTTAATCCAATTTAGGGACACATATCCCAAATAGGTGGTGAATCACCTATTTTAGGGTTGGGGACGTGCTCCACCAGCTGTCCCAAGCCTCCATGTGTCAAATTTATCTGTAGGTGAATTAACTAGTACCGATAAAAATGCCCAAACTTGAAAAATTAGCTTTTAATATCAAAATAATGCATTTTAATGAAAAACTGGACAAATACATTATTTTTCATCAAAAATAAATTTATAATAATAATTTTTATTTTTTTTTAATTTATTTCAAATTATATGTATTTATTTTGTATTTTTAAGCTAGAAAATTCATAGAAAATCCATTTTAATTCAATAAATACCAGAATTTTTATGAAAATTATAAAATTAAATATTTTACCCATAAATAAACTAAAATTACCATTTTCACCCTTTTTAAATGTCAAACCAACACTAGCTGGCTTATTAGACACGTAGGGACATTTTGGTCATTTTACACAGAAATTCCAAAAAATTCCCAAAAATTTCCAAAATTATATTTTAATATATATGACATAATTCCAAGCTCAAATTGACATTTTAATGTCAGTTGAATCTTTTTCTTATGTCAATTCTTAATGTTGAGAAATAAGGACAAAATTGTCATTTTCTAATTTCTCCGAACTCTGGCTCGGAAAAATTATTAAAATCATGATTAAATAGCTCTTGATATTCTGAGCAAAATGGTGGGAGTCAGAATTTTGAAATTCCTTTCCAATTTTTCAAAATTGCATTGTCAAATATTAAAAAAAACAATTGAAGAATTGAAATAAGATTGTTATATTTTTCAGTACTTTTCTTTCAAAATAAAGTTTTTATAATGAGAGATACTTAATATAAAATTTTCAAAATATTTTGAGGTTAAAAAGTCTCTGGTTGGTTCCTATAGTCAACTAGGGGTATTTTTGTCATTTTACAAAAATTATCTCAATAAATTCCAGAAAAATTTATAAAATTATTATTAATTATTCTAAATACATTAATGACCTAAAAACAATTTTTAAACATACAGAATAATTTAATATATAAAAGTAGGAGTGTTACAATTACTTCCTACACAAGCTAGAAGTAATCAAACACAACACGCAAATTCAACAAACAAACCATTGAGTACAATGAAAACACAATGGACACATAACACATACAGTCGAATGAATCGACCTGCTCTAATACGACTAAATGTGACACCCATTATCCTAAAGCTAATTATTAATAAATTTTACAAAAATATAATATACCTTTCATTTGCAAAATAAAACGATAAATTTAAAATCTTTCCTTTCACGCAATATAAGACATCAGATGCATAACTTGCATCAACTTAAACTTCATAAAATACCTTACTAATTAATAAAAAGATATTGGCCCACAATTAGCCTTATACGTCTTTAAAAATAAACCAAATTAAGATGTAAAACTATCAATGGTAAGTTCAAATGCTAAGGCAATAAAATAATAATTAACCAAGCCTCGATGTCACAATACTATCAGAGCAAACCAAAACCAAGCAACAGTAAAATAAACTGCAACTAGGTCAATGCCTCTACTCTAACACTTCTCCTTGGGGTCCTGCTAGACATCACTTGTGTATCATAAACATAGAAAAACACCAGAAAAGAAGGGAGTGAGATACATTTCACATTATGCTTAAAGTATGATAATGGAGACAAGTAGAATACATAACATATATATAATCAGAACAATGTTAACTTGCAAGGATTAAAAACACATAAACATAAGTAATGCAATGCCACTTAGCATTCTATTTCTCATGCACAAATGGTACCAATCTAAGTTCATCTTGAAAGTAGATTAGGAGTAAGTGCACAGCCATACGAAGCGTCATCGATACTGATGCATTCAGCTTTCACACCCTCAACTAATATGATATCCCATGGTGATTAGTTAGGGTTACCCAATCTTGCCAGTACGCTCCAACTCCATAGGATCAGCATGGGCCATTAGAGTTTCCTAACCGGGTACCACCCCCAAGGCTAGGGTTAGACAACTTATCCCGACCTCTACCAACCAAATTCCTACATCCTTTCTTTCTCCACGTGACTTAATGTCATGATTCATGGTCATATACAATGTTCACAGCATTTCATAGGTTCTTATCAGATCGTTAACACAATTTCTTATCATATTTAGTTTTCTCAAGGTAAGTAACAATCATAAGATGTAATTTTAACAAGGCATCTAAATAATAGTAATCATACAATGAATAGGCATAGAAGGTCAACAACATCAACTTTAGTGTCTTGGTGGGTCACGCTTAGTGCTAAACCGTTGGCACTTAGCGCCACTTCACTTTACTTTCAAACCCACTCTCTAGTAGGTCCATGCTTAGCACCAAAAGACTAGCGCTTAGCGCCACTCACACAAGGAATGCATCGTCATACTCACGCTTAGCGCCTTTCTGGCGCTTAGCATCACCACGCTCAGTGTCAAGGTTTTGGCGCTTGGCACCAAACCTCTATAGTACTAGGGATTGGCCCCTACCTCTCCCACACTCAGCGTCAAACTTTCAAAGGACTCTCTGTCTCTCCCACGCTTAGTGCCAAAATTTCGGAGCTTAGCACTAACTTCGAATTCTGTAGATCGTGAAGGTTCACCCAACATGCAACCCACAATTTTCCTTGGCTTTCAAGCACTCCAAAATAGATTAATTAGTTCCTAATCACTCCTATTACCTTTCTTATTGATCAATCGATCCTATAACTCTTTACTCAGTTACAATTCCTTCAAAATCCATTAAATCCCTAATCTAGGCACAAAGGAGAAAGGAAGAACAATCATGACAATCCACATATACAATTAACATGAAACTGCTATGAAATGCATAAATGATTGGAAAATTCGCATTCTCCTTTAGACACAATCATACAATTCACAAACAATTAGGGTCTAGGGCTAACCCCTCTCCCATGACCAAAGTCATACCTATAAACGAGATAACTCACTCCCATTTATCTTGAAATAGACGAACCTCTGGCAAGAGGATACAAATAGTGTAGCTGCATCTTTCTACGGCTCTTCACTCCTTGACTACAGCAACTCAGACGGCATGGTATCTCCCAAGAGGCACAAGAGAGAATGAGGAAAAGGATTAAGGGACTCTCAAAGCTAACTTTGGACTTATGAAAACTAGGCCCAATACAAGGGTCTTAAAACTTTTAAGAACACTTCAATTACAAAACCCCAATTTAAAGGCTCAATATCTCTTTTTTCCAACCATTTATTAAAAATAAAGTAAAACAGAAAATAATAATAATTCTAATGATAATGAAAATATACATTTGCAAAAATGTACCTCAATTCTCACAAACCCATCTGAAAACAATATGACTTTAAAAAAATAAATTATTTAGACAAAATAATTTATTTTCAAACATGATATTATGCTCCACTTTCGCGGTTTGATTAATGATTTTTGGCGTAACTTTGTATGAGATCACTATACAAGTGTTGTGTTTAAATATTACAGTTTTAATATTAATGAAGGCAATAAGATCAAGGCATCAAGTGTTTATTTAATTCAATTTATGTTAAAAAAATAAATTTTTTTATGATACTTAAGTTTACAACAAATTAAGCACAAAGGTAATATGAGTATTCATATTATTTAAAAACAAATTTAAAACATAATTTTGTTACTGTCGATACCTTAGAAAAAAGGAGTTGAAAATAACGTATCAACGTATAACATATTAATGTATTAACAATAAATTATTGTAGTCATATTAACGTGTGGCATATTACAGTTGTTTACTAATCCTGACGTGATTTTTGGCTTAGCCAAATTATAGTTAGTGTAAATTATAATAACATTTTAGTCCATTTTTTTACTTGTTATATGCTTTGGACAATGCTTTTTGATTCCCTTTAGAAAATACTTTTTATTGTGAATATATGTGTAGCATGATCAGCATGACCATAATCAACTTACCCTAAAATAAAGACCATAATTAACTTCGAGTAATAAATCTTTATAACCTATAAGAAATTTACTATTTTTTTTTTGTTACAAAAGCTAAGATAAAAGAAGCAAAAACAAACAAAAACTACTTCCTAAGGGCCCATATGGGATGGTTGCAAGGTTTTGGGTTTTGGGTTTCAAATGTTATTTTCAAAATAAAATGTGTTTGATTGAAATACAATTGAAATGATTTTTAACTTAATTTCAAAACACTTTTATATTCATTTTCAAATTCAAGAAAAAAGTATTAGGGAATTTGGTTTTTAGTTTTAAAAAAACATATTTTCACTACATTTGACAATGGCATTACTCGCTATTGCCGCCACCACTATCATCATCGGCACCACTACTATCACTACCAGAATTATCACCACTACCACTACTGTTGCTACATCACCATCATTAGCACAACTACCACCACTACTATCATCGTCATCGCCACCACCATACAAACACACCCTTAAACTAATTTTAAAATGATAAGAAACTTTCAAAGTGAGTGTGTTTTGAAAGCAAAAATTAGAAGGAGAAAATAAAACTAAGACTAATTTTTAAAAAGTATAAGCTGGTTGTAGATTTTGAAATTTTGGATACTTACAACTAAAAAACCACCCCAGTTGTGGCCCTAAGGAAGTCTGCTCCCATAGCATCAACTTGCAAACATGTACTTATAGTAGATGGAGTTTCTTGTAGAAAAACCAAAGACTGCACTGCCACACCTCGCAGCTTAGCCATGAAATCCACACGTTAATTTCCCTCTCGAAAGGTATGCAAAAGTGAAAAGTTCCAATCATTGCCATATAATTTCTAATGACTACTAGCAATTTCCATAATGATGGAATTGAACTTCATCCAGAACCAGTTAAATAGTCCGAGAAAAGTCTGAGTAGCAGACCACCTGTCTATACCCAGCTTTCCAGCAAATTTTAAAACCAAGGAACAAAACCACAATGTCAACATAGAGTATGTTGGAGTCTCCTGTTAGAATGACCCAATGGGAGAATATGGATTAGGTTTAGATATGTATCAAGGATAGGAGGTATATCACTCAAAAGATTCAAACTAATTGAATTTGATCTCTCTATCCTTATATACACTTTGATTTGACTTTATTTGTCCGATGTGGGACTTTAGTTCTCTAACACTCCCTCTCAAGTCCAACTGAATTGTTCCAGTTGTGACTTGTGTATCATCATTGAGTAGACCATAGATCATTTTTTTTAATTTACACTTGGCTTCTACCTTTTTACTTCTTTTTTTTTGGGCTTGTACTCAAGTCAACCTCAGAGGCCTCAAGTCTATGCATTTTTTTTTGTTAGCCACCTGGGCTTGTGCTTCTTTAGTCGGTCCAATTTTTTTTTTTCAATCTTCTTTTTTTTTAAATTGGTACGAACTGTTACGTTATTTGAGCTTTGATATCATATTGAATTTTTACACAAGCCCAATATGAGGAGTGTAGGTTTAGTGGATTGTATAAAGTGTGGGAGTTGGTCCAAACAAGGTCTAGACCTGAGGCCTCTGAGGCTAACTTGAGTACAAGCCAAAAAAAAAGTAAAAAGGTAGAAGCCAAGTGCAAATAATAAAAAAAATGATGTATGGCCTACTCAGTGATGGTACGCAAGTCACAATTGAAACAATCCAGTTGGACTTAAGGGAAAGTGTTAGAGAACTAAAGTCTCACATCGAACAAATAAAGTCAAGCCACAATGTATATAAGGATAAAGAGATCAAACCTAATTGGTTTGAATCTTTTAGGTGATACACCTCCTATCCTTAACAGACATCTAAACCCAATCCACATTCTTCCATTGGGTCCACACTACATATTCTAACATCTCCCACGCTCCCATAAAAATCGCTCAAAAAGTGCCTATTATGATCTTTAAACAAGCCTCCGAGCCTTATTTTTCTAGGATTAGTCAACGCACTTCCGCCAACATTCAAGACTATAGTGTCCACACTTGATCTCTACCGAGATATCTCTCGAGGAACACCCCAAAGGCTTCACACCTCCTTCTGTTCCATAAGTTACGATTATGTGTTGCACCAAAAAGAGAATCTGGGCAACTAAAGAAGATAATTGGACACTTATATTGTCAAACACCCTCTTATTTCGAGTACACTATAGAACCCACATCATGATAGGGATGACAATGTCATGTGATAAATCTATAACTGATGTAGATTTTTAGAGTGATTTAACATGATTTTGCATTAGTTTAAAGGAAAATAATGAGAAAATGACCCAACAATAAAGAATTTCATGTGATACTTGTTTCTATGGCTTTTATTTAAAAATTACATAAATTGTTTTAATTGTTTGGGGTTTGTGAAGGTAAAAGAAATAAGCGAGAAAGCAGATAAAAGTTCCAGGTGCAAAAGGAAGGCAAAAATACAAGTCAACACAGCACAAGGGAGCAAAATGGCATGAAAAAGGACCAAAATTTTTACGATCTAACTATATATAATGTTAATACTAATATATTATGTTAAAACATCGGGTTAACTCAGTTTCATTTCATATATTTTGGGTCTTGATTGGATCGGGTTCAAGTTTAAATGAATGACCCAATGAAAATTTTAGGTTGAGTATGAACAAAGATAAACTCGTCCTAACTTATTCCTTGCTCAACCCTAACTCCTGGATGATGAATATTTGACACTCAACAAGTTGTCCAAAATATTGATCCATCGTGGCAAAAGAGCATACAATGCAATATAGTCTTAGGCTTAGTATTGCAAATTGGACAAGTGAATATTATTACAACCCCTCTCAAAGCTTGACACAGACAATCCAGAATTTATTATTATTAGTATTATTATTATAGGAAAACTTTATTATTATTGTTGTTGTTATATGATAAGGATTTTTTTTTGTCCATTTATTCAATTTCTCTCTTTCACTTTTCCATTCAACCAAACAAAAAAAGAAATTATTTCCTTCTTTTCACCTCTAATTCCACCAATCCAAATAATGCAAATTTTCACTTAAGATTCACTCTTATTTTCATCTTTCCTATTTCTTTCTTCTTTATTTCGTTCCATTCCATCCTTATCCAAACAAAGTGTAAAGGTTTCTTTATTACCAATGTTTCACGCTAGAAACCAGTGTCCTTATCCTTGAGTTTCATTGTAAACCCCTATTCCAATCTATCCAACGCCTTCAATATGGAGCTCTAGGTAGGTGGGACTCTCTTAAAACCTGCCACAAATATATTTCCTTCTTTCATGTATTTCGTAGCTAATATCGAGACCCATAACTAGGAGGCCATATAGAAGTTTCCCAAGCAAGGTAATATTCTGGTACCGCACTATGTGCACCCCAAAACCACTCTTCTTGATTGATCTTGTGACCTTACTTCATTTTACCTTGTGAATACCTTTGTTATTAGCACCTTTCTAAATAAAACTTCTCACAATCTTATCAAGATGGTTACATATATATTGGGCATACCAATTAATTTGCGTGTCATATGAAGGTATGGAAGAGAGGACAACATTAGCTAGAACTCTACCACGCAACTGTTTCAAGCCCACTCAATCAATTAAATCTGAGAAATAAGACCTCTTCACCCTTCCATGGAAAAATTTGAAGCCCAAATATTTGCCTTATTGATTTGTAAATCTAATTTAGGTAACATTCTCTATGTAATCCTTCCCTCTCTTAGGCACACTAGAAGAGGCAAATGCTCTTGATTTCTCCAAGCTAACCTTTAAACAATGAAATAGAACAAAATCACTCTAGAACGTTGGCAATGATGTCGAGCCTGAGAAGGCTTAGCCTTAGAAAACAAGACCACATCATCTGCAAAAAAGAGGTGTGATAATTCAGGTTCATTCTGTGAAATTTGTAGTGGTTTCCATCTCCTTTCCTAAACTTATACAATCATGGCCCCTGATCTGTCCATGCATAACACAAAAGGTAGGGGGATAATGGATCTCGTTGTCGAAGGCATCTAGCTTGGATAAAGTTGTCAATTTTACTATCATTCCATAGGAGTGAAATAGAACTAGAGGAGATACCATGCATAATGAGAAACGTAATTACTTCCAGGAAACCAAACAGTCTAAGGGTTTGCTTGGGAAACTGCCAGTCGACTCTATCATAAGTTTTCTCCAAATCCAGCTTAAAAACAATATCCATTTTCTTTTTATTAGAATGGTGCATGTGATGTATAATCTCTTATAAGACAATGGCATTATCCTTAACATTATTTCCTGGAATAAAATTGCTTTACGAGGGACTAATAACCTCGTTCAGGAGAAGACGCAATCTACTAACCAAAACCTTGGAAACAATCTTTTAAACTATATTACACAAGCTAATAGGTTGAAATTCCTTAAGAGTGATAGGATGCTCCCTTTTCGAAATTAAGGCCAAAAGTATTTGTTACCTGTGTATCAAATGACCCCGTCTCAAAACATTTTAGATAAATTTCGAAATGTCCTTGCCCTCCTCTCACTAAAACATTTTGAAGATTGGTTGGAAATCTGTCTACCCCCGGTGCCTTGTAAGATTTCATGCTTAGAAGAGCTTGATGCACTTATTCTTTCGTGATAGGTTTAGTAAGGGTGCACTTGGCTTCCATTGTTAAAGGGCACACATTTGCACTATACAACTCCCCTTAGCTCTTTTTTGTGCAAAGCATACTTTTTTAAAATATTGAGCTGCCTCTTTCTTAGAATGCAAGCATCAGTGCACCACTTTCTGAAACGAAGATTAATACTATGAATTTTACTTCTTTTACGTCTGATTACCATTTAAGCATGAAAGTATGATGTATTATGACTTCCCAAACAAATCCATTTTTCAGTGGACTATTAGAACCAGAAAGTCTCCTCCTAAAAGAGAATACCATCGTACTCCTATAAAAGTTCATTCCAGAGGTGTATGAGATTCGCTAAATCAACAATTTCCGAGGCTCGCTAGATGATTTTCAATCTAGCTTCAAGTTGCTTTTACTTTGCGAAAATGTTGTTTAATACCTCCTTATTGAATAAAATAGAGTCATACATAACATTTTGGAGAGTTGTTACTACATTTCCTCTGTCTTTCCTCTAAGCCTCTTGAAATAAGCACAAATAATCTACATGTATACACCATATATAGAGCTGTTAAAATGGTTCACCTCACCCCACTTAGTCCTGGCCCATGTGAGTGAAGGCCAAAAAAGCCCACAAGACCAAAAGACTCATAAAAAAAGCTCACATGGCCAAAAAGCTCATAAAACCCTAAGGGTCAAGATTAGTCCATAGGTTTTGAATTTAAAAACTTTACTCACATTTTAATTAGCCACTTTTTTAAAAATTTAAAAAAAAAGATTCTGATATTTATTATAAATCTCCCTTAAAACAAATTACATGAATAATAAAATAGAGACAATAAAAAAGAAACATACTTCTTCAAATTCGAATAACGATAAATTTTAATATAGATTTATTTATAATATTTTAAAAGAAACTTAAATATGTTTTTAGTCTCTAAAATAGGTGAGTTTTGATTTTCATTCATATAAAAAGTGGTTTTTATTCCTCCAAAATCTGAAATCATTGTTTTTTTATCCTACAAAATAAGTGAGTTTTTATTTTAGTCCTTATAAACAAAATTCTTTCATTTTCAACTCTCTAAAATTTGAAATTATTATTTTTTGTTCTTAAGATTGATTTTAAAATAGATAAATAACATTTATTTTAAGAACTTAGAAAAAAACATTTGAAGTGTCGTCACAAACACTAATGAGTATCACCTAATATAATAACTTGAACTTCCATTAAATACAAAAACAATTTAAGCATATCACACACAACAGTAGGGACTAAAAACAATTATTTTAAAACTAATCCAAGTCTTCAGCAGCCTGTATTGCAGCTCAATTCTTCACTTCAATACGTCGCATTTCCTCATCTTGCTGCTGCCGCTCAAACCAAGTATCAGCATCAGCCCAAACTGAAAAATTAGGAGCACAAAGGATAAAATTGGATCCAGAACGTTCAAAGCATTTTGTTTAAAGCTAATCCACACAATAAGTATGTATATTAATAAATACTAAACAATCCACTACAGCAGTTACGAAACACAGAACTCATTGCATTAGCAGTGCATTCTGCCTCTTCACAAATGAGAGAACTACATTTATGTGTAAGGCAAAAGAGATTTTATAGCGATAGGTTTGTCAGAATAAAAATTAAAGTTGAGAATCCATAATAAGTGTCATAAGAAGGCAGTTTAGATAACATAATTCATATCTGTCTATACAACAATTTATTTCTTTCTCTTCCTCTCATGAGAAGGCACAGCAAAATCCATTATACTGTGGCTAAATGATCTCAAGGTCTCTGAAGTAATGGAGAAATAAATCATTCATGTCAATTGAATAGGGGCATTTAGAAGAGCTTTAAGGAAACTTATTTGAATTTGTTTATAAACTCCTTAACTTATTTGAATAAGTGTATAATTAAGTGGCCCTAAATTCATTGCGGATGATCATGAAATTGACACATCCGAACCTAATCGACAATCACCTCCTATAGTATAACTACAACAAGCGCCTCAAATAAACTCATTGGCAGAAAACGAAACACATAGTAAATCGAAGCTAGCAAATAAACAGAACACGATAAAAACAGGGAACACAGAGAACATTCACGAGTTAGGGTTAAAAAAGCAAAGAAATTGAAAAAAAGGAGTTAGAGTTTTTGACGAACTGGGTTGAGCGGCCCAGCCCTGCTCGCCACCCTTGATGCGTTCGGGAAGGGCGTAATTAACGGTAAGAACCCGGCCGCAGAGCTCGGCGGCGTCCATGTTGTCGATGGCGGCAGCGGCATCTTCCTTATCGAGGAAGGTGACGAAGCCAAAGGAGCGGTGTTTCTGCGTGGCTTGATCCAAGGGCGTCTTCACGTCCTTGATGTCACCGAATGGAATGAACGCTGCATGGAGGATTGACTCATCCACCCCCTCCGCTAACCCTCCAACATACAGTGTGTTCTTCTGCACTGCTTGCATCATCGCCATTGTTAGGGTCGTATTGAGGACTCCGACTGTGTCTGGGAGGGAACGTGCTACTATCGCCCCTACAACCATACTCAAGCAAGACCTGTATTTATATATTTTCAGCTGGTCATGGGCTCGGTTGGGATATAGATAAAAAACAAAAAGGAAATTAAGTCCATTAATATGAATCCAATTAAAAAAGGGAAATATTTTCTTGGTAGGTAAAAAAAAAATAAGGAAATATAAATTTGAAATTTGAATTTAATTCAAAATTCTATTTTATTTTTTTTTCTTGCCTATTTTATTTCACATCCCACTTATTTCATTATATATGAGCAGATTCGATTATCTCTCTTACTTTCAACTAGTCTTTTTACCTATGCGATACACTAACAAAATTTGTTATATATCTGTATTAGACTGCAAATGAGACTCAAGGACAAAACTTAATTGTTCACAAAATATATAATAAATATAAAAGAAAGAGAAATAGATGACACATATTATCATTAAATAATTTTTATTAATTTAATGGGTTTAATAATTTTTTAAAAATTAAAAATATCAAATATGTGTTTTTGTATTTTAATTTATTTCTAGTACAAATAAGATAAAAAACAATAGGTAACACATATTATCATTAAAATAATTTTTATTTATTTAATGAACTTAATAAATTTTTACAAATTAAAAATGTCAAATACATTTTTTATATTTTAATTTATTTTTAATACAAATAAAATAAATTTTATAATTTAAAAAAAATCTGTCAAATATATAATGCCTTTTATTTAAAAATATTGTTACAGTTGAAATAAAATATAACATAATAGACTATATCCATTTACTTTTATTAAGATTTTGAATTCAAAATTTAAAAATAAAAGTTAAGAATGATATATCTTATTGTGCCACAAAAAATAAAATAAGAGATTAAATGTTTATTAAATATATTCTCATTAATTTAATATATGAAAATGAATTAGATAATATTTTTATTAATATCTTTAAAGTATTTATTAGTCAATTTATTAAATTTTGCTTTTTATAAAATATCAAATTAATTTTAAGAAAGCAAATTATTTTATAACCTTTAAAATATTAAAAAAATTTGTTTATTTAAGTTATATAATTTATTTTCACCACCAACTCTAAATATTTATTATTAATTATTAAATATTTTCCATTTTTTAAATTCTGTATTTATTGATTGAATGACTATTAAGGAATGAAATTTCTTTTATTTTCATTTTTTATAAATTCTGTATTTATTGATTGGTTGACTATTAAGGAGTGAAATTTCTTTAAATATTCAGTATTTGTTCTATATTTCATATTTTATTTCATTTTTAAAATATTTTATATTTATTCTTTACTTTTTAAAATTCTTTATTTAATTCATAAAAAATATTTATCTTTATATATATATATATATATATATATATATATATATATATATATATATATATATATATATATATATATATATATATATATAAAAGAATGGTTGGTGGAACTATTTTTCCCACCCAAAATAGGGATATAAAAGGAATTTAAACTTTCGTATTTCATAGGGTTATGTTTTTCCTTTTATATTTTAATAAAAAACTAAAAATTATTTTCAGTCGGTGGGTTTTGAGAATTAATGAGTTTTAATAGTTATTATTTACTATGTATATTTGATTTTTGAATATAAATATTTTTCCAAACTATCACATTTATTTTTCCATGCAATTTTTCCTACCCAAATTAATGGCATTTGCTAAATTTATGTAGGCTTAACTACATTTTTTTGTCCCCAAAGTTTCACAATCTCACAAGTTTTGCTCCCAAATAAATTTTTCGCAAATTTTGTCCCTCAATTTATAAAATATCACAAATTTTGTCCCCACATATAAAAAGGGTCACAATTAAGACAATTTTGTGGTGATTTTCCCTTTAAATTGCATCACAATTTAAAAAATTTGTGGTGATTTTATAAATTAAGGGAAAAAGTTTGTAGAAAAAATATGGGACTAAAATTCGTGAGATTGTGAAACTTTAACAACAAAAAATGCAATTATGCCATTTATTTATAAATAAAACTTATGTTAGTGAAATTTTAATTAATTACTAGATAATTAATTATTATGTATTATTCATTATAAAAATAGAATGCTTTCAATTTTGCAATTAATAGGGTCATGCCTTTTCAATTCTACAATTAATATTTTCTTTCAAATTTTGAATTTTGATTTAGGATTAATCAAATACCCAACCATTTTACTCTTTTTAAACAATATTATTGAATATATGAAAAGATATTACCTTTTGTAGCTTTTATGCTTCAATTATAATAAATATTTTATTTTCATTTTGTTTTAAATTTTGTATTTATTGATTGATTGACTATTAAGGAGTTTTTTTTATTTCCACTTTTAAAATTTGTATTTATTAATTGATTGATTATTATGGAGTATAATTTCTTTAAATATTATGTAATTATTTATTATATATTCATATCTCATTTCATTTTTTAAATATTCTATATTTTTTCTTTATTTGTTTTTTAAATTGTGTATTTATTTTATAAAAAATATTTATAATATATATATATATATAAAGAAGGCTTGGTGGAACTAAATAGGGGTATAAAAGGAATTTAAACTTTCGCATTTAACAAGGTTATATTTTTCCTTTATATTTTAATAAAAAACTAAAATAATTATTTTTCAGTAGGTGGGTTTTGAGAATTAATGAGTTTTTAATAGTTATTATTTACTATGTATATATATATATATATATATATATATATATATATATATATATATATATTTGATTTTTGAATACATATAAATATTTTTCTAAACTACCACATTCATTTTTTCGTGCTGTTTGTCCTACCTAAATTAAGGGCATTTGGTAAATTTATTTAGGTTTAATTACATTTTTTTTGTCCCCAAAGTTTCATAATCTCGCAAGTTTTGCTCCCAAATAAATTTTTTGCAAATTCTGTCCCTCAATTTAAAAAATATCGCAGATTTTGTCCCCACATATAAAAACCGTCACAATTAAGACAATTTTGTGGCGATTTTTCCTTTAAATTATCACTATTAAAACAATTTTGTGGTGATTTTGTAAATTAAGAGGCAAAATTTGCAGAAAAAAAATATGATCGAGACTAAAATTCGTAAGATTGTAAAACTTTAGCAACAGAAAATGCAATTATGCCATTTATTTATAAATAAAACTTATGTTAGTGAAATTTTAACTAATTACTATAATTAATTATTACGTGTTATTGATTATGTAAAATGAAATGCTTTCAATTTTGCAATTAATAGGGTCATGCCTTCTCAATTCTACAATTAATATTTTCTTTCAAATTTTGAATTAGGATTAATCAAATATCCAACCATTTTACTCCTTTTAAACCATATTATTGAATATATGAAAAGATATTACTTTTTCTAGCTTTTATGCTTCAATTATAATAAATATTTTATTTCCAGATTTTTTAAAATTTTGTATTTATTGATTGATTGACTATTAAGGAGTTTTTTTTATTTCCATTTTTAAAATTTTGTATTTATTAATTGATTGATTATTAAGGAGTGTAATTTCTTTAAATATTATGTAATTATTTATTATATATTTCATATCTTGTTTCATTTTTTAAATATTCTATATTTTTTCTTTATTTGTTTTTTAAATTCCGTATTTATTTTATAAAAATCTTTATCTTTATCTTTATATATATAAAAGAAGGGTTGTTGGAACTACTTTTCCACCCAAAATAGGAGTATAAAAAGAATTCAAACTTTTTCATTTAATAGGATTATATTTTTCCTTATATATTTTAATAAAAAACTAAAACAATTATTTTAAGTAGGTGAGTTTTGAGAATTAATGACTTTCTAATAGTTATAATTTACTATGCATATTTGATATTTGAATTTTAAATTTAAATTTAAATATTTTTCTAGACTATCACATTTATTTTTACATGCAAATTTTCTTGCCTAAATTAACAGCATTTAGTAAATTTATTTAGGCTTAATTACATCGTTTCTCCCCAAAGTTTCATACTCTAGCAAATTTTATTCCTAAATAATTTTTTTCCACATTTTGTCTCCCAATTTATAAAATTTTGCAAATTTAGTCGCCCAATTTATAGAATTTTGCAAATTTTTCCCTACATAGAAAAATTGTCACAATTAAGACAATTTTGTAGTGATTTTTGAGTGAATCACCAACTTAGTCCCTGAAATTGTAATGATCGATCAAATTAGTCCCTAAAATTAATATAACGGCAAAACAGCCCATGAAACTGTATATTATCAATCAATATATTCCCTTAAGTTGTATTGACAGTCAAATTGGTCATTGAAATTAATAAAATGACAAAATGGTCCATAAAATTGTAATGATCAATCAAATTAGTCCTTAAAATGAAAGACTTAATTACACTTTTTGCTCCCTAACTTTCAAAATTTTACAAACTATGTCCCTAAAATTTTTTTCACACATATTGACCATAAACTTACATAATTTCATAAATTTTATTCTAACGTTAATTGACCATGCATAATGTGGCAGTGTTAACTACATTGTTCCTAACATGGCAAGAGAATTGTTTAGAAAATGATAAAAATGTTAAAGATAGGATTTGAACCTATAACCCCCTCTTTCTCCACTGCCACCAAAGTCATTGAGTCATTTGGTTTATTTAGTTTATATATATATATATATATATATATATATACTGTATTTGTTAATTGGAGTTTGATCCCTTAAATGTATGTTTATATTTGTGTAAAAAATATTAAAACTTAGGATGATAAATTTATTTATTAAATATTTTAATTTTAATTATACAAATTTATTTATTTAGTTATATAAAATTATTTATTATCCATAAATTATTTGTACGTTTTCCACTTTTTTTATTTGTAGGGAAGTTCTTGAGAAATAAAAATATTTAATAAATAAATTTATAAATTATTGTATAATTTAACTTATAAATAATTTTATAATTTAATAAATATTTTTTATAATTAATAAGTTTATATAATTAAAATAAAATTATTTAATAAATAAATTTATCATCTTAAGTTTTAATATCTTTTTATACAATAAATTTAAAAGTACACTTATAAATGCATAAATGATATATATATATATATATATATATATATATATATATATATATATTTGCTAGCTAACATACACACACTTATTTTTTAGTTAGAGTATGTTAACAAGTTATAATTACAATGTATCTTAAAATACACCTAGCTTGCTAACATACTCTAACTAAATAATAAGTGTGTGTACGTTAGCAAATGCTTGTGGGGTTTTCTAATATACACATACTTATTTTTTAGTTGAAGTACATTAGCAAATTATAACTACAACATATCTTAAAATACACATACGATGTAGCTTGCTAACGTACTATAACTAAAATATAAGTGTGTATACGTTAGCAAATCCTATATATATATATAATTCTTTTATAAGATAAACAAGTCAAATGACTTAGCAATTGTGTGGTTGCAGAGAAAGAAAAGGTCAAGGGTTCAAATCCCACCTCTAACACTTTTACCATCTTCTAAAGGTTTAATTGTGCTTTAGGAGAAAAATGCGCAAAAATAACCTTAGGGAAAAATTCATGAAATTTTAAAAGTTAGAAGGCAAAAATAATAATTAAGTCTTTTTAATTTTAGAAACCAATTTGACCATTCATTAAAATTTTACAAACTAAATTGATTGATAATTTACAATTTCAAGGACAGTTTTAGCATTTTATTTATTTCAGAGACTAATTTGATTGTCTATTATAATTGTAGGAACTAAATTGACTGACAATATACAATTTCAAGACCATTTTAGCATTATTCTATTTAATGACCAATTTGATGGACTATTATAATTTTAGAGACTAAATTGGTGATTTACTCGCATTTTTTCCTTTAAAATGAAATCAATTTTTTGCCTTTTCAAAAAAAAACTGTCACAATTAAGATCATTTTATAACAATTTTTCGTTTAAATTGTCACAATTTTCTATGTAAGGCAAACTTTGCAATATTTTGTAAATTAAGGGGAAATTTTCGCAAAAAAAATATGGGGGTAAAATTTTTTAGATTGTGAAACATTAAGTACAAAAAGTGCAATTATGCCATTTATTTATAAATAAAACTTATGTTAGTTAATTAATTACTAGATAATTAATTATTACGTATTATTCATTATGTAAAATGAAATGCTTTCAATTTCACGATTAATAGGGTCATGCCTTTTCAATTCTATAATTAATATTTTCTTTCAAATTTTGAATTTTGAATTAGGATTAATCAAATACCCAACCATTTTACTCTTTTTCAACATTATTCATGTGAAAATATATTACTTTTTATAGCTTTTATGCTTCAATTACTTTTTTGAGCTCAACTCCTTAAATGCTCATTCAAGCTTATTTGTTTAATTAAATAAACAAACTCAAGCTTGAGATTTAATTCGATTTTTTAAATGAGCCAAGCCCAAGCGTTACAAGCTCAACATTAATGACTTATGAATAGTTCGTTTATTTAAATTGAAGATGAAGACTTTACTATCATCTGTTATTTATATATTCATTATGGAAATATATATAACTTTGTTGATAGAATTAAATTAATTTTGAAGTTTCTTTTTGTAGTAGTTAAGAAGTTATGAATTTTTTATTTATTGAATTATGAAAATATAATAGTCTAGAATGTTTAAATTCTACATACTACATGCTGAGCACATATTTCTAATTGTAGCTTATCATATAGTATTAAAAAGTTTATCAAATACAAAATTGTTAAAGTTAAAAATTAATTTACGAAAATTTTTCATAAAAGCAAAAAATAGTTAAGTTATAAATGAGTTAAAGAATTCAAGCTCAAACCTTATATTTTTTAAACAAGTCAAGCTTAAGCTTTTAGTTAGGCTCGTTTAAATAAATAAGTTAAGGTTGAGCAACCAATTTTTTTTACAAACCAAGCCTAAACTCTAAGTGTTTGGCTCGACTCGATTTGTTTACACCTCTACTAGCTAGCTACCTTTCATCCTCAATTTCTACCTTCCGCTCCATTGATTCTTAGCTTTCCGCTTAAACTTCTTCTCTGCATCTATTTTCTTGCTCCTTAGTTTCTGAATCTTGAAGACAAACCCAAACTTTAGGTTGGAATTTCTTGAACACTACCTTCTAAAAAGTCCACCAAGTTATAGTCTGCTTGTTCTCCTTGCAAGAAACCCACCATTTGAGAGCCTCTTCTTCTAATGCCCATATAACCCACAAAAGTTTCATATTGATCTTCATGAACTCGATTGGCCTCAAAATATTGTTCTACCTTGATCAACCACCAAGAGGCCTCCCTTCCATCAAATCTTGGAATCAACCCTCCAAGGCACTTTATATCAAACAATTTTAAATGGTACTGTTGGAATTTTATATTCCAATAATTAATATGGACTAATATTACAAAACAATTATATTAGTTATTTATCATTAATGGACTTTATTTTATGTGATCAAATTAAGTGAGCCCATTACACTACTAAATAAGATGATATGGGCTTAAATGAGCAGATGTCTGTATTGGCCCATTAGAAAAAAATGGAAACTCTTTTAGGTTAACACACTATAAGAAGGCTATGGTTTCCAATATACCAAACCACTGAAAACTTGTATTCTCTTCTCTCCTTTTGAAAAGAGGCTAAGGTCTCATTGAAAACTCAAGATATTCAGTTGAGGAAAAACCATAAAGTCATGGGCTCTCTTTGTTTGTGTTCGTGATTAATTGCCGCAAAGATTTTGTGAATAATGCTTAGATCAGGGACCGACTATAAATCCGGGTATTTATCTTATTCGTAGTAATCTAACATGATAAATCCCATGTGAACAAAAACTAATTGTTCTTGATATATGCATGCTTTCGTGATTGTATTGGTTCCGCCTAAAGATCTCTTAGAATAATGATTGAAAGTATGTCTTTAAAGAATTATTTCTAACAAGTGGTATCAAAGTGTTCTTCTATGCTGGATTATTAAGATTTGTATTGCTTGATTTAAATTATTAAATTTGGTTACGTTGTTTCGATGGCTAGAATTCATACGTACGGTACCTTTGGTTTTCGGTTTCAATTAAAACTGGTATCGCTACACGTGAATTCAAACAAAAAAGAGTTTTTGGTCCTTTTGTGAATTCAAGACTTTGTCTTTTATGATGAATCAATAATTGATTTTCGTTGTTTTACGTTAATGGATCCAGAACCATGCCTTAATTGGTTTTTTTTGTCTTACATGAATTATCTTTGGCCTTATTTACCTTTTGCTTTTGGCTTGTTTTGTTAATCATGTCGTAAAGCAATTCTTTACGGATTAGTAAATGTTTCATGAATCGATAATTTAGCTTTCGGTGAATGACTTATGGTTAATAGTTTTTTTTTTTTTTTTTTGGTATGGATATTGATTTGGATCCTATAAATATTTAAAACCTGTAAATCAACTATATTAACGTATATTGATTTAAAATCAATGATTTGCATTTTGATTACATATTTTTTGGAATCTTGACTTAATATCTAATTATGATGCATATATATTGATAAAAGTTTTTTGGCATTTGTGAATCACGGTTAAGGCAATTGAATCAATGATTTCATTTATTTGTGGTATTTATTATATATATATATATATATATATATATATATATATATATATGATTTATTGCATTTTCTAAATTGTCAAATTCACTAGTATATTGTTGATGTATTAAGAAAATATAGAATTAAATGAGAAATTGACGTCAACGCTTATGTATGATTTGGACAAATTTGGACCCTTCCCTTTTTTTTTATTAATTGTCTAGTAATTTTGGTTGGATTAATTGAAACATGTTGCCAAAGGAACTTTTGTTGCGTAGGTTAATTCAATTAAATGTACATAGATGTTGTGTGAAATTATTCATGCAAACTATGATTGGCCTAAAGGAAGGCACAGTTTGGCCAAATAATTACATGTCTACGATGGTAAACATGTGGTGATTATAAAGATTGATTTTTCATGTAAACAATGGAGTGTCCAAAGACAATAATTGTTTGACAGGACTTATCGCCAACATTTGATCATTGCATTGAGAGTATCACTTATAGTTAGTTCTTTCAATCCAAAGATTGGGAATTAATGGTGTGCTAGATATCTTATTTAGGTCTTTAAATTTGCATAAATTTGTTGGATAGTTATTTAGGCCTTTCAATCCACCTGAGACATCTACGTCAAGATACAACAAATAAACTTGTTGGATAGTTCAGTCAAACCCCCTCTCATGTTCATGTGTCTGTCACAGTCAAACTATACGGAGCAACCAAGTGAGACCCTAGTAGAGACACCGATCCAATCACTTCGGTTTTGTTAATTCATCATCTAATTAGTTTGGTTTAAAATTTAAATTCGATCCGATCTAATTTAAAACGATTTGGATTGGATCGGTTTTTGGTTTTAATTGTACTATTTTTTTTTAAAAGTATTAAATAAATAATATGATATATAATAAATATATTAAAAAATAATTTAAAATATCAAATATTTCATTAACGAGTCATTATATAGCTAATACTAGTATAACTCTTCAAATATATATTATTAAAAATAAATTTATACAACTTGATGATTATGTTTATGTATCTTTACTTAAATAGTTACTAAAAAACTATCTTTAAATAAATATATTTTTTATAAACAAGTATAATTTATGTGATAATTTTACAAATATATAAGAAATAAAAACATAAACAGAAGTAATATTAGAAAATTAGAAGTGAAAATATATATGCATGTATAAGTTTAGTTTGGATTGGATTTAATCGGTTTTCAAAATCAAATCCGAAATTCGATTCAATCCAATAAAAAATTTCAGTTTTTCAATTTTCGATTTTTTCGGTTTCAGTTTTTTGGATCAATTTTTTCAGTTTTCATTAGATTGAATCGGTTTATAAAAACCCCTACTTGATACTCAGTGAATTGTGGACCATACCAATCAAGTGACTCGCAACGTTTCAAACCGTCTTAAGTTACTACGCTTAACACTCGAGGGACTGTGATTCATACCTACCGAAGACCGACTTTACTGCTGATCTAGCAAAAGATCATTTCAATTAGTATATTTCACGTTTTGATGGTTGGCATTGGCTGGGAAGTAGACGGGGAATTTATTCAGCATCTACATAATATAGTTGGTTTCATCAAATTAAATTTCCTTTTGCTAGAGAACAATGTTAAAATTGGCTTTAGAAGTTACAAGACTTAAGAAATTCAAGTTCTACTTTGGTCGATATTTCATGAGGCATTTTTACCTTAATTGTGTATAATTGTCAGTTAGAACCATTCTTACCTTCTATAATACGAAGAAAAACGCAAGTGTTGTAAGGTACTTAGCAATTTAGCCTACTCATTTCTAGCAAATTAAGTATGCTTCCCAGTAACATTGAATCTTACAAAACATCGGCAGGTCAATGCACAATGTTCCCTCTATTTTAGGTCTGAGGACGATCAAAATGTAAAAGACCAACCATATAATAAACAAACAGAAATACAAAGATTTAATGTTATAGAGCCCTTTGAATAACTTTTAATTCCTAATCAAGGCAAATGTATGAGAAATAAATCATAAGTTTGGACTTCAGATCAACAAACATTTGAAGAAGGCTAATATTTACCTAAGAATTTACAGGGCAGTCAAATGTGGCCATTTAAACATTTGAAGGCCAATACTTTATCTAAGAATTTTCAGGGAGTCAAATGCGACTATTTTCACAACACAAGTAAAGCCAAGGAATGCAAAAACCTATAATTTCCTCTCACACAAGTCCCCTAGCAACCTGTTTCAAAAAATATGAGAACATGTCACGCCATATATCAGATCAGATTTGTCTCACATTACAGATGAGGTAAACAAATAATAAAATGCAATGTATGCTAACCAACAGAGAAATAAATATATATTTTAGCAATTTTTTAAAACTTGAAAACTTTCATTATTTGATTGGAAACAACACCTGTAAAAATACAAGCATGTACAAGGGAATTCCTATAATCATGGGATATGATAGAAATAGCATAATACAAGGAAATGCCTATGTCCATGCGATATGATAGAAATAACATACTCAATATTAATAGATTCTGCTAACAAACTCTTGCTGACTAATAAGATGAGAATCAAAAATATTATCTCTTGATATCTTTTAGTATCATCTAGAACTTTTATTGCCAATAAGTTATTGGATATTGTGTTGAAGAACTTCTGCTTCAGCCTTTGCCATAGGATCATCTTTGATCTCAATTTCCTCTTCTTTTTCTCCTTCTCGCTCTTGGGCCACTTGTTTCCTGTGCAAGTCTTCAGCAGCCTGCATTGCAGCCCGATTCTCCGCTTCAATACGTCGCATTTCCTCTTCTTGCTGCTGCCTCTCAAACCAGGTATCAGCATCAGCCCAAACTGAAAAATTGGGAACACAGAATCAATCACAAAGGATAAAATTGGATCCAGAAAGTTCAAATCATTTTGTTTAAAGCTAATTCACACAATAAGTATGTATACTAATACATACTAAACAATCCACTACGGCAGTTAAGAAACACACAACTCATTGCTTTAGCAGTGCATTCTGCCTCTTCACAAATGAGAGAACTACCTTTCTGTGTTATGCAAAAGAGATTTTATAACGACGACAGGTTTGCCAGAATAAAAATTAAAGTTGAGAATCCGCAATAAGTGTCATAAGAAGGCAGCTTAGACAACATAATTCATATCTGCCTACACTACAACAACTTATTTCTTTCTCTTCCTCTCGTGAGAAGGCAGTGCAAAATCCATTATAGTGTGGCTAAATGAATATCTCAAGGTCTCTGAGATACTGGAGAAATAAATCATTCATGTCAATTGAGTAGGGGCATTTAGAAGAGCTTTAAGGAAACTTATTTGAATTTGTTTATAAACTCCTGAACTTATTTGAATAAGTATATAATTATGTCGCCATAAATTCATAGCGGATGATCATGAAATTGACACATCCAAACCTAATCGAAAATCACCTCCTATAACATAACTACAACAAGCGCCTCAAATAAACTCATTGACAGAAAACTAAACACATTCAATCGCAGCCAGCACATAAACAAAACACAATAAAAACAGGGAACACAGAGAAATTGAGAAAAGGGGTTAGTGTTTTTGACGTACTGGGCTGAGCGGCCCAGCCCTGCTCGCCACCCTTAATGCGTTCGGGGAGGGCGTAGTTGACGGTAAGTACCCGACCGTAGAGTTCGGCACCATCCATGTTGTCCATGGCAGCAGCGGCATCTTCCCTCTCGAGGAAAGTGACGAAGCCAAAGGAACGGTGTTTCTGCGTGGCCTGATCCAAGGGCGTCTTCACGTCCTTGATGTCACCAAACGGAATGAAAGCCGCGTGGAGGATCGACTCATTCACCTCCTCTGCTAAGCCTCCCACATACAGCGTGTTCTTCTGCACCCCTTGCATCATAGCCATTGTTAGGGTTTAGAGGACTCTGACTCACTCTGTCTTGAAGGAGAAAGCCTACTAGTGTTAAACACTAACACCAAGACCTGACCTGCACTTTTGTATTTTCATTTAGTCATGGGCCGGGCTGGGATATGTTAAAAAGACAAAAAGGAAATTAAGTCCAGTAAAATGAATCCAATAAAAAAAAAGGAAATATTTTTTTAGTAGGTCAAAAAAAAAAAGAAAATATGAATTTGAAGTTTGAATTTAATTCAAAATTATAATTTTTATTAACTATTTTTCCACCTATTTTATTTCACATCCCACCCATTTCATTATACATGAGAGGATTCAACGAGCCTCTTTTTTTGTTTTAACTAGAGAAAAAAACAATTCATTCCATAAATGAAAAGGAGGCAGCAGCATGTACATCAACTAATAATAAATTAGAAATTTCATGAGGATGGTCCTCAACCCAAACTTTGTCATGTATCAAAATAAAAGCTAACTATGTAAGAGTATGTGCTACTGTATTTACACTACATCTAATCAAAAAGAGATGCAAGCTTTATATTTCCCTTGCTGCAATCATGAATGATAGCTGCAAGATAAGACTCATTTGCTGCCTTTTGCTTCTTCCACTAGCAGTACAGCACTTGACAATCAATTTCAAAAGATAATTGCCTCAAACATAAATTTTCTACAAGCTCTAACCCTCGCCTATATGCTAGAGATTCTGCTATAATAGTTTCAAAACATGGTGGTATAAATTTTGTTCCTACACCCACCATAGCACCTTCATGATCGCGAAAAAACAACTCCTAAGCCTATACCGCAACCTTTCTTTACTGAAGCATTGAAATTGGCCTTTATTTCTTGTTGAGCAGGGGAAAACCAGGATTGTGGGACTAGTGTGGTACGACCTATACATTGCTAAGATTGTTTTAGCAGTGGTAAGTTGGACCAAGCTTTATCTAATACTTGTTCCCAGTTCAGCATGCATTTTTGGAAAAGCCACAAGTTCCTATGTTGCCAAATAGCCCAAATCAGAGTGAAAATGAGACCCAGAGTATCCTTATCCATCATCTCCATACATTGGTCAAGCCAAACCTGAAAATTTCCAATTTGCTGTGCCTCAATTCGATAACCAAAAGGGGATGCAAACCATATTTGCTTTAATGCAGAGCATTTGAATAGTGCATATTTAGTAGTTTCACCATCCTCTCCACAAACAGGACACACCACATCTACCAAAATCCCACGAAGACATTAGTTAATTCTGATTGGGAGGGAATTTTTACAGATTCTCCATGTTAGGTGCTTACATTTTGGTAGAGCATTTACCTTCCATACATTCTTCCAAAATTTTCTGCCATTGGAACTAGATTCAGCCGCAGATAAGGTCTCCCCATCAATTGCAATCCAATAGCCTATACGTACACTATACTCACCCCCAAAAGTTAACTCCCAACCTACAACATCCCTACTCGGGAATTGTTTAATGGGAATAGTGTGAATGATGTCTACCACCTAGCTTGGAAAGAACTCTGCCAATTTCCCAATATTCCAAACATGAGTGGTAGGATTAATAAACTCTTCCACCTTCATATCTTCATTGACTAGTTCCTTGTGAATACAATACCTTCTAGCATCAACTCTTTTTGGAATGCAACTGTTCTTCCATACATTCACTATACGCCCATCACCAATTCGCCATACTGAGCCTTTTTCTATTATCCATTTTGAAGAATGAATACTAGTCCAAGTAAAGCTTGGGTTATAGCCTTTCAAAGCTTTTAGTGGATGACATCTCGGAAAATATTTTGCCCTTAAAACTTGCACCAATAAAGAGCCCTCCAAATGAATATATCTCCACCATTGTTTGGCCAATAAAGCAGAATTGAAAGCCTTTGTCATTCTGAATCCCAAACCTCCAAACTGTTTTGGCTTGACAAGTTCCTTCCACCTGATCCAATGCATTTTCTTTGTTTCTGTAACATCCCAGGCGTTGACGAGGGCGGGGAGTGATCGCCGGTGCAAAAGAGATGAGGCACGGACAATGAGCGGCTCCTGGCAGGCTTCCAGCGGGAGGGGTACATGAATGAATCGAATACACACCCGAACAAGAGGGATCCAGAGGCTGTGCAGGTATGGGACTGTACAGTTGAGGATAGCTTAAAGGAATTAATAAGTGCTACCTATACCAACAAGATGCATCTACTTTTCGGTAGCCTATCACTTAAGAACTCCACAGTTAAGCGTGCTTGACTTGTAGCGATTTAGGGATGGGTGACCTCCTGGGAAGTTTCCCAGGAAGCGTGTGAGTGAGGACAAAGCACGCTGAAAAGTCTTGTGTTGGTTTGTGGGGACAGTCACTCATCTTGAAAGCGGCCGGGCGTTACAAAGTGGTATCAGAGCAGGGCCTCTCTCCCAATACGGTGTGGTTCGAGGACGAACCAAGCGGAAGCTGGTGGGCATGTAACATCCCGGGCGTTGACGAGGGCGGGGAGTGATCGCCGGTGCAAAAGAGATGAGGCACGGACAATGAGCGGCTCCTTGCAGGCTTCCAGCGGGAGGGGTACATGAATGAATCGAATACACACCCGAACAAGAGGGATCCAGAGGCTGTGCAGGTATGGGACTGTACAGTTGAGGATAGCTTAAAGGAATTAATAAGTGCTACCTATACCAACAAGATGCATCTACTTTTCGGTAGCCTATCACTTAAGAACTCCACATTTAAGCGTGCTTGACTTGGAGCGATTTAGGGATGGGTGACCTCCTGGGAAGTTTCCCAGGAAGCGTGTGAGTGAGGACAAAGCACGCTGAAAAGTCTTGTGTTGGTTTGTGGGGACAGTCACTCATCTTGAAAGCGGCCGGGCGTTACAGTTTCCACTTGCCCACCCCAATAAAATTTAGTAGTAAGTTTCTCAATATAAGAGCAAATAGACATTAGGAGTGTAAAACATCCCATCACATAAGTTGGTATTGCTTGGACAATCGCTTTAATTAATGTTTCTTTGCCGGCCTTTGATAAGGCCTTCTCCTTCCAACCTTTTAACTTCTTCTAAACTCTTTCCTTGACAAAATCAAATATTTGGATCTTTGACCTACCAATGATTGTAGGGAGACCCATATATCTGTGATGCTTTTCCACTGCCTTAATTTTAAGAAGCCTTTCTAGCTCATGTACACAGGAACTGGGAACATTTTGGCTAAAGGAAAGCTCCAATTTGTCAAGATTGACTTTCTAGCCAGAAGCCTGCTCATAGGCCTGAAGTATGGATGCTAAAACCCTTGATTCGTCAGTGGTTGCTCTCGTGAAAACAATATTGTCATCTACAAAAAAATAAATGAGAAATAGAAGGAGCCCAAGGGCAAATTCTAACTCCATGCAACAAATTAGTTTCAGTTGCCTTATGAATCATTCCTGACAAAGCTTCTACACAAAGGATGAATAAGTAGGGAGAGAATGGATCTCCTTGCCTAAAACCCCTTTGAGGGTAGAAAACTCTCTAAGGCTTACCATTCATCAACACGGAGAAAGAAATAGAATTCACACACCTTATAATCAGGTTCTTCATGTTTCAGAAAAGCCCATTTGGTTCAAAATCCCATCCCAAAAACACCATTCCATCTCGTCATATGCTTTGGCCATATCTAACTTCACTGCCATGGCCCCCTCTTTACCCCTTTTCTTATGTTTCATATAATGGAAACACTCTAAGGCGATCAAGGCGTTATTAATAATGAGTCTGCTTGGAACAAAGGCACTTTGATCAACACTAATGATGGATGGGAGGATTTTTTTTTTTAATCTGTTGGCTATGGTCTTTGTCACAATTTTAAAAGGACATTACATAGGCTCATTGGCCTAAATTCTTTTGCATGTGTCGGCTTCTTCACTTTTGGGATAAGCCCGATATGCGTTCTATTAAGCTCATTCACACTTCCTCCGACATTTAAGATATGAAGAGCCATCCTAATAACATCACCCCTTACAATTTCCCAAAAATGTTGGTAGAAAAACGCCAGATTTCCATCACTGCCTGGAGCCTTAGTCGGGTGCATTTGAAAGAGTGCTTCAGTTACCTCTTTAGTTGTAAAATCAAAATCTAAAAAAGCAATCTGATCTTGTGTCAATCTATTACTCACAACGCTAGTTACCTCCTCTATTAAGACAAGATTTGAGGATTTAAACAAATGCTCAAAGTATAACGTCAACACTTTTGTGATTTCCTTATCCTCCCTATAAATGCGTCTAGAATCATTTTTAATAGCATCAATATTATTCCTCTTCTGTCATTGGGATGCTTTTTATGAAAAAAAGACTAGTATTTTTGTCCCCATGTCTAAGCCAATTGGCTCTGGAACGTTGGGCCCACTTTATTTCTTCTTGAAGGTATAATTCATCCAAATCTTTCTCCGCCTCCGAAGTTGCCTTCATCACCTCATCTGTTTGAACCTCTTTCTGTAAGACCTCCAATTTTTTCTTTAGGAATTTAATCTTTTTTGGTAACTGAGTAAGAATCTTCTTACCCTAAATCTCCAAGTTCATGCTGGTTCATTCAATGTTGGTTAAAATATGATGTCATGGCACCTATGATCTATTGACAATATCGCCACATTCCTTACCCTTCAACTACAGGTTTTCAAACCTGTAGGCCTTGTGTCTCTTCCTATTGACCTTTCTTCTTGCCTAGTCAAAATCAACTACTATGGGGTTGTGATCAGAACAATGTCTCGAAAGGCTAGAGACACTAACCTAATTCCACATGTTCCTCCATAAAGCATTTACTAATGCCCAATCTAACCTCTCTTCAATTATCATAGGTGTTTTTCATTTATTTGACCATGTGAATGGATAGCCTTCACACCCCAAATCTTGTAGGTCACAATCTGTCAAGACTTCATGGAATTAGTTCACTTATTGTAGGTCTATCAGATTACCCCCTTTCTTCTCTTCTTGTGAAAAGACTTCATTAAAATCCCCCATACATAACCAAGCTATTTTTTGTGTTGGGGCCAATCTACGCATCAAGCTCCATGTCAATTTCTTATTTGCTAGTTCTGGATGCCCATATATCAAAGACATTTAGAACTTCTTGACCAGATTAAGGGCAGACACAACCACATTTATATGATTCATAAACCAAGATACTACTTTTACTTCCACCTCATGTGTCCATATTAGTCCCAGGCGACCCGCTCTACTACAATTTAAGCCTGAACAATCCACTCCAAACAGATTTGAGAAGTTAGCTACATTTTTAAAAAAGAGCAACTCATTCATATATTTCCTAGTTTCCATAAGAAAAACCAAAGTGGGAGCTTCAGAACACAACAGCTTTCTCAAAGATCTTACTACACGTAGGTTCCCAAGCCCATGGCAGTTCTAGCTGATTAGCCACATTGGTCCCGGTGGGGTTGTTCAATAGCCTCCACTAATGGATTAAGTTGGAACTTTTTAGTGTGCCTCTCATCTAGCATCATTACCATGCACTCCTCCTCATTTGCTTAGGCTTTTTTCTTCGCTACTTTTTCCGGCACTGATGTAGACACCCCAACATTTTCCCTTGCTATCCTTTTCCATTTTTTAACATGTTGGTTATGGGGACCCCTTGTTCGTCTCCTTCTTTACTTTTTTGCACTCCCCTACTGCACCTCCCACATTTTGAACAATGGAAAAAGGTGTTTTGTCACCTCTCCTATTGTCTTTTTCCTCTTTAGACTTGGCCTTTAGATCATTGTTGCTTTCTTCACAAACCTCATTACCATAAATAATATCTGTGTGGACCTCATTTGGCCCTTGGGATCCACCAATTGACAGGTGGAAACTTGTTAGCGAGGAAACCACCTGTTCCACAGACTTTGCTACCATTTCAACAATATCCCTCGTTGTTTTCTCCATTAATGTAGCTTCTTTCTCAATGCCCTCTTGCTTGTCTTTTTTATGTGTCTCCTTATCCCACCGTAACATACCTCCGTATTTATTCCTGCAACTACTATATTTTTAGTTGGCAAAGTACGTAACCATGGCCCATATAGGAGCTACTCAAAGTCCCCGACACATGATCTTCATTATGGTTTTCACACTCCTTCAGGAGATGATCAAACTCTCCACATATATAGTAGTAATTTCCAAGTCTTTCATACCTGAAGATCACTCTTATTGCTCCTTTGTCTCTAAGTTGTACTTGCATACCCCTACGGATAGGCTTGGAAATGTCTATCCACACACTCAATATCAAGAAACACCCCAACTAATTATCCTATGAAGCATCCCACTCCATGAATTTACCAAAGTGTTTTCGATTATGGTCGTTGTTTGCAATGTTCAGTATTTTAATGGTAAATCATAAACACGTATCCAGAACTAGCACTGTGTTAAAACGACATCTACAGGATTTTTTTCTTTGCCCAGTTCTTGCAAAACCACTAGCCTCTAATTGAAATTCCATAGGCTTGACCTAAGAATATGATTCCTATCCTCCTTTTTAAAGAACCTCAAGTGAAAAGGCTCTTCCCAATATCTCGAATCTTGACCCCCTTTTACATCTCCAAGAATGGATCATCGTGGTTTTGAACGCTTTCGCATTCACCCATCCATTGGAAAGCACCTTCCTTACCAGCCAGTAATCCTCTCCGTCTTCAATTCCTTCCTCGTCATTTTTTGGTAAGTGGATCACAACGTCTTCCTCTTCCATAAAATCCACCAATCTCCATGCCTCTTTCTCGCCATTTCTAAAAGGATGAATAAGCACGACAGGATTTGACCTAAGATGTATCAAAACCAAACATAGTCAAGAAAATAAGATCCGTTCTTACGGAAACCCTTACACTACTCAGGGGTTTTGAAAACCATATGCTAGTTTTCTACCCATGTTATGCACAGTATTTATTTTAATTTTAATATTTCTAATCATAGAAAATAATAAAAGGATTAATATACAACAATATAAAAAACCTTAAATAAGATTAAAAAATGTAAAATATAAACAAAATATATAAATTACATTATATTATATCTTTTGGAATATTTTTTATATATAATATTTTTGTCGTTGAATAACTTTGATTTTTTTCATCATAAACTATAATGTTTAGGTAAGATTTATTCTTCATTATTGAAACAGCAACTTACAATTGACTATGGAAAAATAAAAGTTGTTTATATGTTGTTATACAATAAATATAAATAACACAAAAAAATAGGTAAATGGAAATATATATATAAAGTACATAAAATGCATCATATTATATTTTATGAAACACCTCTTTGTACATAATTTTTTTGTTATATCATTTGAAAATTCATTGATTAACTAATTTGATTGAATACCTATATCATTGTCAATTTCTCCATCAATATATGTAAAAATAATTATATTTTCATCTAAAACTTAAATCTCCTACAATGTACAAACTAAAAATATTATTGAGGTGTATTTATGCAATGCATGAAGCAATTAGAAAATATTTTATTTATGATGTTAGTGAAAAAATAATTTAAAACTATTGTGCAAAAAAAATGTATATTGAATGAATCAATTACTCGTGTAATTTTAAAAAATAAAAATTTTATTTAAAATATTACATGAAAAGGATTTGCAAATTAAAACCAAAAATTATTTGTTGAAAAATAAATATGGATATATTTTTTTAAAATAAATTATATGTAGACATCAAAATAAATAATTTAATTTTATAATATCAAAAAATATTAAATATTATCAAAATATTTATCAAATAGGCTAATTTAAAATACTTGTGATTCAATTGCTTATAAATTATGTTTAATTAATTTCATTAATTTATATAAAAAATATTTTTCCATAAAATTGTTGATATTAAAATTTATAAATGGTAAAAACATACACGTGTTCAAATTTAAAAAAAAATACATATCTTTTAATAAAACATTATATCTGAATTATTTAATTTTATAATATCCCAATAGTCATTCCAATTGACCATTTGTGTCTTCATAATATGCACTCACTATCAATTTTTAATTTTTTTTGCTGGAATAAGAAAATGAAGAGTATCTAACCCTATTATAAATGGAGAGGTATGATGAGCCAATAAATAAAAGTGTTAACAAGTTGACCCACTGACAAAATAGCCTATTGCAATTAATAGGTCAAAATCCAAAAAACACTGCTATATGAACAATTGAAAAAGAAGAATACCATTTGCCTACAATATGACACATAGCAAAGAAAGCCTTCAAATGTATAGTTTATAGATAGATTTACCCATTTGCGAGTCTCTCTCTTTTCATTTTTTCTTCTTTTTTTAACATTCCATCAATTTGATCCTTGAAATATCACCTTCACTCGTAAATAATCTTTAAACTAATGAAATTATATAAGTAGCCCCTAAAGTATTAAATATCATAGTACATGGTCCTTCAAGTATTGAAAATTTCTTCAAATCAGTCCCTCACCAAGGACTAAATTGATGGATATTCAATATTTTAAGAGCTATTTATGTAATTTCATTAGTTCAAGGATTATTTAGTAGAACGCGTGATACTTTAAGGACTAAATTGATAGTTTATTCTTATATAATACTTGTTGATGATGTAATTATTACAGTTTTTACTATAATATAATAAAATATTTTCTTAAAATAATAGACATTATATATGTAGAATTTAATATTATAATATTTAATATCAAAAATAAAATAATTTTATAAATTATTTACTTATAATATAACTATTAATACTTTTATTATAATTTAATCAAGATTTTTATTAAATTAATAATCAAACTAATATTTTGTTATTATATATATATATAAAATATTTTGTAATAATTATTTATTATACACTAATATACATATCAGATGTATTGATATGCTGACTAGTTTTCTTGTACTCTTAGATTCAACAATAGTACATAAACTAATACGGAGTATGCATGACAAATTTTTTTTTATTTTTGAATTTATTCAATTCTTAATCTAAGATAGTAATTGACAAACTTTTCTTTGTTTTAGAAAAGATCGCCAATTTTTAAAATAAAGGTTGACTATAAATTCAAACTAAAAAAAATATTCAATTACCTATTTCTCCTTACTTTACTTTTCTATAAATTTATAGATTTAATAAACTATATATGATTTCTCATTCTTGAGACTTATAGTGATTACTTTGAGACAAGAGAGCATATCAATAAGTTTTTTTTATCATGATGACATGTGTTATACTTTTGAGAATGGTCTCTTCATTGGTTCATAAATTTGTTATGCAAATACAAATTTCTCTTTAGTAGTTTCTTTTAATTCTTTGGTATGAGGATTGGATATTTAACAGTCATTTTGATACAAGCATATATAAATACCAAAGCAACCCGTGCAATTACAAGAGTCAACCTTCTTATTTTAAAATAAAAAATATATACTAAAATTAAGACTAATTATTTAATTACACAGTTGTATTAAATAAATATGAATTTGGATAATAAAAAAAAAACACGAGTGACATGTCATTTTAAATCTACATTAGTTGTATATATACAGGGGTGGAACAAAGGGGTAATCTAGAGAGACCATGGTCACATCTAATTTTTTTTAAGTTTATTTAAATTTTATATATACATATATATATTGTATGTATACGTATATATGTATACATACATGGATGTATATATGTATGTACACATATGTATGTATGAAAGTAGAGGTGAAGCTAGAACTTCAATTTAAAGGGGTGAAGACCAAAAAAAAAAATACTTTGTTGAAGAAAATTAAAATTTTTACATGCATAATATATTTTAAAAATTTAATATATAAGTAACAATTTTTTATAAATAAAAAATACATAACTTTGTGGAATACAAAAGTAATATATGAAAAAAGAAATAAATTAGATAGATAAAAAAAATTATAAATTTTAGGGAACCATAAATTATTTTCATAACACATAAATGTGTATATATACATACATATATACATATATGTGTGTATATGTGTATATACATATGTATATACACATATACACACATATATGTATATATGTATGTATACATACATACACACATACATGTATATATGTATGTATACATACATACACACATACATGTATACATACATACATACACACATATATGTTTATACATGTACGTGTGTATGTATGTACATGTACATACATACACACATACATGTATAAACTTGTATGTGTGTATGTATGTATACATACATATATATTATTGGAACTAAAGACGTATGAAGTATCTAATCTTTTAAAGTTTTGAAGATAACAAAAGTTATTAAATTTTAAAGTTCTTATCTATGTCCTTTTGATTAGCCTTGTAAGTCTCATTACATAGTAAAAAGCTTTTGCAGTGTCCAATATGTTATATGAAAATCTGGCATCCAACGCGCCACTCTAAACCAAGTGTCCAAATTGCTTTAGAAAACATAAGTGTCCAAAGCACTTCTTCGCAAAACTCTCCACATGTCTTATTTGAGATATCTCAAAATATGACTAAATTTAAAATGTTTTACCCTACTTATGCATGTACACATTGAAACTAGTGTTCTATTTTTGTCTAATGTAATCTAACATTCAAATATCTCAGCATTTAATGAAAAGAATGATATTTTTGTACAAGTACAGCTATGTAGAAAAGTAAATCAACTTATCAAGTTGCTAAACTGGAATAAGGAATGTTTAGAAAAAGCAATTCTAAAAAACAGAATTGCACCTCTCGTTTTGGTGCAAAACAAAAGTTATTTTTTGTTTCTTTTGTAGACTTGAAACAGTGCAACCATTCATGACAAACTTAAAACGTGTTCTTGAAGAATGAAGCTTATATATCTCAAAGGCTATATATATCAAGTTCGGAAAAGAAGAAGAGTAGAATTCTCCTTTGAAAAGAAAACTCCTTTACATTATTGGACAATCTTGCAAATTCAATAATTTTCATATTCTTTGCATTGCAAAGTTTTTTGTAATCGTACTTAAACTTTCATATCCTCTCACTGTGAGTTGATTTCCTTTAACAACTTTATCTAAGTTGTGAAAGTTTAGAGAGGCTCAGTGACTAAAGAATACCTGGGTTCTAAGTAATCTTGATTAATCACTCTTGTAAGGCCTGAAGAGACAGATAGAATACTTGTTTGTAACCAAGAGGTTAGTTAGTAAAATTCCTTCTGAAAAAAGGTATTGAACATAGCTCAAGTTAAGTGAATTAGTATAAATTTGTTTGTGTGCTTTTATTTCTTTTATCCTTACTAGTGCTTTTATTTTAGCAATATCTCTTACCATTGTTACATATTCGTAAAAAAGTTTTCTTTAAATTAAAAACACACAATTGAACCCCCTTTCTTATACGTATAAGTATATATATATATATATGTATGTATGTATGTATGTATGTATGTATGTATACATACGTATGTATATATGTGTATGTATACATACATACACACATATACATACGTATGTATACATATATGCATTCAGGAAACGTTTTAAATGAGAAATTTTTACAATGAGAAAATGAGAACTTTTAATGATAGCCTTTAGATCATAATTAAAACAAATTTGCGACTAAGATTAAAACCTAATTAATCACCTCTTATGAGACCATCATTGTTACTGCCTCCACTACCATAGCCAGCAACAGCAGTGGCAGCAACGGTGGTGGTAGTGGGTACGGCAGTGATGGCGATGGTGGTGGTGGTTGCAGTAGCAGTGATTTTAACAACCTAACACTTGCTACTGAACAACACTACTACCACTAGATACATTTATGTAATCATAATACAATCATCGCAAGATCATAAAGACAATATATATATATATATATATATATATATATATATATATATATATATATATATATATATATATATATGTATGTATGTATGTATGTAATCATACTTGAGGTCAACCAACTCATCATCCCACTCGAGCGTGAAATAACAATATACATGTATCAATCCATGACTATACAAAGTTTCTATCCAAAAGAATACAACCATACCATATACATCTGTACGGGGACGGGATACAAAACGAACTCCCTAAAGCTGGTCAGGCTATCCATTATATACAAAAAGAGAATAAAAGGACTGTCCAAAAAAGAACCCAAAAGACACCCCATCAGTCACCTCCTCAACCAAAGCTACACCTTCCGCTCTGAGCAGCTGGATCTACGAAAGCCTCGCCATCTACGCCCACGCCAAATGACGTGATCATCACAGTCACACCAACATACAACAGCAATAGATAAACCACAACAAGAATACAAGGCAAGGGTAAGTTTACTAAAACAACGATATAATATATGATTACTGAAACCAACAACAATTCTCAACATTCACACTCACATATATAACATGCATTCATATGGCCAACATTCTTAATTATGAACCTTATATCACAACAAATTCACCACAGCTATGTTAATGCATGATGACATGACTCTCAAGAGATTTACAACATCTTAGGCAATCAGTTAGGTCTCACCCCTTACCATGGCCTATCCAAGCACCATTTAAGGATTGTCAAACTCTGATCTACGGATAAGCTTAGTGGTTTGTCGGGATAAGTGTATGTGGGTAGTGGCTTATCGCAACTCAAGGCCTACACCACCTTGGCTTCTTGCGAAATTGCCCATCCACTCATCCCCGAAGGCCCATCGTCAGCTGCCCCACGTCTCATCCAGCACTAGGTTGGAGGCCCATCTGAGTTGCAGCTCTGGTTAACCATCCAACTTACATGTCTGCCTACATCACAACATGAGGTCCAACATTAGCTACCTCAATTGTAACACCCATTTTCCTAATATGTGATTCAGTGTTGTGATAACTAAAAAGTGGAAATTAGATATGTAATCTAGGTAATTAAAAGAAATAAATGAATTGTTGTGATATATGGTATATAGTATGTGGTGATAGTTATGTGTTTGAAATACCAGTTTGAATTTAGGAAGTTTGAGATATGTGCTTGAGCCAAATTGGGTGTGTTATTGGAGTGATATTGGGCTTCTAAGGAAAAATAGTTAAGTTAGACCAATTACATGTTATACGGAGTGGTTTGAGGAGTTATGAATCTTAGATAGCCCAAAGTCTGTGTGAGAGCTTTTGAAGGTCCAAGTATAAAAAGAGGAAAGGAGAGAAAGTTTCTCTCATTCTCGCATTCTCTTTCTCTCTCATGTCTTCCTTTTCTCTCTATCTCTCTCTAAAACTTCTCAAGCTTGTGAGATTGTAAAAGAGTTTTAAGTTTAGTTAAGTGTTTGTGGCGAGAAAATGAGCGGATTTATGGAAGATTTGGCTCAAGACACTAGATTCTCAAAGAACCTAAATCTGAATTTGGAAGCTTTTAGAGGTAAGGGAAGCTTACTGTTGGTTGATTTTGTGGTTGTGGATGTTGATATGTCGATTTAATGCTTTGGAATCGGTTGATTTCTGTGAATAATTATGTGTATGTGGTTCTTGGAAAAAAAATGGGTTTGAAAAAGGGGTTATAAGATTTGTGGATGATTTATGAATAAAATTATTATGTAATCAGCTAGAAAGGTATTAGAAGTAGTTAACATTGTTTTGTGATGCTTGTTGTTGATTGATTTGGTCAAAAATGGGTGTTGGTAATTGATTTGCGAAGAAAACGATCGAAAATCGCACCCAGCGATGCATAGCTCGCTTAGCGACGGATTTTAAAGTCGTTAGAAGTTTGTCACTCATTTAGTGACAGAAGCTAATGGCTCTTTGTAAGTCATTCGCTTAGCAACGGAAATCTCGTTTAGCGACGGAATTCTTGCTCAGCGAGAGAAAAACAAAATTTTCTTTACTTTCTTATTATTTTATTGGTTGTTGATGACTTTATTAACTCTTGTGGATATCAAATGTGTATTTTATGATAATTGGATGTTCAAATGGTTTTCTAAACTAGTTTTTGGTTTTTCTTTATTATTGTTGTGGATTTTGTTTGATAAATTGTTGGAAAGTGATATTTGGGTGAAAGGTTACTTAGGTAGAACTTCTACTGGTTATGTTGTGTTGTTGTGGTGAGATGTCTCACAGGAGATGTAGGTCCCAGTGTTGTGTGAGAATTCTCACGAGGTATATGTAGCTTAGATAGAGCCTTATTTGTTAACCATGCATAAGGCTGGATTGGACCTGCATGGAGTTGGTAGTTGTTGTTGGGCCACATGAGGTAGCTGATGATGGACCTCATGTCGTGGTGTTGCGATGTCACACACACACACACACACACACACACACACACACACACACACACACATATATATATATATATATACTTATATGTTGACTCATTGTGGTTGTGTTGATGTCGTGTTGTAAGGCATGCATTCATGCATATGTTGGCAGCTAAGGTAGTTGATGATGGACTTCATGCCGTGGTGTGGGTAGGCGGTTGAGGTAGCTGATGATGGACCTCAGTCGTGGTGTGGGTAGGCAGCTGAGGTAGCTGACGATGGACCTTATGTTGTGGTGCGAGCAGGCAGCTGAGGTAGTTGACGATGGACCTCATGTTGTGGTGTAGGCAGGCACATAAATATGATGGTTGATAGGAGCTTCAGCTTAGATGGGCCTCCAACTATAGGTTGGCTGGTTAACAGGAGCTATGGCTTAGATAAGCCTCCAACCTAATGCCTCCATAATGTAGTAAATCTCTTGAGAGTTGTGTCATTCATGCATTGACACTTTGGGGTTAAAAGTATGATGTGTTGTGCTGTAATGTATGTAAACTCATTCTTTGATATATTGGATTTCAAATTAGTATGTGGATGATTTGACATTCTTTGATGTATTGGATTCCAAATTAATATGTGGATGATTTGATGATATGGATTGCATATATTGGATTCCAAATTAGTATGTTGATGATTAATGATATGGATTGAATATTATATGCTTGTTTTGTTTCGTAAGCTTACCCTTGCCTTGCTATTTGTTTTGTGTGGTTGCCTTGTTATCGGTTGTTGTTGTGTGTTGCTGTGACTGTGATGATCACGTCGTTTAGCGTGGGAGCAGAGGGTGAAGCTTCAGTAGACCCAGCTTCCCACAATTGATGCTTGGAGGTCTCAACTGGAGATGATAGAAGGCCTTTTATGGGTGGAGCTCTTCTGGAAGCTCTCTTTTCTTTTGATTCTTTTTTTGGGTTGATGTATTTGTTGTATAGATGACCAGCTATATGAGTTTAAATTTTGTATCTCTCCTTTGCTTTTATATAACTTGACTTGTATATTATATTATTTCATATCTTGTTTTTATATATATTATGTATGAGGTCAAAATAGCATGTTGATTATTTATTTTGAACATCTTAGTAGTGTATGAAGTAGTAATGGTACTATAGCGATAAAGAGTCACTACATCAGTCGCCAACTTATGCATGAATGCATGTATCACCACACCACATCTACTCAACCACAACTAGTCAACATATAGATTTATATATATATCGATACAACCTATGGCATGAGGTCCATCATCAGTTACCTCACGCGGCCCAACAACAACTACCAACACCATGCAGGCCTAATCCGGCCCAAACATAGTTAACAGGTAAGGCCCTAACCAAGCAGCGCTTACCTAGTGAGAAGTCTCACGTAACACAGGTGGAGGTCCTATTTAAGCAACCTACACCCTCTATGAGATGTCTCATCACAACGACACAATAGAACTAGTAAAGGTCCTATCCAAGCAACATTCCACTCTACTCAACTTTTACCACAACTCTCACATAAACTCATCCTATAAATCCTCTTCCAACACATCCCATGTAATTACCATTTTTTATTTAGACACAATAGAACACCTCTCTCGCTTGGCGGTCCATACACTCGCTCAGCGAGTATTTTCTTTACTAAAGGCCTTCTTTTCCTTCACGAAGGTTCTTGTTTAGCAAACATTCTATCCTTAAAGTCACTCGCTCAACGACCACTGGGGTTGCTCAACGAATTTGTTTTAGGGACTTCCTCCAATTCACTATCAACAGCAATTCACTCGACGAGTCATACATTCCCTCAGCGACTAGCCACTCCAGAGAGCATCCAAAATCTACACTCTCTTTTCGCTCAGCGAACATGGTGTTCGCTTAGCGACGCACTTACAATAGAGAGCAACAACTCTTCAGGGCCCTAATTCGCTTAACGAGCTCAATACTAGCTCAATGGATTGCTCCCAAGCATTCTGGACACTCACCACTCGCTCAGCAAACATAGTATTCGCTCAGCGAACCACTTTCTAGAAAATTTTCAGAATTTTCATGATCACTCGCTCAACGAATCGACCATCGCTTAGCGAGTCTCCTCGTTCCTTCAGTCACTCCCTACGACTCAAGAACACTCCTCAACGACGCAAGCAGTCGCTCAGCGATTCCCAACCTGAGAGCCTCACTCCACTCCTAGGGTATTCTCGCTCAACAAGAGCCACAGTTGCTCAGTGACTATTAGATGACAGTAGCAAAAACTCTGTTTAAAAAACTCCAAAAAAATCCAAACTTTCCACTCAACAATACCCCAAATCAATTCCTCAGAGCTCGAATATAACCATACAACAGCCCACAACAACATACTCAACACATTCAACAATCCATACAACATTTCAATATGAATCAACTACGAAATCAAGAAAAACCCATTTTCAACCATATGTCAACACAACTCAGCCAAATCACATGTTTAAGTCAAATCCACAACAACATATGCATACCACTACATTCATACAACAGGTATTCAACGAGTATAACCTTCCCTTGCCTCTTGGAGTTCTAGAAATTCAAATTTAGGGAAGGAGAAAACATGAGAAATGGGAAACCCTTGAGCCAAACTCTGTGAGGGTTAGTTAATGCAATCTTTCCAATGCCTAGAAACGAAATTCTTCTCTAGATTTGGTCTTATACTTCAAGAATTTAAAAAAGGGGTTTAGGGAGAGATTTAGAGATGAGAGAATAAAAGAGATGGAAGAATGAAAAATGAGGAATGGAAGGAAAATGGCTTCCACCCCCCCCCCCCCCCTTTGTGTCTTGAAACTCTCCAGGGTGCTCACACTAGCTTTAGCTCTCTAAGGCCCATGGTTCATCTAGCCATTCCCCAAGACTCACAACTAGTCCAACTCAACTGTTTTTCCTTTAATAACCCAAACAAACACCAACAACACTTTCATTTGGCTCAAGCACATTTTTCTCAAGTTCCCAAAATTGCATACTGAAATTACAAGACAACAACATAAAACAACAATCAACAACAACTCATTTATTTATTTGTCTTAATTACCTAGATCACATATTATGTTTCCACTTTTGGTTATTAAAGCACCAAATCATACATTAGGAAAAACACAACATTACAGTGATGGTGGCAGCGAGCCTGGTGACGGTAGTGGCGACGACGGTGGTGGTGGCAATGGCGGTGACAACAACAATGGTGGTAGTGGCGACGGTGGTGGAGGTGATGACAATGGTGGTCTTATAATAGATGTTTAATTGAGTTTTAATCTCAGTCGTTCATTATTTTTAATTGTAATCTAATGGTTATTACTCATTTCTCAATTTAAGAAATTTCTCATTTGAAACACTCCCATATATATATATATATATATATATATATATATATATATATGTATATATGTATGTATGTATTTATATTTTTGATTCCTTATTTTTTTATTAAAATTCATTTTGGTGATTTAATTCTCAAATTTGAGTTAATGTTGTCCTATTGGAATAGTGGTCGTTTTCAATTTTAGGGCACAATTTTGAACCCTTTTTGATTGATTCAAGACGTGAGACTTATCCCATTAGATTCACCTACATAAAAACTATGAAAACCAACTAAGGTTCGAACCAAAAAAAGGTATAAACATGGTAAAAATCATGTAAAAAGTAGTTCTCACAGACAACCAAAAAAAGGCATAAACATGGTAAAAATCATGTGAAAAGTAGGTCTCACGGACAACCAAAAAAACTGAAAAATATAATATTAGATTCTTTTTCGGTTACTCGTGGGACTCACTTTTCATGCGATTTTTCCTATGTTTATGGCTCTTTTGGTTCAAACATTAGTTGAATTCCACAATTTTTATATAGATGAATCTAATTGGACAAGTTTTATGTCTTAAATTGGTCAAAATAGGGTTTAAAGTCGTGCCACAAAATCAAAAATGATCATTATTTTGGACCATTAACTCAAATTTGAGAGTTAAAGGTCCAAAATAAAAGATAAAAGACAAAAATGAATTTTAGTCAAAAGATAAGGGGCTAAAAATATATTTTAGCTAAAAAGTTATGTACATTTACTCTTTAATCTTCACCATTCAATTATGATCTAATGCTGCTAAAGCAAACCAATATGTGACATCCTTTTCTTCTTCTAATTTTCCTATTGCAAAAATTAAAATAAAATTAGTATGTTGTTGTTGTTGTTATTGATGATGATGATGATGATGATGATAATAATAACAATAACAATAACAATAATAACAATAACAATAAGAACAACAACAACAATAACAATAACAACAATAACAACAATAATAATAAAAACAACAATAATAATAATAATAACAATAACAATAATAACAATAACAATAATAACAATAACAATAAGAACAGTAACAATAAGAACAAGAACAAGAACAATAACAACAAGAACAATAACAATAAGAACAATAATAAGAACAACAACAACAACAATAACAACAACACAACAACAACAACAACAACAACAACAACAACAACAACAACAATAACAATAACAATAACAATAATAACAATAATAAGAATAAGAATAATAATAATAATAAGTTTTTCTTGCACTTATAAATGGATTTATACTTCTAATTAAACTAGACTTTGAATGTAGTCTTGTTTATTTAATTTTGTAGAATTTTTTTCATTAACTCAATTAAATTTAGAATTGGGTACAAAATTTAAAATTTTAGTAATGCTAATAGTATTAAAAAGATTATTTGATAAAAGATTTGAATAATTATGAAGTGTATTGAAAATAATTAAGTGGTTGATTACCTAAATTAGTATTTTTTAAGAGGAACAAAATTAGTTAAACTAATTGGTAATTAGTTTAATTAATTTGGACTTGTGTGACGTTTATTTTTCGAGTAAACAGCCACTTTAGTCCGTAAAATTGAAAGGTGTTATCACATTACTCTCTAATTGAAGGAATTTTTTTTTAAAAAAAGTCCCTAAAAATGCATATCAATTATCATATTAGTCCAAAATTTAAAAAACGTGTGACTTAAGTGATAATATTAACATATATTTAGGAACTAAAATGTCAGTAAGTAGTTAAGTATAAGGACTTATTTGACATTTCAAGAACTTATTTACATTTTCTTAGTTTCAGGAACTAATGTAATAGCGTCCACAGTTTCAGGGACTAAAGTGACTATTTACTCCTTTTTCTCTTTCTTTTCTTTTTTTTTTGTTCGCTAGGTTAAAACTTTTTGGTCATTACTGCTTGCACTCCTCATTCTTACTTGTACACTCCCTCTAGGTTGAGGAAGAGGAATTGATTGAACCAAGCTCCTCCTTGCTGACACTCCTAGATGGCCATCAGAAGCTTACACCTCCAAGCACCTCAAGGAGGCTTGGATTTGGAAGAGTTGAGGTATGTTCTTGCTCTAACAGATGTAACACCCTTACTTTTGGCCTGTTAAACTGTTTTTCTAATTATTCTGTATTTATTTCTAGAGAACTAGATGGGAATATTAAAATTTTGATCTCTATAGTTACATTCGTATTATTGAATAGTACTTATTTTAGATTTTTAATAATTTTGGAGAACAGAGTCCAAAAATTAGTAAAATGATTGTTTCGTCCCTAAAAGGCCAAATAACATAATTAATAGAAAAAAAAATAGTTAGAAATATTTAAAATTTATTTTTAAGTCATCAATATACTTAAAATAATTAATAATAATTTTAGAAATTTTTCAAGTATTTATTAAGATAGTTTTTGTGAAATGACAATAATACTCCTAGTTGACTATGAGAACCAACTAGAAACTTTTTGACCTCAAAATATTTTAAAATTTTATACTTACTATATTTAATAATAAAAATTCTATTTTGAAAAAAAAATAGTGAAAAATGTAACACCCTTATTTCATTTTTTAATTATTTTTCTAATATTTGATGATTTATTTTTGAAAAATCAGGAAGCAATTTCAAAATTCTATTTTCCACGATTGAATTGAAAATATTGAGAGCTATCTAATCGTAATTTTTAATAATGTTTTTGAGCCGAAGCTTGAAGAAATTAGAAAATGATGATTTGCCCCCTATTTCTCAACATTAAGGACTAACATGAGAAAAAGATTCAATTGGCATTAGAATGTCAATTTGAACTTGAAATCATGTCATATATATTAAAATATAATTTTGAAAATTTTGTCAGAATTTTCTGGAATTTCGGTATAAAATGACCAAAATACCCTTAGATGTCTATTAAGCCTAGCTAGTATTGGTTTGACATCCAGAAATGGTGAAAATAGTATTTTAAGTTTATTTATAGGTCAAATATTTAATTTTATAATTCTCAGAAAAAAATTGGTATTTATTGAATTAAAATGGATTTTTTATGAATTTTCTACCTTAAAAATACTAAATAAATTAATAAAAATTAAAATTGATTATTAGAAATTTATTTTTGATGAAAAATGATCTATTTGTCCAATTTTCTTATTAAATACATTATTTTGATATTAAAAGCTAATTTTTCAAGTTTATGCGATTTTATTAGTACCGGTTAATTTAACTACAAATAAAATTTACACTGATAAAGCTGGACAACTAAGGGAGGCACTTCCAAGCCCTAGAAATATCTGATTCATCACTCTATTTTGTGTATGTGTCCTAAATTTCATTGAAAATAAATGAAAATCCTTATTTATGACATAATGGATGATGTTATTTGTTAACCACATAAGCTCCCACCCTTCTCTATAAATAGCCATGGTTTTGGACCATTTTTTCATCACCTCTTCCTCTCTTAAGCTGGCCTAAAATATTAGAGAGTTTCTTTCTCTAGATTTTTTTTTTTTACTTTGTTTTTATGTTAAAGATTTTACTAGTTTTCCATCAAATAGTAAAATTCTCTCCCTTGGAACGTTGCACCAACAATTCTATCTTCTTCATCAACCACCTTAGAAGTAATGGGGGGAGTGGAGTTGGTTCTAAATTGTTGTCACTTTTCATGTTGGTAGAAAAGATTTTTTCCTAAATCTTTCAATGTATAAATTTACTATGTTATAATGTTTTGATGCTAAAATTAAATTTTTACTAAGTTGTTATGCTGCTTAATTTTAGATAATTAAATTATAATTACTAAGTTGTTATTCTATCCAAATTTAACTGTTATTCTTAAATTAAATCATGGTTATTAAGTTGTTATTGTGGTAAAATTTTAGTAATACAATTATTATTGCTAGGTTGTTATTTTACTAAAATTTTGATTATTAAGTCGTTATTATGCTAATATAATTGTGTTTTATGGATTGTCTAAATTATTATTGTGCAATTTGTGCAATATAAGGCAAAAATATTGACTGTATTGGTTCTCAAATTAAATGAGACCAAGGAAACCTCTGCTTAATAAGTTAGAATTGATAAGTTAATAAGTAATTTAAAGTAAGGGACATGTAGTGGCATGACACCCTGCTAGGGAAGTTACAGTTTAGTATGGTAAGAAATGAAAGACAAGGACACACTTGTAGAGGTCTTAGGGATAGGCATCGAGTGATGAAAGTCCCAATGGCCAGGGTAGCGATCGTGAGCTAGGATATTCACCTGACCAACCCCAACAACTATAGTTTGGTATGACTGCTATTTTGTTCCTCAATGATAATGAGGACTATACCACGTGATGATGTTGAGAGCAGTATATGTACTCCCAATCACTTTCCAGCTCTATTAAGAACTATTACTCACTAATAAGGAGTATGGATCATACCAAATCAAGGATAGTCTAGTACAACTTAGAATAAACCCTAGGCTTCCCTCTATTGTCAATTGTGTTTTGTTTGTATTTTGTGGTAGAATTCATACTATACATGTGAAAGTGATTTTAGAACAAATTACCCCATTCCATTGTTTTTCTTCCTTGTATGATTGATCCTGATTATTGAAGAGGACAGTAACACCTAATGATGCTGAAGACGAGTCAAAGGATACTCCTACATATGAGGATTTGTGAATCTAGTTTATAATCTTTTCTTTTTGTATGAAGGATGGGGTGGATTAACACTGTTCTGTATAGGAACTTTTTAATGAATATGTTGGGTTAGGCAATGTCAATCTATTGATGTAATTTTGGTCTTTTGTATTTTATGATTGTTATGTATTACCAAATCATGATGTACAATTTTACGACTTGTATGTATGTATGTATGTATGTATATATATAGTTCTATCTTTCATCTTTTACTACCATTTTCAAATTCTATTAAACTTAGAAATTTTCTATTATCAAAATTAAAAAAAAATTACCTGTATTTTCATCAATTCAAACTTAATTACTAATTAAGTAATTAAATAGGTATAGGTTATATACAATGTAAACCAGTGTCACAACAGATAGTGGATGTCTACTCATGGGTGCACGAGTTGGGTTTGTACAAAGGACTTCCATTTCATTCTTAGCTTGGCCATTAATGCTAGCAACAACTTCCTAATTTGTTTTCTTTGCATCTTCTTTATGATTTGAAGATTTGACGCTTGTTTTTTTCCGTGCCAGTAGTCTTCTACAAAGGTACCCTATTTGCCTTCAAGGATGATTTCTTAGTTGGACCTGATTTTGCTTGACTTGATGAAACATTCTATTGACTTACTTAAACAATTGCAAGTTAATCAAATGTGTGTTAGATTTTCAATAAACTTTCATCAATTCCTTGATGTCACTAAATGGAATGAACGTTGCATGGAGGATCAACTCGTTCACCTCCTCCGCTAACCATCCCACGAACAAAATGTTCTTCTCTACACTTTGCATCATCGCCATTGCTATGGTTTCTGTAACACCCCAAATTTTAGGTACTAAAAATAAATCACGAGGTAACTCTTAGTAGGACCCTTCCCTTGTGTTATTAGACCAAAGATGCCTTAAAAGTTATTCTTATTATATTTCTTATTATTACTATTTCTATTCTTATTAATATTATATTTATTATTGTTGTTGTATAAGTTGTTGTTGTTGTTGTTGTTATTATTATTATTATTATTATTACTATTATTGTGTTGTGTTGATGTTATTATATTTATTATTATTATTGTTGTTGTTGTTGTTGTTGTTGTTGTTGTTGTTATTAATACCTTAGTATTATAAATTAGTAGGAATATTACCATAGAACTCAAAAGAGCATCTAGGGCCCAATAGGGGACTAAAGCCCACTAAACTACATACTTATCCACATGTTATACGAAGGGAATAGAGAAGGAGGGTTAGGCTTAGCCATCACAAAATAGAAGAAGAAAAAGTTAGAAAGAATGAGGAAAAGAAGGGAACAAGAAGAGGAGGAGAAGGAGGAAGAATAGAAACCGAAGAATCCAAACCCTAGAACTCAACTTTGCATGTCCGCAAAGGTGAATGCTCTCCCCCGTATTCTTTCTTGTCTTTTATGCTGTTATTTTTCATCTATTTACCTTTTCCCCCTCCTTATGTCTAAGATTAGGGATTTGATAGGTTTTGAAGGAATTGTGAGGAAGTGAGGAGTTCATAGATTAGATAGTATTTTGGCAACTTTTCTTCAAAAACTGGATTTCGCGTTGGCACTGGGTGCGCAAACTCGCTGGGCGGCTTGGGTCTTGACGCGGACCCACTGGGCGGGTTTGCTGGACCGCTGGGTGGATACGACTTTTGCTATTACATTCCTTGTGTTTGTGAACTCCTTTTGACAATGTTAAACTCATTGTTATTTGTTTTTTTATGTCTTGTTGAGTTTATATTGTATGGTTGTTATTACTTTGAAAAAAATGAGTGTGATATGAAATTGTGCCTATGATTCATGATAAAAGTCTATGAAAGCTATAAGCATTATATGTGACCATGCATCATAACATTTGAGTTATGTGATGAGGAAAGTATGTAGGAATCTGGTTGGTGGAGGCCATGATGGGTTGTTTAACCTTAGCCTTGGGGGTTATCCGGTTGGAAAAACTCCAATGGTCCATGTTGATCCTATGGAGTCGGGGTGTACTGGTAAAACTGAGTAATCTTGACTAGTCACGGGGGATATCATGCTTGTTGGAATGTTGTTTTTACCCCTTTCTCTGCTTCTCACATTGTCGCCGCCAATTATCATCACAAGTAAGCTCTTTACTCTTTTTTTTCTACTTTTCGATTCAACGAAATCGCAATTCTATTGTGTATTGACATACAACGGAATCGCAATTTCCTTATGCATCTTGAAACAATGCACAACAAAACCGTGATTCTGTTATGCATTTTTTTAAGATGCATAAGATTCCGTTATGCATTTTTGATTTTTGATTTTTTTTATTCTTTTAATTTACTTGATTTATATTATTTATTTTATATTATTTTTGTCTTTTAAATTATTTATATAATTTGAAATTTATTCATTGTCTTTTAATAATGTATTTATTTTTACTTTTATAATTTTTTTGTCCTTTAATTATTTTTTGTCTTTTAACTAATATTTTTTTAGAATACTTTTAATAGTGCATTTATTTTCATCTTAAAATATTTTTTATCTTTTAATAATATTTTTTCGTCCTTTAATTATTTTTAACTAATACTTTTTTAGAATACTTTTAATAATGTATTTATTTTTGCTATTAGAATATTTTTTGTTTTTTAGTAATACTTTTTTGTCTTTTAATTATTTAGTAGTTGTTTACTAATTGTTAAATGGTTATTACTATTTCAAGTTCATTATGCCACGCATGAAGTTTGGTGCCTCTCGTCCTAGATGAGGCCCTTTGCCAAATGATGGACAAGCACATCTAGGCGACGACCATCAACTGCATCTGCATGTTGGGCCAAACAGGCTGCAACAGCTAGGGAGTAGTATATACAACAGCAACAACATAAGGAGGAGGTACATGATGATGTACCCTATGCCAGAGCCTAGGGTACATAAGGTAGAGGTAGAAGAGCCTCAGGCTAATTTGGCTCATCTCATTGTTGGACCTCCATTTGGAGAAGGTCTTGTAGACTTGTCACTACTTAGGTCCTATAAGGACCGTGTTGCAGGACATATTTGGCTCAAACAACCCTGCCTCGAGATCAGGCTTATCAGCCATAGGGACAAGGTATTGCCAATGCCCATGCACCCACAAATGGCGAAACTCATGCAGAGTTTGGATCTTGCCCCACTTGTAGAGGCATGATATGTTGCTGCCAACAAGGGCATCATATGTGCCTTTGTTGAGCGGTGGCATAAAGACATCAACTCCTTCCACTTGTTTGTAAGGGAGAAAACCATCACTCTTGTCATGTTTCCTACACTTGCCTATTACAGGCAAGGTGTGCGAGCATGACTCTTACAATTGCAATGACACAATCAAGTCATTGAAGAGCGAGCTAGGCACTACGCATGCTGACGCACATGTTGCGACTACGAAAAGAGCTCGCATGGAGTTATCATGGCTGAGGGACACATATGGCACATGCTTCACAACTAGGGAGACAACGTTCACTGCGAGAGCATATCTCCTACATATTGTCGGCTGCACAATATTTGCTAATAAGAGCTCTATGTATGTCTAGGTTTGCTATCTAGACCTCTTCCACTAGCTCCAAGCATGTGCAGGATATTCTTGGGGTTCAGCTGTGTTAGTGTACCTCTACGACCAGCTTAGCGTTATCAGCCTCTAATATTTAGCGTAGTTTGGAGGATACATGAGCTTCTTAATGGTACGATTTTGTATTTTAGGGTTTATATTTGTTTAGGGTTTATTTTACTTATGTAATTTAATTTATTAATTGTCGATTATAAGGGTGGATCTACGAGCACTTCCCCACCATCGTGAATGGAGCGTCGACAATTCCCTACTCAAAGCTTCCCCACCTCTGTCGGTGGAACGCCACAAGCGACATGTGTCTTACATTGGGGACCATGCAGGCACTAGACTAGTTACAGATGGACAACATTGTGTGGGTGCCACATGACACACAAAGGGTTGTCCGCATGTTGTAGGCAATCTCACTTTACTCAGGCTTCATTTACTACGATACCTATATGCGCGCACATTTATCGAAGAAGGTCCTGAGCCAATTTGGCTATGTCTAGGGGATCCTTCACTCTCCACCTGTTGAATTCCTGTTGTTTATTAGCCAATTTGCTGACTAAAGGGTTAGGAGGCACACGTGGTGGGAATAGGAGCGGTTGTGCTGCATGAGGCTCCATGGACATGCATAGATGGCTACCTTGACAAGTTCCACAGGTTTTCATCCATATTTGATACCTCTGGTGGGGGGATATCCTTCACAACTTCCTATGCCATAATAGACTGGGCATGATCAACTTGCAACAGAGTCTTCGTCCAATGACACTCATTCATGCGAGGTAAGTATCCATTTCTTTACAATGTATTTTTTCGATGCCAAACACAATTTTTTTAATAAAGTTTCCATTTCTTTTTTTGTAGGCACAGTGGGAGAGAGTTATTGGCCTTATGGAGCGCATGCTGCGTCTGAAGGTGGTGCCTGAGGGCACGGACGTTGATAGGATGATCTGGAAGGCATTGGCTATTGCTCAATCAGGCATGGATTCTGGGTGCACCTATCAGAGGAGGAGGCAGAGGAAGATGACGATCACCTCTGATGCTTGGCTTTTTATTTTTTATTTTTTACTGTTAGATCCTTTTTTTTCATATTTTATACATTATGTACGAACCTTATTGTACATATTTTTGGATTTTATAAATGTTTTGAATTTTATATATGCTACACTTATTACGTTGTTGGTATCACTATTACATTGTTACAATTATAACACGGATACAAATAAAAACAAATAAACAAAATGTAAACAATATTATTCAATAAATTAAAAGAACTTCTAACATAGATTCAATACAAACACAAATAATAGGAAACAATTTGCATCGTCATGGTTCACTCAAACTAACAGTTGCTTGGTCGTTGAAGCTAGTTGACGCCTCAGGTTCACGTAAGCATGAGATGATCTCTTCGGTGATTTGTGGTCGACAGAGACAGGCTAGGATCTTTTCAGAAGATCTACCTAACCTAGCGTATAACTCAATCGATGCAAGTCTAGGAAATTGGCAAAGATGGACAATATCCTTGTCACATCCTTGTCATGTTTAATCTCCATGGATTCGTAATGAACACAGTCATTCCCTAAAGATATAGGTTGAAGGTAATGAATATTGAGTATTTTTCTATTATTTCTAATTGCATCATGAAATTATTTTTTCTTCAAAGCAGCAACCGTCGTGTCCTTAGTGACCCTGAGTAAAGCAAGACCATGAGGACATTGAAACAAGACCCCTATTACACCGATTTCATGTGACCATCATAATACACAACAACAAGGAATCTATCTATCTTCAAAGGAAAAGAAACAATGTGAAATGAAGATGGCTATCAAGAAAGGCAATGGTAAGTGCTTCAGAGCACACATCTCTTTTATATTAGTGTAGATACTATTCACACCTGTTAGAGAATCATTAAAGGCTTTGTTTTGTGCATTAGAAAAAGAAATAATCGAGATTACACCAACTAAATCAAGGGTCTAGATCGCACCAATTCAAATGCGTGTCTTGTTCATGCGCCAGAAAATCATTCAAAAAGATGTCCTATGGGTCAGAAAAAGAAATGGTCAACATTACACCGATTAAATCAAAGGTCCAAATCACACTAATTCAAGTGTGTGTCCTATACACGTGGCAGAAAATCATTCAAAGCGATGTCCTATGCGTCAAAAAAAGAAATAGTCAAGATTGCACCAACTAAATCAAGGGTCTAGATTACACTGATTCAATTGTGTGTCTTGTTCATGCGTTAAAAAATCATTCAAAGCAATGTCTTATGCGTTAGAAAAAGAAATGGTTGAGATTACACACAATAAATCAATGGTCCAAATCGTATCGATTCAAATGCGTGCCCTATTCACGTGTTGGTGAACCATTAAAAGCTGTCTCTAAAAGAAATGAATTTCATAAATATAAATAATTAATTTCCAAACACATAACGAAAACGTGTTTTTGTTATGTATTTGGGATTGATACATAACGAAAATATTTTTCCGTTATGTTTTTTGAATACATATATAACGGAAACGCATTCTGTTATGTATCAATCCTAAATACATAATGGAATATGTATACATACGTGCACCCTCCTTAGAGTTGTCAAAAAGGGCTAGGTTGGGCTCAAAAAAACACAACCAAAAAGAAATTGGGCTGTTTTGGCCTAGCCTGGGCGAGCCCGGCAGGCCACGGGTTGGCCCAATATATATATATAATCAAATAAAAAATATTAATATACTTAAAAAAATTAAAAAGAAAGGGTCACACGTAAAAAGAAAGGCTAACATGAGTACTTTATTTTGAAAGTAAAATTCGCTTAAAGATATAATTTTTTATGAGACTATTGAGTAATTTAGTCAATTATATATGAATAAAAATGTTCATTTATGCTAGAAAGTATGTAGAATTTAATTTTAAATATTTACTATGATTTAAATAATTTAATTTATTTAATTTTTGTCAAAAATAATAATAATTAAAATAGATAATAACGTTAATAGGTCCAAAAAAAAATTCAGGCCAAATTAGCCCGATGGCCCACATAGGGCTAGGCTGGGCCAAAAAAAAAAAAGGCCCGAACACAAACCGACCGAGTTGGAGCAATGGCCCGGCGGGCCGGACTCTAACCCTCCTCTATCATAACAAAAATGTATTTATGTTATACAAAATCACAACAAAACATATTCCTGTCAAGAAGTATTTTTGGAATAAATAAAAATAAAAACAAGAGTTTAGGTGAAAATAGCAAAATTAGGGTGGAAATAGTAGCTCCCTTCCACCTATCTGGGTTTGTTGGGCCTTAATAGACCCAATTATCTTTTCTAATATGATGGACGAAACAAAAAATTCAGGAATTAGGAAGGGTTGGGCCATTCGTCCTAATTCTTGTCATTCCAAATCTCGCTTTCCAATTTTTCAATCTTCCATAGTTCCATCCCTACCTAGATAAAAGAACAAAAAATGGGTGGCCGGGTGGGCGGTATGGGTCCAGTAAAACGGAGTTAGTCCCTTGAATATGAAGTTTGAACTTAATTTGAAAATTTTAAAATAAAAATATATACTAAAAATAAGGCTAATTATTTAATTACACTGTTCTATTAAAGAAATGTGAATTTGGATAAAAAAATGAGTGACATTTGGTATTGAATCTACATTCGTTATTTAAAAAAAAAAAAACGCTAATTATTTTGTTACACAGTTGTATCAAAGAAATATGAATTTTGATTTAAAAAAATGAGTGACGTGGTATTGAATGTACATTCTTTAAGTTTGCTTTTAATTATGACGGGCAAAATATACTTTGAGAGATTAGATCAAGACAATATTCTACCTATACTATATATAAAACTAACACATGTTAATTTTGTATGTAATTTTTTCCGCCTTCGTTGTATTGTTGTTTTCTATTTACAATTGAAAAAAATTACGCTTATTGCATTGATTTTTACCCCGTGAAAAGGGAAGCACGGGATTGTTTATCTAGTTTTATTAGGGTGTTCACGGGTTCAGTTTGGGTTGGGTTTGGTCAAATTTGATATTCGAACCAATCAAAATAAACTAGGTTGGGTTTAATTGAATTTGTATAATTTTTTTTATCAAACCCGAACCGAATCAACTCGATCAATAACGAGTTGGTTTGGATTGAGTTCATGAGTACCCATTCTTATTTAGTGATTTATTAAATACACTTTTATAAAAAAAAAGAATTATAAAAAATAAATTATATTTTTTAAAAATAAAAAATCATAATAAACGTTGCATTGTTTACTACGTATGAATGATTGACTCTATTATGTAAGCTAAGGTCCAATAGCTACATTCGCTATTTTCATTAGATTGACTTGGTGATCGATATACATATATCTATATTTGGATGTTACAATTAAAAGGAGTTAGTTCAATATTGAAACACTCATTATTCATAATTTTTTAACTAAAAATATATATAAATAATAAATTTAAAATTTATTCATGTCAACGGGTTGGGTTTATGGGTTTGAAAATTAAAACCCGTTACTCAACCCGTACATAAACTGGTTTGAACAGGTTAGGTTGGGTGTTACCCAAACATCCAAAAATCCAAACTGAAGTGTTTGGATTAGTTTGGGTCGGTTTTGGTTCATGAATACTCATACTCGTGAACACCCCTATAGTTTTATACAAATTTTATAAGAGAGATAATTAAGAAAAGAAAATTATGAGATAAAAAATTAACGCAACAAGAAGTAAAATATAATATTATAAAAAATATTGTATGAATAAAATATCTCATATGAGATTTTATTGGTTGAGTTGTATTATGATTTGCCCGACACATGTTTTAAGTGTGCACAAGTCAGGGTGTGATTACTTTGCTAGGGTGTTGGTTGGTGCAATAATGGCTGCTCCGAGGTGCGACGCTTTGGTCAGGTGCTAATGTCTGTGTCGGTAGTGTGAGATGCGCGCCGGACACAGGCGTTGTAGTTGGTGGGATAGGACTGCCCGTTTGTAGGGCATATAAGGCGGGGTGAGCATGGAATGGTTAGTTTGACTTTAGGTGATATTTAGGTTTAAATGGATCAATGTTAAAAAAATTGACAACTAGAACCAAATCAATATAATCACATTCAGGTTAGTTCAGGTTGGATTACTAGATTATCTAATAAAATAATAAAAAAATGGAAAAAATAGAAAACTGTAATAAAATGAAATGCATCAATAACATGTTTGGAACAATTAATGTTGTTGACGTACATATGAGTAATTTTTCACTTTAAAGTGAAAAAAAAAAAAACATGAAAACTACTCTCAATAGCTTTAAACTTGACATGTGTCTTATGGTGAAAGACGTGAAATCAAACACACTAATATATTCGGTTATGAAACCAAGAGCAAACACAAACATAGCTGAGGGCGTTTTCTGGTCAACGGAGCTCAAACTGTCATGGCAAAGAGCATGACAAAAAGGGAAAATTCGGTGGTATCCACCTGCAAGAATTTGGACACTCAAGTTAGCGAGTAAATGAAGAGAGTGTAAAATGATGATTAGATTTATACTTGATGGGCGGATGCCCTTATATAGTGGTGGTTTCGGCAAAAAAAACTATTAAGTCGTTATAGGACACATGGCATACGTAGCAATCTATTAAGCTCACATGAAAAGTGTAATGAGGTTGACATTAGTCAGCTGACCTTATAAGGTTAGCACTGATGAGTTGGTCTTGGTCCAAGTTGACCATGAAAAGTTATGGAATAGATCCAATCTTGGTTGAGTGAGAAGAGTCATGTGAGGTTGGCACTTCGTCCTAGTAAGTCATCCTGTATAATGGGGCGAAGGGCAGAGGTTGGAAAGTCGGTCCAGAACATAATAAATTGTGAATATTTTAAAATATTAATTGTTGATTATTTTATTAATAATTAAAATTATTTATTTTATTTTTATTCAATTTAGAGGAGTTAAATTCTAATTTGTAATTTCAAATATAAAAATGACTTTTATTATACGATAAAGAAAACTATGAAGTAATGACAATAATCAATAAAGATGGAGTGATTATATTGATAACTACAAACTGAAGAGGGTCAGATCCTCGGAAAATAAAAAGCCCCTCCTTGGCCATTATATTTATTCTACCTTGGAAGACTACACAGGCCGAAAAAGACGTTGTACTCCTTGGCCATTATCTTTGTCACTTGGCATACAAACGGATATTTTGAGTTGACAGGATTAGCGATGCATTTTTAACACCGGTTAGATCCGTTGATATCAGGTGTTAAAATTAGTTAAATTACATCTTTAATAATTTTTTGTAGAATACAAATTTAATTGATTAAACCATTGAATTTGATGTTTTTATTAATTATATCAACTATACAAAATTTTATATAGTCTTAAAACTATTTGGTAGTTTATTACAGCACTTTATTTTAACGTATATCAAGATATTAAAATATATATAAATATCCAATGTTAGATAACATATCTAAAAAAGTCTGAATTATGTGAAATTGATATACATGATAATGAAGATGTTATTACATAATTTAACAAATGTGTTAAATTTGTATTATACAAAAAATTATTGAATGTGTAATTTGACTAATTTTAACACTTGATGTTCACGGATCCTGACTCTTTTAACACATTTTCTAATATTTATTAAAATTTATTGAAAATTACCAAATTATGAGTGAGTTTATTAAATTGGATTGAGACTTAGATAAATTTGTGATTTTTAATAAATTTTAGTTAATAATAAAAATATGTTGGAATGAGTATGTTAAATACTATATTACTAGCATTTCTCTTTTTGAGTTTAAGCCATATTGAGAGTGTAGACAATGAAAAATTATTATATGATCTGAAACTATCGTGGTCTCAACTCAATTAATCTCTACATGATATATAATTAAGTATTATTAATTTTTTATAAATTAAAAAACTCAATTACTATTAATTAATAAATATTAGTTGAGACTATAAATACTTAGTTATATAAGACTATCTAATAATATTTTTGTACATGACACAAAAATGGTACATCTTTTAGCCCCAAGCTATCGAGGGCGTGTCAGCCCTAGGATAGGGGACCAGATCGAGATTGTGGGTGGTGCACCCCAATCAATAACACATACGATGAAGATAGATGAACAACATGTTGCACAGTGCACAGGGTCAGAACTCAGAAGTGAGGAATCTGTAATAATTATTAGCATAAAATAATGATGAAAGAGTCTTTTATCGTTGCCACTGTATGGTCTCCATCCCTACCCGTCGATGATACCACTACCATGATATATGTTCGGAGGTTTTGAATAAATATACTTCCTCTCTTATTTTTGTAAGAACTAAATTAAAAGTTTAGTTTGGTCTGTTTTATAAGAACCAATTTAAAATATTTTATATTTTTTTCAGTTTTATTTATAAGAATTAAATTGAAAGTGTTGTTTGGTCTTTTTTATAAGAATTAATTCATAATGTCTCTTGTATTAATTTTTTATTTACAAAAATGCCCTTAATTAAAGTCATTTATCTGAGTTCAATAAGTAGTTAGTAGATACATTAAATTTAAGACAAAAAGTCTAATGTTAGGGGTAGTTTTTAAAAAAATATAAAAGTTTAAGACAAATGTAATGCTATCAACTAAATTAAACAATCTTCTTAATTTTGGTGATATAGTTAATTGGGTCTTATAAATAGAATTAGAGGGAGTACATTAATTATTATTTTTTTACAAAAATGCCCTTAATTATGAGTTTTTTTTCTCTATATTTAGTAAATAGTATGTAAGATAATTAATGTCTTAAACTCTGTGAGAATGTAACTTTGCCTTGAATGGAGAGAATTTTGAAAACCTTATTTTGTTTCTTCACATTCATAACCAATAAAAATCAAAACAATAAATATATATTATTGATGAGAGAAATTAAAAGAATTAAATATTTAAAAATAATAATAATAATATGTCTCATTAATATTAAGGATGATTTTGAAAAGAACATGTAAATTTAGGACAAATTTAATACTATTAACTAAATTAACTAATTTTCTTAATCTTGATAAATTAGTTAATTGAGTCTTATAAAAAAAACTGAAAGGAGTAGTTGCGATAATGCGCTTTCCAAAGCATCATGTTGGCTATTCTCAAAAATGGATTGAATGCCAATATACTCCCTCCAAACTCAATTATAAGCAAACAAAAAAAAGTTTAATGGACTCAAATATAAACAAATTTTAACCACTTTTACCCTATTTAATAATATCATCCCAAAAATACTCTTCAATTAATTGAGATTCTATTTCTAATGACTCTTTTTTACTCTTAATATCAAGTTTTAATGAATGACACTTTAGAAAAAAAAGGTTTATTTTTTGGATGTGATGAGTACTAAAAAATTAAATGATATTAGCTAACTTTCTCAATTAGCATAAAAGTTAGTTAATTTTGCTTATATTTGAGTTTGGAGAGAGTATAACGAATACATGAGATCCTCTAAAGTATAATGATAAAGTATTTAATAAAATAATAAAATGATTGGCAAATTTAACACTTAAATTATAGACCTTACTACACTAGATTCATTCTCTTCATGTTCTTTAATATAGTTGTTTAATAAATAATTGTTATAATGTATTTACTACTAAAAGTCAAATTTAAAGTAATGTGCCGTAACATAATATATTTTCTATATAAGAATTAAATAAATTATTTTATTTCAAAATTTTCAAAAAAGTGAAATATATTATTATATATTTCATTTAAAATTCACGTATAACTTTTTATCAAATTTACGTAATCTAAGTTTTTATAATTAAAATATACAAGAAAACAATTTGTAATTTCATCTAAAATCCATTTCAAATATGTAAATTAAATAATGTCAGTTTCATATGAAACTTAATTGAAATACGTAAATAAAATAATATAACTTTTGTCTAAAATTAGTTTTAAATCCGTGCAAGTTCTAAGATTAACTATCAAATGTATAAAAAAAATATTTACAAAAAAATTCATGATTTTTCGCTTAAAAATATAGTTTCTTTTAAATATAAATTTAATTTTGATATGTGTAAAATTTTTTAAAAAAATACCTTAAATATATTTTTTAAAATAAATACCATAAAAGTAGTATTTTTACTGTAAATACATCTAAATAAATACTTAAAAATATAGATAAATACTAAAAATACATTTTTAGTAGGTATGGTTAATACGAATTCAATTCCTCTAAAAATTTAAACTAAATAATGTATTTAATTTATCTATAATGTAGTAAATACTGTACTAAATAATTGCTAAATAATGTTCTTAAATAATATACTATATTATTTATCTATAATATACTAATAATGTACTTATCAATTATTTATCTATAATATACTAAATAAAGTACTAAAATAATAGAGTTGAACTCTATTATTTATCTATATTTTTAAGTATTTATTTAGATGTATTTACAGTATAAAAATATTTTATGCTATAAATTAACCGTAAATTATCATACTACTAAAAATCACTGCTTTTATGGTTCTTATTTTAAAAATTATATTTGAGGTATTTTTAAAAGACTGTTACACTTATCAAAATTTAAGTATAATTATAATTTTTTCCTTGTATATTTCAATTAGAGTTGTGAGAAAATATTTTTTTTATTCATTGTTATTAATTTACTAGAAACTTAGTTTACATAAATTTGATAAAACATTAAACGAATTATATAATTATATATTTCATTTTTTGAAAATTTTGACACAAAATAAAATAATTTATTTAATTTTTATTTCACTTATATATAACAAATATATTGTATGGGATTAAACAAGACGAAAATGACAAAAATAAGTTTATTACAGTAGGTTAAATCTGACTTTTAATAGTATGCATCTCATAGTCATTATTTGCTAAACAATTATATTAAAGAATATGGAGAGTTATATATATTTGTGTGTGTGTGTGAAGAATGAATCAGGAGCCAATCATTTCATTACTTTATCAAAATGTTTAGCATTATACTTTAAAGGATCTTATCTCATATATCGAGACATACTCTTCAGGCTTCATGACACCCGCTTAAAAGAAGAATCATATTGCATTGCTGAGAACAGAGAATACCACGGGAGTAGTGTTTTAAAAATCCGCTTGGACCAGCTGTTTGGACTAGAAACCAGTTGTGCAACCAGTCTAAGTCGATGATTGGATCGGATATGTCATTGACCTGGTATGAATTGGTTTGACTCGGAGAGTTTTGCAGTTGAACCAGTGAATTGGTGAGTTAATCCGGACCGATTCAAAGAAATTTTTTTTAGTGTGAAACAATGTCATTTTAACTACAACTATTGAAAAAAAAATAAAAATCCCAACTTATAATATAATTAACATATTTAAAAATATTTATTTACGATGAATTTTAATTATAAAAAAATAAATATTCATATGTGAAATGATAATAATCACCAAAATTCTTAATCCGAATGTACATATACATATGACATAAATGTTTCTTATGTTGATCTGAATGCGTAACCTTCATTCACTTACTCTTGTTTGTTTGACTTGAATGCGTAACTTTCAGTCTTTCCTTCCTTCACCTTCATCTCAAATACCATTGTTGAATTTTTACTTATTTTTGAGCTATACATCACCATTAAAATTTAATTTAATAAATTTTATAGGTATAAAATTTATATATCATGAATATTTTTAATTTTTTTAATTGAGATCGGATCATGCGGTTCTATTAGTGAACCTGTTATTTGATTATTGACCTAGTGACCCAGTACCCTGATTAAGTCGATGATCGGTCCAAGTTTTAAAACATTGAGTGGGAGACAACCTGACAAAGCTATTTAAGATTATAAATAATTGACTTTAGGAGCCAGGGTGACCTTCCAATTTTTTTCAGATTATAAACTTAAACATGTTTTTTGTTCCTCAAATGTGGAGTAAATTTATTTTTGGTCTCCCAAATTTAAAATTAATCTTTTTAGTTTCTCTAATTTTAAAAAAAAAAATCTATTTTAGTCCTTTAGGACTACCTATGACATCATTGACAAGACAAATTGAGTCAGTTATACGACATCAGTTGAATTTGGTATAATATTTTTACTAACAAAGACATTACTAGGTAGATTTTATGTGATAGATTTATTAATTGTGTTTGGACAAAAGGATTAAAACATGCCTTTTTCAAATTATAGGGACAAAAAATATTAATTTTAAATTTGGAAAATCAAAAACAAACTTACTCTAAATTTAAAGGACTAAAAACTTATTTAATACCTTCATATAATTGAGTATATCATTTGATTATTTTGGTTTCTACAAAGTATTTGATCAAGATGCACCACTAACTAGGATGACAATTCAAAACAATGCAATAAAAAAAATCTAGTAAAATAATATATAGGTAAATTTGTAGAATGAAAAAATCATATTGACTTTTCAAAAAGGAATGCTAGTAGCGTATCTAGAATCTCATCCAATACTCACATCTCATAAAAAAACACATCAATTGGATCTTTGACGCAGAAGCTATAGTGTCTAGCTTTCGATCTAACGCACGTAAATGTTCTATAAACACAAAAATAAAGACGCATTGACTATCTCCAACGTGGGTACTAGAGTAACTCCAAAGTTTGAAGCAATTTATATGCTACTTTTTTATAGTTGGAAAGCCATTTTTGTAGGATACAAAGAAAGCACCTTTAGAGAAGTAATGTTTTCTACTGTTTAATGAGACCTAATAAAATTTATATATTAAAATATTAATATATATTTATTTATAAAATTTTATTTAATTAAAAAATAGTCTATTGCTACACATTTAAAAATGTTATTAATTTAATTTATTTAAATTATTAGAATATTTTAATAGTATGTTTTCACTTTTTTATGTTCATTTGCTGTAAATAAATATATTTATTTAATTTTTTCAAGCTTATTATTTTGAATTTTAACTTTTAAAGTGAAAATTTTACATAATTAAAAATTATTATATATTTATTGTTTAAAAATTTAATATAGAAATATATTACATTAAAATTAAGATGAATTCGAATAAAAAGGATCGATTTGGGATCTATTTAAAAAATAGAATTATTAAATTATAAGAAATAATAACTGAATTATTTAAAATAATAAAAAACGACATTATAAAAAATTACAAAATATTAAATATAAAAACTAATGTAAAATATTAAACGCCCTAATAAAATTACCAAACAAGAGTCAAAATGGGATTTGCTCCACACCCATCCAATCTAATTGACATGACAGGATTAGAGTACGTGGAGATTGAGCGAACCAAGTGCCAACAGCTAACAAACTAGATTCTGGAATCCCCACTCCTCCCTTCCGCAGTCCCCACACTCGCCACACTCAACTGTGTTAATTGCAAGAATAACATTATGAATGTTATTTACTATCTTTTAGGTAATGTATCCTCTATCTTCTAATTTAACATGTTAATTTTTAACAATAGTGTTTTTAGATTATTTTTTTTAATGAAAGTGTTTTTAAAGATTTTTTAAATGTTTTTCAAAAAAATTTAATAATTAAAAATAACTTTATATTATAATATAAATTATTTATTATAAATATAAAATATAATTTATATGTTAAAAAATATTTATTTATTATAAATTTTAATTATAATATAATTTATATATTCACAAATATTTATTTATTATAAATTTTAGTTATATAAAATAAACCTTTACCATGTGCATTGCCTATGTTAAAATACTAGTTTTTTTTTAAGAGTAATAATTATAAATTCCCTCAAATCTTAAATATAAATAAAAAAAAAACTTATATATGTTGGTCTCAAATATAAGCAAATTTTGCCAACAAGGGTTGGCACATCTAGTTGAGTCCTCCGCTTACACTAACTATGACTTAGATTTGATTCTTAGATTTCTCAAAGGATGTCTCTTCCCCTAATTTAAACTTTTCCCTCTCTCTCTCTCTCTCTCTCTCTCTCTCTCTCTCTCTCTATATATATATATATATATATATATATATGAAATAGCCTTCATTTAATTGAGATTGCATTTCTAATGACCTTTTTTTTATACTTGATATCATGACAATTAAGATTTTTTTTTAAATGGGATTAATAAAATTAAATGATATTAACTAACTTTCTTATTTAGTGTGAGTTTTTTTTTTTCTTTTGGATAAAACTTACATACAATTGTATAGATGCTGTTTTTACTATTCTCTAATTAGATTTGAAGCTCCACCTTGGTAATCTACAAAATAAAGGTTTGTATTAAAGATTATGCAGATTACCAAAGTGAAACTTTAATTCTGATTGAAGAATAGCAAAAACAACATCTATAAAATTGTGTATAAGTTTTGTCCTTTTTTTGCTTATATTTGAGACTATAGAGAGTAAATGATTATGATAAAAAAAATTTAAATAAAATATTGTTATTAAAAGAGTTACAATGTACTCCCTCTAAACTCAATTATAAGCAACAACAAAAAAAGGTTTAGTGGACTCAAATATAAGCAAATTTTAACTACTTTTACCCTATTTAATGATATCATTCCAAAAATACCCTTCATTTAAGTGACACTATTTTCAATGACTCTTTTTTATTCTTCATGTCAAGCTCCAATGAAGGGCACTTTAGGAAAAAAATTGTTTTTCAAATGTGAATAGTATAATTAAATGATATTAACTAACTTTGTCCCTAATAGACAAAGTGGGGATAATATTATTATTGCACAATAGGTGATTCATTCAATGAGATATAAAAATGGTAGAAAATGGTGGATGGCAATTAATATTGACCTAGAAAAAGCATATGATAGGTTGAAATGGAATTTTGTAAAAGACACTCTTAAAGATATTGGTTTCCCTAATAATTTCATTTCCATTGTTTGGGCTTGCATTTTTTATCCTAGGATGAAAATCTCTAGAATGGTGAGGCACTTAAAGAGTTTCTTTTTCCTTCTTGAGGCATTAGACAAGGTGACCCTATTTCGCCTTATTTGTTTGTCTTATATGTTGAACACCTTCTCCATATGATTAATCTTGCGATGGAATATAATTTGTGGAAGCCAATTTGGATTTCTAGAGGTGGGCCAAAGATTTTCCATTTGGCATTTGCTGATGATCTCCTTCTATTTGCTGTGATTGATATAAATCAAGTAAAAATGATTAAATCTATGCTTGATCTTTTTTGTACCAGCTCGGGTCAAAAGGTAAATCTGGATAATTTTTTTTTATTTTCTACTAATGTTGGATGGCAAGTTAAGAACCAAATTTTTCTTGAATTTGGTTTTCAAAGTACCTTGGATTTAGGCAAGTATTTGGGAATGCCTTTGTTTCATAAGAGACAGTAGAGATAAGATTTTCAATTTATTATAGATAAGATAAATATGCTTCTTTCTAATTGGAAGCATAATTTATCCTTGGATGGTCGCGTTACTTTGGTGAGATCAGTGTTTCAAGCCCTTCTTGCATATGTGATGTAGACTATTTGGTTTCCTAGGTCTATATGTGATTTCATTGATAAAAAAAATGCCGTGAGTTTGTGTGGGGTGACTCTAACAAGCAATGCCATATTCACTTGGTTGATTGGAAGACAACGTTTACTCCTAAATTGAATAGGGGATTGGGCTTAAAGGAGTCAAGGAAGTCTAATAAAGCCTTTTTCATGAAGCTAAGCTGGAAGTTGTGTAATAAGTCTAATGACATTTGGGTTGAGGTGATTAGGGATAAATATGGGTGTGGCTCTAGTAGGGTTTTAAACATTGCTGACAGTAAACAGGGTTCCAATCTTTGGCTTGGTATTAGGAAGACTTGGACAAATGTTACGAATAACTTCTGCTGGCAAGGGAGGAATGGTAGAAGTATATCCTTTTGGACTGATAGGTGGTTGCCTAACCATGAATCTCTTCTTTCTTATGTCAAGGATTAGGAGCACATTCGATTTCAGGAGTGTCTTGTGGCCTTTTTCATAAATGCAAATGGGGATTGGGACTTTTCGCCATTTTGCCCAATTCTTACCTACTTTAATTGTTGATGCTATTAAAGCTATTTTCCCCCTTTGTGGTAACAAGGGGAGCAATGTTTTAGCCTGGAAGAATTCTCTAAATGGCTTCTTTAAGTCCTCCTTTTCATATGAGAGCTTAAGTCAGAGGTCTCATTCTCTTGTTAGCCTTATCTTCAAGGTTGTGAGGAGGTGGTGTGGCTCAGAATATGTGAAAATGGTGCTCTGGAAGGTAGTTCATCAAATCCTTCCCACAAATGTTATAAGGAAGAGAAAACATATGACTATTGATGACTTGTGTCCTTTGTATGGTATTTGTCCTGAGTCCATAATCCATATCCTCAAGGATTGTGCCTTTGCGGTGTCTGTGTGGCATGTTGTTTCTGGTGGTGTCTTCCCAAATTCTTTCTTTGGGGTTGGATCTTATCCCTTGGGTAACTTAAAGTTTAAAGTTGCATAACTCTATTTAGGGTATTGTTTGGAGTACTTGTTTTGCAATAACCTTAGACAAGATTTGGAAGGCTAGGAATTTCCTCATTTTCCAAGGGAAAAGGCTGGATCTGGTTGTGTTAAGTAGGGAAATTCTCGCTACCAGCAAGTTGGTCCATTATAGCAATGGTGAGTATGAGTGAATTTTATTTTCTTCGAATCCCCTTCATTCTCAGGCTTTGGCAGCATAGATCCAACCTCCTATTGGGTGGATAAAGGCTAATTGTGATGGTGCTCGTTAGAATTGTCTTCAAGGGCTTCATGTGGTGGTGTCTTTCATGACCATACTGGTGTCTTTATTATGGGTTTTTCTATTAAAATTGTATCTTCCTCTATTGATCAAGCTAAACTTTGGGTTGTCCTGCATAGTCTTTGTTTAGCTACTAAATACAAGTTTTGCCCTTTGCTCGTGGAATCCGACTTTAAGGTGCTAGTGGAGTTTATTCAAAGAGGGTGCTCTTCTATTCATCCTTGTTTCCAATTGGTGGAAAAGATTTTTCGATATATGGCTTTGACACATACAAGTAGTATTTTGCATGTTTTTAGAGAAAATGAGTTAATTTTGACTAGAACGGTCACTAGTTGGAGAATGTGTATCGAATATCGAAAGCTCAACAAGGCCACCAGAAAAGGTCATTTTCCACTCCCTTTCATGGATCAAATGCTAAAGAGGCTTACTGGCCAAGCGTATTACTACTTTTTAGATTGTGTTCGGGTTATAACCAAATTATGGTTAACCTAAAAGACTAAGAGAAGACGGCCTTTACTTGTCCCTTTGGAGTGTTTGCTTATCAGAAGATGTCATTTGGGCTATGCAATGCATCGATGACATTTTAGAGATGTATCCTCGCCATATTCTCCGACTTCATGGAGAAATGTATAAAGGTGTTCATGGATGATTTTTTAGTGTTTGGAGCCCCTTATCATCTATGCTTGGCCAACTTGGACACGGTGTTGAAAAGGTGCATTTAGACAAATCTTCTCTTGAACTGAGAGAAATGCCATTTTATGGTTCAAGAGGGGATTGTTTTAGGGCATAAAATCTCTGCTAGAGGCATTAAAGTTGACCAAGCAAAAGTTGGTGTAATTAAGAAGCTGCCACCACCCATAAATGTCGAGGGTATTAGAAGCTTTCTTAGGCATGCTGGATTTTCTAGAAGATTCATTAAAGACTTCTCCAAGATAGCAAAGGCCCTATGTAATTTGCTAAATAAGGACACCCCATTTTGCTTTGATGGAGATTGCATGAAGGCCTTTAACACATCGAAGGACAAACTAGTCACTACACCTGTGATTGTGGCTCCAACTTGAGGCCAAGAATTTGAACTAATGTGTGATGTAAGTAACTATACAATTAAGGTTGTCTTGGGGTAGGGAAAGAACAAGGTCATTCATTTTATATAGTACGCTAGTAAGGTGTTGAATGATGCTCAATTCAATTAAAGAGTTACTAGCAATAATATATGCTTTGGAGAAATTTCGGCCCTACCTCATTGGCTCCAAGGTTATCATCTATACTGACCATGCTGCCATAAAATACTTCCTCACAAAACTGGACTCAAAGCCTTATCTCATTCGATGGATCCTTTTGTTACAAGAGTTTGATCTAGAAATCAAAGACAAGAAGGGGAGCGAAAACTTGGTGACTGACCATTTTTCGAGAATGGTGAATGAAGACCTAATCGCTCAAGAAATGAAGATTAGAGAAGAATTCCCTAATGAGACCTTGTTTTTGGTGAAGGAGCGACCTTGGTTTGTTGATATGGTAAATTTTAAGGCCGTTAGCATTGTTCTTGAAGACCTTAATTGGCACCAAAAGAAAAGGTTCTTTAGGGATGCTATTTTTTATATGTCAAATGATCCTCATTTGTTCAAAATAGGGGCTAACAATCTTCTCCGTAGATGTGTGACTCAAGAAGAAGCCAAAGCATTTTGTGGCACTGCCGTAACTCTCCCTAAGGAAGTCACTATAATAGGGAGAGGATAGCTACTAAAGTTCTCCAATCTGGTTTCTTTTGGCCTACACTGTTTAAAGATGCACATGCACATGCTCAAAGTAGTGACAACTGCCAAAGGACCAAAAGCATCTCCAAATGCCATGAAATGCCCTTATAAAACATGTTGGAAGTCGAGGTGTTTGATTGTCGGGGCATTGATTTTGTTGGACCCCTACCCTCCTCATTCTCCAATGAGTATATACTAGTTGCTATGGAGTATGTGTCCAAATGGGTGGAAGCAATTGCTACTCCTAAAGATGCAAAAATTGTGATAAAATTCCTCAATAAGAACATATTTTCCCTCTTTGATGTGCCAAGAATTCTAATCAGTGATAGACAGTCACACTTTTGCAATGCTCAACTCCAAAAAGTTTTAGAACATTATAGTGTGAAACATAAAATGCCCTCTCCATAATATTAGGGGTGTCAAAACGAGTCAACCTAACCCAACTCGCCAAAAAAAGGGTTGGGTTAAGTTGAACCTGTTTTTTGATTTAGTTAGAAATCTCAACCCAACCCAACCCTTGATAGGTTGTAACACTCCTATAATTTTAAATATAATTCATATTAATTTAATTATTAAGTTAAGTTAATGAAAATATGTGTAATTTTTTTTTATTTTATAATAGAAAAAATTTAAATTTGTCAGAATTTAGAAATAGAAGTAAAAGATAAAAATTGTATATATATATATATATATATATATAACATTCATCAAAAGTACATCAAAAGATAGATACTACCTAACCTAATATATACGTTAAAAAATTCTTATATAGAGTAGTGTTAATCTACCATATCCCTTATCCTTTGTTGGGATTAATAGAAATTAAGAAAAGAGAAGTGGATAAGAGAGAAGTGGGTGAGAAAAAGTTGTTTTATGTTATTTGTTTAAAGAGAGAAGTAGAGAAGAGAGAAATTATTTATGTGGGCTCACTAAAATAAATCTCTTCTTTGTTGAAGAGAAAAGAGAAAAACGAGAGATAAAAAATTATGGGACTCACTCAAAATTACAATTATAACTTTACTACTTCTTTCTATCTCACAATATCTATATATATTAAGGGGAAATATGTCCTTACAAGAAAAATTCATTCTTTTCTCTCCACTTTTCTATCCAATCAATCAATGAAAAGAAAACTCAACTTTTCTTTTTCTTCTACTTCTCTCATTCTTCTTCCACTCCAAACACCTTAAAAACCTATCCATTCTCTACCTATTCTTTTTTCTCTCCTACTTCTCTCTTTACCCAAACAAAGCATTAAGGAAAGTATTATAAATTAGATCTACAAATCTAGAGGAGTATCCTCTAACTAGTCCTCAGCATCATTAGGCGTTATTGCCATCTTCAATAATCACGATCAATCATACAAGGAAGAAAAACAATGGAGTGAGGTGTTTTGTTCTAAAATTACTTTTACATGTATGGTAGCAAATCTACCATAATCAAAACAAAATCATTGAAGAGAACTTAGGGTTTATTCTAAGTTATACTAAACTACCCTTAACTTAGTGTAGATCCATACCTTCCATTAGTGAGTAATAGTTCTCAACAGAAACTAGAAAGTGACTGGGGGTATATATACCTCTCTCAACATAATCACATGGTACAATTCTCATTATCAATGAGTAATAAATAACAGTCAGGTCGTCCATTTACAAAGGTATACTCTCAAACCAATCTTAGAACGTTGAGTAGTTGTTGAGCTTATCGAGCTTATCAGGTAAATATCCCAGCTCACAAGTGCTACTCGGGCCATTGGGACTTTTACCACTCAATACCTAACCCTAAGACCTCTTCGAATAGGTTCCTGTCATTCTTCAATGTACTAAACTGTAGCTTTCCTAACAAGGTGTTATGCCATTACATGTCTCTTGTTTTACATTACTCACTAATTTATTAATTTCTAAATGTTCACTATGGTCTCATTAAATTTGAACACCAGTATAATTTCTACTAATATCTCTGTCTTATATTACAGAGATTTGATCCATAGATATTATTCACATAATTCATAATTCATATTAAAACATATAATGAATAATTCAATAAAAATAAAGACATAAAAATTAAAATAAAGACTGATAATTAAGAAATAAATCATAGAATGGTCAAAAATTTTCATAAAATAATTTTTAAGCTTAGAAAAATTATTAGAATTTTATTATAAATTTTTAGAAAATTTTCAAATTTTTTGAAATTTAGTGTTTTTAAGTAAAATGTGTTTACAAGCACTTATAGAGCATAATTAGAAGTAATAAATAAACTTTAAAATTTATGAAATTTTTACAGATGGTCTATTAGTGTGTTTGAGTTTACTTGAACGATAAGAACTTAAATTGAAATTTCTACAGTAGTTTTCTAAAAATAAATTCATAAATAACTCATAAAATAATTTTTTGTGCTTAGTTTCATATTATGAGATTTATAGTTTATTTCTTCTACTATTTTTACTAACTAATTAAGTATTATTAAAATTTGGCAATATAACAGCTAAAAATATTTTATCTAAATTTGGAAAGTATAATAACTTAGTAATTCTATTATAGTTGTTTAAATTTGAACAATATAACAACTTAATAATTGTACTATAATTGTCTAAATTAGAGTGGCATAACTACTAAATAAGTGTATTTTAATTATCTAAAATTAAGCAACATAACAACTTAGTAAAAGTTTAAATCTAATACTAAATATTATAACATTTATAAAACTTGATAAATCTAAACATTGAAAGGTTTAGGGGAAAACCTTTCCTACCAACATGCAAAGTAATTGAAATTTAGAACCCACCCCACTCCTCTCGCCGCCCCCCCCCCCCCCCCTCCCCCCCATCACCTCTAGGATAGTTGTTGAAGAAGAGAGAATTGTTAGTGCACAAATCCTAGAATGAAAGCTTGGTGAAAACTAGTAGAATTTTGGTGTAAAAAAGAAATTTTATGGAGAGTGGTGGCGATGGAGTAGATTTTGGCTATCTCAATGGAGGAAGAGGATGGAGAATTCAGCTTCATTCCATGGCTATTTATAGAAGAGGAAGGGGTCTTAGGTGTCCATATAATAAGATCATCCATGATGTAAAAATTCATATTTTTCTTTTTCTTTTTAATCAAATTAGGGATACATATTAAACTTAGGTGATGAATCAACTATTTCTAGAGTGAAATGTGCTGGTTGAGCTGTCTCAAAGCTCTCCAATGTAAATTTTACCTGTAATTAGATTAGTTAGTACTGATAAAATCGCCTAAACTTGATTAAATTAACTTTTAATATCTAAATAATTAATTTAAATATAAATATGAACAAATGTATTATTTTTTATTAAAAATAAAATTTAATTTTTATTATTTTTTCATATATATATATATATATATATATATATATATTGTATTTTTAAGCTTAGAAAATTCATATTAAATCCATTTTAATTCAATAAATGCTCAAATTTTTATAAAAATTCTAAAATTACATATTTTACCTAGAAATGTACTAAAAATATTATTTTTACCATTTTTGAATGTCAAACCAATACTAATTTGATTTACTTGACACCTAGAGGTATTTTGATCATTTTACCCTAGAATTCCAATTTTTTTTTAAAATTATATTTTATTACATATAACATGATATTAACATAAATTGACATTTTAATGTCAACTAAATCTTCTTCTCATGTCAATCCTTAATGTTAAGAAATAAGGGCAAAATCATCATTTTTTAATTTATCCAGGCTTTGGCTTAGAAAAATTATTAAATCATGATTAAATAGCTTTCAACAATCTGAGTTTAACTACGGGGATCAAAAATTTGAAATTCCTTCCCAATTTTTTAGAAGTAAATACAAAATAAATAAAAAATTACTTAATTAAGTAAGAGTGAGGTGTTACATGAGTTGGCGGGTTGGGTTGGGTTAACCTGCCAACCCATTAAAAAAATGATAAATCATTTAATTTTTTTGCCTTAATTTTTTTTCAAATTTTATGATCAAATATAATATTAAAAAATAAAAAAAGTTATAAAACTAGTAAATAAAAAAACCTACTTAATACTTAAAAAATGATCAATTCATCATAAACTTTAAGTAACAATTTTTATTTGTCCTAAATTCTAATGATCACAAAAATTTGCGTTTTTGTCTTGGGACTTCACAAATGACATATTTAAATAAAAAGAAGCCTATAATATCAAATATTACATGAGCTATAATGCAATCTCAACACAAAGGCTCAAGCTAAAAAAAGGCAACTCAACGGGCCAACCCTACCAAACCAATCATTTGGCTCGTCGGGTTGGCAAGTTGAACAAGTTGGGTTATGCAGATTGGAGGGCAAAACTGCATAACCAAACACAACCCGTTTTATTAGGTTCTGCGAGTTGACCCGCCGGGTTGGACCCATTTTGACAGCCCTACTCCATATCATCTGCAAACTAATGGCCAATCTAAAGTTTCCAATCGGGAAATTAGGAAGATCTTATAGAAGACAGTGACGTCATCTAGAAAAGATTGGGCAATGAAGTTTGACAACACTCTTTGGACATATTGCACTACATTCAAGACACTAAATGGACTATCTCCATTCCAAATGGTGTATAGGAAAACTTGACATTTCTAATACCCCTACTTTTGTATATTAAATTATTTTGTATTTATTTTTGGAAAAGTCGAATGAGAATATCAAAAATTTGATCCCTACGGTTACATTCGTATTAATAAATAGCACTAAGTTTAGATTATTTTTTTTTATAATTTTTGGGAAACGGAGTTCAAAATTTATAAAATGGTCATTTTGTCCTTAAAAAGTTAAAGAACATAATTAATAAACAAAAATAGTTAGAAGTGTTTAAAAATTGTTTTTAAGTCATCAATGTACTTAGAACAACTACTATTAATTTTAGAAAATTTTCAAGAATTTATTGAGATAATTTTTGTAAAATGACAAAAATACCATTGGTTGACTGTAGAAACCAGCCAAAGACTTTTTGACCTCAAAATATTTTAAAAATTTTATATTAATTATTTTTCATTATAAGAATTTTATTTGAAAGAAAAATAGTGAAAAATATAACAACCCTATTTTAATTTTTTCAACAATTTTCTAATTTTTGACAATGTAATTTTGAACAATCGGGAAAAAATTTCAAAATTTTGATCGCTACCATTATGCTCAGAATTTTCAAGAGCTATTTAATCCTGCTTTTTAATAATTTTTCTGAGTCGGAGCCCGAAGAAATTAGAAAATGATGATTTTGTCCTTATTTATCAACATTAAGGACTGATATAAAAAAAGATTCAATTGACATTAAAATATCAATTTGAGCTTAGAATCATGTCATATATATTAAAATATAATTTTGAGAATTTTCTAAGAATTTTCTGGAATTCTTGTGTAAAATAATCAAAATGCCCCTAGGTGTCTATTAAGCCTAGCCAGTATTTGTTTGACATCTAGAAAGGGTGAAAATGGTGTTTTTGTTTTATTAATGGGTAAAATATTTAATTTTATAATTTTAAGTAAAATTTTGGTATTTATTGAATTAAAATGGATTTTTTATGACTTTTCTAGCTTAAAAATACAAAATAAATACATATAATTTGAAATAAATTAATAAAAATTAAAAATTATTATTAGAAATTTATTTTAATGAAAAATAATGTATTTGTCTAGTTTTTCATTAAAATGCATTATTTTGGTATTAAAAGCTAATTTTTCAAGTTTAGGCATTTTTATTGGTACCTATTAATTCACCTACAGATAAAATTTACACTGAGAAGCTTGAGGACAGCTCATATAGCACGTCCCCAAGCCTAAGAGGGGTGATTCACCACCCTAAATGGTGTATGTATCCCTAAATTAGAATAAAAATAAATAAAAATTTGATTTATGACATAATGCTTACATAATGGATGATGTAATTCTGTGGACACCTAAGCTTGTTCCTCCTCTATAAATACCTCCCATTCTTGGAAAATTTTCACACATCCTCCACTCTCTAAAGTTGGCCAAAACCCACATTGAGAGTTTCTCTCTCTAGAAATTTTTTCTTACTTAGTTTTTATGTTAAAATTTTGCTAGTTTTTAACTAGTAGAATTTCTCCTCCTAAGAGCTTTGCATCAACAATTCCATGCTCTTCATCAACCACCTTAGAGGTAACGGGGGAAATGGGGTTAGTTCTAAATTATTGTCACTTTGCATATTGGTAGGAAGGGTTTTCCCCTAAACCCGTTTAGGCTTAAGTTTTATTATTGTTATTATTGTTTAATGTTTAACTTTAATTTTTGCTAGGTTGTTACTCTGCTTAAATTTAGATGATCAAATTATAATAGCTAATTTGTTTCCCTGCTTAAATTTATATTATTAAATTATAATTGCTAAGTTATTACTCTGCTTAATTTTAGAAAATTAAAATGCACTTACTAAGCTGTTACTCTGCTCAAATTTAGAAATTAAAATGTATTTATTTAGTTGTTATTTTTCCAAAATTTTAATAATTAAATTATAATTACTATATCATTATTCTGCTAAAATTTTATATGATTACTAAATTGTTATTCTGTTAAAATTTTGATATTGTGCAATTTCTACAAATAAGGAAGAAATGTTGATTGTACTATTGCTCAAATTAAATAAGACCAGGGAAACTTCTACTTGAGAAGTTAGGAATTGATAGTTTAGTGAGTAATGTAAAGTAAGTGACATGCAGCGGCATGACATCCTACTAGGTAAGCTACAGTTTGGTACACTAAGGAATGAAAGACAGGGACACATTTGAGGAGGTCTTAGGGGTAGGCATCGAGTTGTGAAGGTCCAATGGCCAAGGTAGCGGCCCTCGAGCTGGGATATTTACCTGACCATGCTTGATAACCCTGACAACTGGGTGTGAAAGTATACCTCTGTAAATGGATGTCTTGACTGATATTTATTCCTCATTGATGATAAGGACTATACCATGTAATGATGTTGATGAAGTATATGTACTCTCAGTCACTTCCCAGGTTTTGTAGAGAACTATTACTCATTAATGGGAAGTATGAATCCATATCAAGTCAAGGTTAGTATAGTATAACTTACAATAAACCCTAAGTTCCCTACGTTAATTGTGTTTTAATTCCTACCATACATATGAAAGTGATTTTAGAACAAATCACTTCACTCCATTGTTTTTCTTCCTTGTATGATTGATCGCAATTATCGAAATGACGACAATGCTTGATGATGCTGAGCAAGAGTTAGAGAATACTCCTCCAGATTTGTAGACCTAATTTATAATATTCTCCTTGAGAGATAGGTAGATAAATACTGTTGTATAGGATCTTTTTATGTATATATTGGGCTAGGTAGTATATATTTTGATGTACTTTTGTTTTTTTTTTCTTTCTATTAAGTATTATTCAAACCATGAGTACAATTATATACATATATATATATTATATTATATATTATATATATATAAGTAGTTTTATTATTTCACTTATATTTTCAAATTTTGTTAAATTTAGAATTTTTCTATCATAAAAGCGAAAAAAAATTGCTCGCATTTTCATCAACTTGACTTAATAATTAAATTAATATGAATTTATTTAAAATTAAAGGAGTGTTACACCATTTACTGGTTTAGATGGAACATCGAGCCTATTGGGCTCTCAAGCTCCTCAATTTTGATCCATTTCAATAACTGAGAGAGAGAGTCCTCCAGTTCATGAACTTGAAAAGATGTGCCTCCATATCATGAGTCCTTTAATAATTACAAACAGCATGACAAGAAACTCCTCGAAAGAGTTTCAGCGGGGACAACAAGTCCTTCTTTTCAATTCTCGACTAAAATTGTTTTCCGAGAAGCTTAAATCCAAATTGTCCAACCCCTTCTTTATCAAGGAAGTCAAGCTGTATGGTGCTGTGGAGCTAGAGGACCCTCAAGCCAAAAAAAGTTGGATGGTGAACGGTTAGAGGCTCAAGCCATATCTTGGTGGTGATGTTCAAAGGCTCACAACAATTGTTCATCTCAAGACCCCTATGGCCCTTTGGCCCGTCAAGCTAATGATGTTAAAGAAGTGTTTATTAAGAGGCAACCCAGTTTTCTTAACCTTTATTATTTTTGTCTTTGCTATTAATTTGTTTCTAAATGTGGACGCAATTGATTATTTTGTTGTGTTGCATTAATGTGTGGAGGCATCTAAAAGATTGTTAATGTGTATATGGGCCTATGCTTTTTATGGTTTGTGCTTTGATATGTGTTTTACACAAATTTCATTCAACATTTGGGGTCATTATGAATTGATAGTTTCACCAAGCAAGATTTTTTCTCGCTAAGCGAATTTTACTTGTTTTATCCTAAGGATCCAATTCGCTAAGTGAGCTCTAGGCTTGCTAAGTGAATTCAAAAGCTACATTTTTATAGATAGATTTATACAAAAATTCACTCAGTGAACACAGTTTTCGCTAAGCTATTTTTGGAATTGCAAAAGTGGCACCCTCTGTGGTGCATACTTTTGTTGAGCGCGAATGAGGCTTTCGCTTAGTGATTTATGATAAACAATGGTGGCACTCTTTGTAGTCCACACATTCGCTAAATGCATAAAGGTTTAGCTCAATGGTTTTTAATGAAAATGGTGCAAACTTTCTGTGGTCACATATTTTCCTAAGTGAACAGTTATTCGCTAAGCGACTAAAAATCCCTGGAACAATTAAAGCATTTTTAATTTAGTATAAGTGGGAAAGTTTGATTGCTCAACGAATATTGATGTTTGTTAAGCTCGAATACCTGAGGTTTTGGGCCCTAGTGGGCCTAATGGGCCTCAAATTTGCTAAGCGAATATAGATTTGCTTAGCAAATTTTCTACTGGAGCAATCCCATGTTTTATACTTAGGAACTTCCCACTTTTACTATTTGAACTGCTTTTCTCATTCTCTCTGCTCTCCTTATACTTGCTCTTACATTGTGCATTCACATTCCTGCATTTGTCAACCTTCTTTAGTACATATTCTATATTTTTATTTTATTGTATGTTTTAATTCCAATTTTGGTTTTTTTCTTGTCTGGTTCTAAAATCTAAGATTTATGGTTGATGTAACTATCATGTTCTTAGAAAATAGACCTTTAATCATGTTGTTATGGGTATTATGTTTACTTTAATTTGGTTATTAGGTCATAGCCAACCCTAGGGTAGTTGATTTAGGACATCTTTATTCCTTGCTCGTGAGGTGTTCGTTAGAATGCCTCTACGAGTTCTAAAAAAATTTGCAAATTTGGTAAGTGAGTACACTATTTGCTCAGTGTAGTTCATAGTTAGGAATTTCTGGGTTTATCATATTAAATTCGCTGAGTGAATCTTGTATTCATATGAGCGAATATTGATCACTCATGTCTTAACCCATAATGCAAATTCACTAAGCAATTCAATAGTTTGCTCAAGAATTCTAATCACA
>CM014730.1:60558578-60809998 GCA_004329165.1 Spatholobus suberectus | reverse complement strand
TTAACACCATACCTATGTATAAGTCTAATTTAAGTTTTTCTTTAATTTTTATATACGATCATTCAGTAAATAGATTATGGTCTCTTATTAAATATCATACACGTAGAAAATGATCAGGGGTGCAGTGCAGCTGAAAAAATTAACTGTACAGGGTGAGTTTTGTTTACGCATCTATCGATTCTCATTGGTTTGGTCAGTTTTCACTATTTGTATTTTATGATAATATAAGAAAATTTTATGGTTGAATTCCTTTAGAACCGTAGAGTAGACAATCCAAATCCTCATATACGTTATATATATATATATATATATATATATATATATATAGGAGTAGGATCCGTTGACACCAGGTGTAAGAGTTAGTCAAATTACATCTTCAATAATTTTTTGTATAATATAAATTTAACCAATCCAATCGTTAAATTTGATGTTTTTATTAATTAGATTAAGTATACAAAATTTCATATAATTCTAAAATTATTTAATAGTTTATTAAATCACTTTATTTTAATGTATAATATGATATTAAAATATATGTAAATATTCAATATTAGATAACATATTTAGAAAAGTCTAAATGATGTGAAATTTGATATACATAATCATAAAAATAATATCATCAAATTCAATGGTTAAATTGGTTAAATTTGTATTATACAAAAAATTATTAAAGGTGTAATTTGACTAACTTTTACAGCTGGTGTCAACGTATCCTGTCGCATATATATATATATATATATATATATATACCCACACCCATCGTCCACATTCGTCAGCTTCTTCAGTGTGCCACCCCCTCTTTAATATTTTTTTTCTTTGTAAGCATTTCTTTCTTTCTATTGTTATGAAACGTGTCGATTCTTTGTGTGATGCAGTTTCCAGTTATGTTAAACTGCATGAGACTATGATTGTCCTTCATGCTTTTTTTTGTCTTCAAGTTTCTGCTGCAGTGGGGGGTGTCAATTTAGCATGTTTTATGATCTGGGGCATGTGTTTTTGTTCTGTGAAATTTTCTGCAATCGTCAAGTGTGCACTGGTTTCCACCCTTTTTTATTTTTGGCATCGATCTCTGGAAATTTGGGTTGTGGCGATGATACCCTTTTGTTGAATTGCTTTCTTTTTGACAATAGAGACTCCACATGCAAATTGAATTTATGGGGTGAACCGAACCGTATCATGCATAGCTTATAATTTTATTTTATTTTTTTCAGTACTTTAGTGTTATATGACTCATGTAGGCATACAAGTCTTGTAGTGAAATAAAAAGTAAAAATCAAAATTATCTCATATCTATATCCTTATTTTCTGTTTCCCTTCTTTGGAATTTTGTTTTTAGCCAAAAAGCTGGATCTTGGACAACTTTGGAATTCCCTTTGTGTTTTAGGTTTAGGAAGGCTAATGTCAAAGCTCTTTGTGTTTTGAATTTCATTGACTTTATTATTTCTGTCTGAAATTGTGTTGATGCTCTCTTTTGTGTTTTTCTTTTTCTTTTCTGGTTACAGAACAGAGCTATTGGACTCTTTCAAACCATGGCTCTCTCTGGTGGTCATAAAAATAGAGGAGAGTTGAGGATTCATGAGAGTCTGGATGAGCTAAGGACTGATTTGGCAGACTATGTTGCTGAGTTATCGGAGGCGTCTGTGAAAGAGCGAGGAGTCTTTGCCATTGCTTTATCTGGTGGTTCTCTCATTGGCTTAATGGGGTATCTGTATCTTATCTTTTCCATATAATGTTTCTTTGCTTTTATGATTTAGTGTTGGTTTAAAACTTATGGTTGCAAACAGAAAACTCTGCGAAGCTCCTTATAACAAGACAGTGGACTGGTCCAAGTGGTATATCTTCTGGGCTGACGAGCGTGTTGTGGCCAAAAACCATGCTGATAGCAATTATAAGCTTGCTAAAGATGGCCTTCTGTCCAAGGTTGTGCCCTCAATTCCAACATCTCATGTTTCTCGTTGCTTTATCCTGTTTCTATAAAGAATGGTTTATTCTCAGAATAATTTGGAGGAGAGTGATATGCTTGTATTTTCTTAGCATTAAACTGTTCTTTCTAATTTACCTTCTGTTGATTGCTTCTTAAAAGGGAAACCAAACAAAGTGGAACAATGATATCATCTTTTAACATTATATTGAATAGCTTTGGTTTCTTCTGGTCTAGCCAGTTAGCTGAGAAAATTGAATAGCTGTTTTGATTTTGAGCATGTATAAAGAAGCTTCTTAAAATTCTCGTGGTCACATGAAACATTATATTTTTGCTTCATGGTGCCTAATTTGAATGTGTGGCTTATATAGTCAATACTGATTACTTTCACGGAGGTGCTTAGCAAAATTAGTAGTTTGGATCTTGTTTTTACTATATACTTTATTGGGATTTAACATTTATTCTGATGTAGAAGTTGAACTGTAGTAAGGTGATATTATTAGTTCACCCTTTATAGTTCACAGAATTAGGAGGCATACATAGTAGTTTACTACAAATTTCTTCTTCATCCTCTTTTCTTTTGCATTTTTGAGGGATGGGATAGGGGGCACAGGGTTATATACAGAAACCCACATAAGTTTGAATTCTCAAAAGACTGCTGTCAAAAACTTATTTTTAGTAGAGGAAAGGACTGTGCTGAAACTTGAGAGGTTATGGTGCTTGTTCTGCAAGATTGTGATGGTAGATATTCAATATTTATACACTGAGGCAGTTTGACATGAGTATAATAATCAGTCTTTCCTGAATATTCTGTCTGTATAGGTGAATGCCATTGTTTTCTACATTTATTTTACACCTTAAATTTTAAATCTGAAGTTTCTATAGTTGCTCGTGCACTTTTTTGTTTAAATGTTTGTAACGGTATGTGTTCCATTAGGAGATAGCCCGAGTTGAGGGGGTGACTTCTCCAGTGACTGTTTGAGTCATGCTAGTGGTTGAATTTGCCAAAGAATCTCCAGCAACAAAGTCAGTGACCGGAAAATATAAAGGGCTTTCTCAGAGTAGGACTAGTTAATGAGTGACCATACCTGGAGAGCCCAGGACCCTATTTATGGGTAGGAAAAAGTGTCCTGGTTTTATTCAGTCTCTTCTTTCTGCAAGTAGAGATATATTAGGAGTGAGATTTTTTTTTCCTTATAAGGATTGACTAGGATAACAGATGGTGCTGATAAGCGCAAGATAGCTGGCAAACCTTACTGGGCCTCCAAATGGGTCCAGGAGATTACTTGCACCTCAACTCAGTATTTGGTGATGGTGAGTTGAGTTATGGGGGGTACCAACTGCCAAGATGAATGGATGTCTGATAACTAGGTTCCAAGTTTCACTGTTGTGGTTCCAAGCTGAAATTAGAAGAGTTATGGGATTAAGATTCACCGGTTAAGTTGGCTTGAAAGATCATTGGGGTTGAGATATACCATAGTTGAGTCAGTCTGACATGTTCAAGGGATTGAGATAAAATGTAATTGGTTTCCAAATACATTAACTGTAGTTGACTTGGATTGGTGTATTTGTGGGATTGAGATAAACCATGGTTATGGCAACAAGATGCCTGGTGGCAGCATGATGGACTGGTTGATATCAACCATAATTACGTCAGCAAAATGTTGGTGGTGCTAGCTAGATGTGAGACTTGAGCTTGGGCAAATCCAGATGGCAAAGAGATAGGTCAATTTGCCACACTGCTCTTTATTGGTCCTGAAAATATGGGTGCATTAGCTGTTACATAAAATGCACTTTAACTGAGCTCCATATCTTGAGGTATATGGTTTCAAATTGACTGGCTTAGATCCCCAACTTGGTTTTATATTTGATATTGAACTTAGTTTTGTATTTTGGGATCGCCTTAAGTTTTTTTCTGAAAAAATTCCAACAAGCCTCTTTGCATGGTAGAGGATGGAACAACAAATAAGTGGATGGTTTTAACTAGGATCTAACTTTAGTATTTCTTCTATTGCTTCCCACTACTCTTGTTTGAGCATTTTTAACTGCTTGATGTGCAATTAATGGCATGTTCTGGGTTTTCCCAACCTCCAATTTTCAGATTGCAACTGCTTTGCAATTTGATCCACTCTACTCGAGTCTGTAAAGCCAAAGCCTTCCCCCTCATGACATCTGCATCCTGTGCAGATTAGGTTCTTCTTCTGCTATATTCCCTTTTTGTTTTGAAATTTCTTCACTGGTGGCTTCAATGGAATCATCTTTTTAGCCCCTCGGAAAATGGGAGCCAATGACCATAAATTTTTAGAGATGACAATGTAGCAGAGAGCTTTGGGTCCCTAGTAGGTGCTGCAAATGAAGCTCTGGATATGTTGTGAGGCTCAGAAGCAGATGCTGAATCAAATTCTACACTCATTCTCTTGTCCAGTCAGTTTGCTCACATGAAGCTAATGTGTAAAAGTTCAGTGGCATAAGTGGAGTCACAGTTTCATAAAACTTGCTAATGCCAAATATGTGAAAGGAATCAGTCATCCCTCATAATACAACCTCAAAGAAACCATAATTGTGAAGCTTTCAGATTTTTATTGATTCTCCAGCAGACAATATCAACATTAAACACACATAAGTTCTGCAGCAAGAGCTTTTGGCAGCAACTGAACTCTTTTTTTCTATATTGACAGTATGAGGAGAAGTAGAAGCAGCAAGTTCTCAAAACTCTGAATTATCACATGGTTTTGTAACATTTGGACCAGAGAGACAGCAGAACTCATCTAGTAATGGTTGGGCTGACTTTTATAACCTAGTGTCCAAGATGGATGGGACCCAATAACTTTTCTTGGAGGGTCTTTTATGTTTCAGGTGCTGGGTTATTAAACTTACCCATTACCAATTATGACGTTGGGGATTCTTACAGTCCTGACAGGATTGATGATATCATTATAACAAAGAGGAATACAAGCAACACACAAAAGAAAATTTTCAAATTGGAAGCATATTGCATCTGACAGTTTGTTATTCTCTTGCAACAAAGAGGGAGTACATTGCCTATCTGTGGCATGTGCCTCCATTTTTCCAATTTCCTTCCATGCATGGCAAGTTGGTTGTTGGGTTTGCTTTCAGAATAAAGGTCTCAGAAGTGCTAAGGACCCTATTAGTTGACAATTATGCTTGAAGGTTGTAGTATTAATAACTACAATGATCCAATACTGGTGTAAACTCCTTAAGTGAAGAGGATAATCTCATTCAGATGACTCCTGGACATTTTGGCTTGTTGCATAGTTAACAGATCACGTGTCGATGCTGAATGACTTTGCAAATCGTGTTGATTCTAGGAAAAGCCTCAGTCAGACAATTCAGTCCAGCCTGAAGATCACAGTTGTATTACTCTACACTCTGAAAACAATTAGATACATCTTTCTGCATGTAGGTATAAAGACCAGCCAGAAAAGAAAGAGAAAAATTAATGTGAAGTATAAACTTTTCTAGTAAGATTGAGTTGGGTAGAGACACTAAAAAGAAGCAGCTTTTCTGTATGCTCAGCCTTGGCATAATATGAAGAGTGAGACTGTCTGAAAGAAAGAGACAAACTATCTTTGAATGCCTTACTATCTTTTAGTAATGATTTCTCAATGACAGTCTTATTAGAGGCAGCCAAATTTGTTTTAAAGTAATTGCAATATGGAGGGGTGAATTTGAAATAATTCCAGAGTGTAGGTTGCACAATGGAGATTTGTACAGTACAGTGCTTTCAAGGTTACCATGCAAAATACATCTTGATCTACAAGTCTATTTCCCATGATCCATGGGTATTTTCTTAAAGTTATATGAGTGTTAAAGAATGATGAGGAATGACTGCTTGAAGATAATATGCTTGCAATGTTTGGCCATCTACTTTGGTTTCATTTTGTTTGCTTAAGCCTTTAATCATGTACATATATTGCTATTAATATTCCCACAATTTTGTAGTTAATGGACTATCCCCTTGTTTCGTCTCCAAGTATGATTAATTACAATAGAATACTAGAATGTGATTATCGGACAAGAAAAAGGAGGTGTATTTAGATTGAAGTTATGTCTATATTTCTAGTTGATTACCTTTAATGTTAGTCCTATTGTTGTGAAATTAATGCTTTCTGTATGCTCTAAATTGGCTGAAATTTAATTCTTGACCTAATTTCTACTTTTCTGTCATCTTGCAATCCCCTATGAATTGAGATGTATGTTGTTTTCTTGGAATCATAGTCCACTTTGAATTAAAAGTATCCAAGCATTAATGAAATTTTAGTCAAATATGAGACATCCACCTTGATGGTCATAAGTACTGAGGGATAGTGGTGGGAAGAGGGAATTATTAGGATATTACATATTATCCCTTCAGCAGATTATGTATGTACTATGTCAAATGCTTTCAGCATTCAAGAAAACTGTTCTTTTATTACAGGTTAAATAGCAATATAAGATGCATTATGATATCCCAGGGGTGTACAACTTGCTTTTGATGTATATATCCCAACAGTTGCAGTTTGTAAATGAATACAGGAAAAAAGGTGTGGTTCAACTGGGGTGTTGTAATTTTTTATTTTTTTTTAATTTAGATGATTGAGTTGTTCTTTATGCTTTAGGTTTCGTATGGATGGCTGTTGGTTGAATGTTTAATATACTTTAGTAGCTGGAGAATTACAATAATTCTGTATAATAGGATCTGTAACATTCAGTCTTCAAGTCTATGTCTTACTATTATCTTCTGTGCATTTCGTTTCTTGGCTGATTCTGTTCTGAGGTCCATAATATTCAGCTCGTGTGTGATGTTTTCCTGTGCTGCAGTCACTATAATGCTTCTCTGTTAATTAAGAAAGCAAAGCTGTCATTAAGAAAGAATTTTGTTAGTGTTTCCCTGGTTGTTAGAAGTGCATTTTTTTTTCATGTCAGGCACCATTTTGTAAATCCTGAATTGCATTTTTTGTTCTTCTATGAAACACATGATATGCTTGCGGATAAAACTCCTTACCTTCAGGGTTTACATTCTTTTTATTTAAATGTTGAGTTCAATAAATGCAACATGGAGCCTCTGATATAGATATTTTGCTTTGATCTGTAAAACCAAATCTCCTTTTCTATTGCTCCATGTCTGACTTTTAATATTCCATGAGAATACTTAATATATTCATTTATATTCGTCTGCTAATATGCTTTATATATTAGCAGGTGCCTATTGTCCCCAGTCATGTGCATTCTATTAATGATTCAGTATCAGCAGAAGAAGCTGCCGATGATTATGAGTTTGTCATTCGACAGTTAGTGAAAACCCGTGTTGTCAGTGTGTCCGAGATCAGTGACTGTCCAAAGTTTGATCTCATTCTGCTCGGATTGGGTCCAGATGGCCATGTTGCCTCTTTGTTTCCTAACCATTCAGCACTCAATGAAAGGGAAGAATGGGTAATTTTCATTACTGACTCCCCTAAACCCCCACCTGAGAGAATCACATTCACCTTGCCTGTTATCAATTCTGCATCCAATGTTGCAGTAGTTGTCACAGGTGACAGCAAAGCAGAATCTGTACACTTAGCAGTAGATGATGTTGGACCTGACTGCCCGTTAATACCGGCAAGAATGGTCCAACCAACTATGGGGAAGCTGGTGTGGTTTTTGGATAAGCTGGCTGCCTCAAAACTTGAAGATTCCAATTTGAACTAGTAGGACTTGATGAGATGTAAGTTTGTATGTAGTGTTAAGGGATTTGGCAAGTGTTGATCATCCTTAGATCCTGCCTGTTTCTTTTCTCTCGGATAGAAAGTCTTTGTTTTTGCCTTCTCTTGCTCTCTCATGGGAGGTTGTTTGGAGAAAGTGTGGTATAGTTTTTGTAAGCGGCCAATAAAAGTTGTATTCTAAGTTCCAACTCCCTTGCTTCCTTCTAATTCCTCATTTGGTTATTGGTTACGATGATGGTCTCACCTGTTTGCAATTTGGAAAGGAAAATCAGGTTCACGTAATTCTAAGAGTTCACTTTCCCTCACCCTTCCAGTTTCTTGTTTATCTATTTTGTTTCAATTTCAATATATAGTCTCTACTTAATGATGGAAAATTTGAATGTCCCCCAATCTTTTTTTTGGGTTGATAATTAAATTTGAGGAATCCTCTGGCCATTGGGAGAGGATAATATGGGGCATCAATTATCTATTTATTTATTCTTCTTTTGGAGTTTGTGGTTACTGATGGATGCAACATGCACCATCAGGGATTCACATATCATTCACTTGATTATGTCGGAGCAAGTGTAGTGTTTGTAGGGATGATGGAAAAGACAATAGAATATATTTTATCATCTGCAAATTTCATGTCAATAATTACAGATATCCTTTTTGGACACAGATTTACATATATTCATATTTACATTTAGTTTGAATTGTTGGAATACAGAAAAGATAACATTTCAAGGAATGTAATAAAGTTAAGATGATAATTGTTGTCATTCTATCATTTAGATTCCTCCAGGAAATCCAAAAGTGTTATTTCATTCAAGCTTTGGAAAACAATAATAGAATATAAATAATTTTTCAATAGAATCATAATGTCATAAGATTTAAGTTTTGTTCCAAAAATACCCATAAATTAATTGGTTTAAGTGGTGGATATATTTAATTATACAACTCGTAATTTAAGAAATAATTTTTTCTGCTAATAACTATGTCTATGACTTAAATTGTCAATAGGCTAATGAATGCATTCATGCACTAAAAATGAGTATCGCATTAATAGATTTTATAATAAATTAAGAGTATAAAAAGAAATTAACAACTAATTCATTTAAAAAAGAGTCTTTGTTTCCTATAACTAGGATCAACCAAATATGCTCATTTGTTTCGTATATAAAGGATCAGCGGTAGTATTTTTTTAATTTTTTAATTTCTACTTATGGATGAATTTACAAGTTAATAAAATTCTATTGAACAAAGTTTTGGGACCCACTTGTTTATTATTTTTAACTTTTATAGTTGGAACTTTTTAAAAAGTTATTATTTTTAACTTCTTTATAATGTATTCAAATTACTTTTGTTTTCAAATTTGTTTTTGAAATTAATCTATTCATTTATAACTTTTTAAATGTTTTTTCAAGGTTAAATTAATTTGTAGGTTTTTATAGTTTTATTGAGTTTTAATTAAATCCCTATAATTAAAAATACTTTAAGAAAGTCTTCATAATTTAAAAATCTTGTAATTAAGTCCCTACATACTAATATTGTTACAACTCTGTTAATTTATATTAATTGGGTATTGTGACATGACAATAATTATTTTTTTTTATGCTAACATGGTATTCATACAGAGGAAAAAAACTTTTTCACATATGCCGGAGGATCAGGGTCTGACGAACTAAAGCATTGATATTCAATGTGTACCTCGTGTGTGGATCCAACAGCTTAAAAATAAGATGCATTGCACTTGATTGCTAATGAGCAGACAATATAAATGGTTCCATGCAGGCATGCGTGCGTAACTTGTATACAATTTAGCAAAGAAAAAAATTGGGTCATTTAACCACCAAGATACAATTTGTAGTTAGTTTAAAGAATTGATTGATTAATTAATAATATATATGGTGCTTTCTGTATTCGATCACCAATGGTTAACAAGTTGGAATACGTCAGCATTATTAGCACAAACATAGGCCTTGGCAAGTTGCCACTTCCAATTTGTAGTTGCATCTACAAGAGGGGTAACTACACATTTTGTTCTAGAACTTGGTCCGAGACTAGGTTTTATATGAAATTAGGAAAATGAAACTTTCCTCCTATGTATGTGTGTCTAGCAGCAAATGAAATTAGTGATTTAGAAACCCCTTAAAAATAAAAATGAAAATAAAAGGGTGATTAACATATTAGAATACAATGTCAGCATAATAATAAAATTTCGTTGATATATCACTATACCAATTTAGTATAAATTAACAGAGTTATAACAATGTTAGTGTGTAGCGATTTTTAATTATAAATTTTGTAAATTATAATTTTTTTTAAAAGTGTTCTTAATTATAAAGACATAATTAAAAATTCTAAAAAAACTATAGAGACCTACATATTAATTTTAACTTTTTCCTATTAAAAAGCAGTTTTCTTTAAAATTCCCTCTACATGCTATCTACTTTTGGAAGGACAAAAATTGAATTATAAAAATTAGGTCTGGACAAGATTTCGTGTCTCTGTCATTCATTCCTACCAATATCAGTAATGCATTCGAATATGGATTGAATTATTCTTCTTTTTAATTATTATGCATTCCATTATTCACCAATTTGACGTTATTTTTTGTATGTATAAGGTGTATCCAAACACAATGTGAGCCAGTGAGAAAATGAATAACTATTAACTAACCACTAAAGAAGGTACCTTACTACCTATCCCTTCCTGTTAATAAGCAAGTATCTATTTAACTGTCTATTTTCAATCCTAGCAGGTTTTACTCACAGGTGTGGAAAATTTTTTTGTCATCCGTAGTTGCAATTGCATCATAGTAAAAAAAAAAAATATTAATTACATTTTTGGTTTGTTTAGTTTGGAATATGTATGGTTTTGATCCTCCGTTTGTTTCTTCCAGCCAACTAAATCTTTCTATTTTTAAAATTAAGCAAATTCAATTCTTTGTTAATTTATTTTACTTAAATTCCTTAGATTCTCATTTTATATTTTATTTTTTCACAAATTGAATCATTTAAATTATTTTTAGAATAAATAACACATGCACTGATAGTATAAAAATATTTTACATTGTTATCCAATTATAAATTGTCTTGTTGACTTTTATAATAACTATGTAAAAAGTTATACTAAAAATAATTTCTAATTGGTTGATAATAAAAAAAAATTACACTGAGTGTATGTCTATTAAACTCTTGTTTTTTAACCTTCTTTTGCTCAAAATTCATTAATTAAAATATCAAATTTTATTCAAAATAAAAAATCATATAAAAAATTTTCCTCTTCAAACCCCAATCTCACATCCTATAAATATTTCAAATTTTGTTAATTTTTCACTAAATTTTTTATTTCAAAAATTTTAAAATTATTTCATATCTCAAATATATTATAAACTTTCGAATATTTAGATAGAAAAAAAGAACTTAAGAATTTTAGATAAAAGAAAATTGTCAAAGAGATTAAATTTGCATATTTTAAAATAGAAGTAGTTTTTTTTTTTTTTTGGTACAGGAAATTTAGGGGAAGAAAATGATGTCCCAGTTTAAGGCAGGAAAAACCTTTAGACTCAGAGTGAGGAACTTACATTTACCTTATCCCAAGGAGATGAGTCATGACTTGACCTGCAACTTGTCTGTCAGATGCGAGACCCTCTTGCTCCATTCTACCAATTCTTTGGGGTTAAAATAAAAGAAGTTAATTGACTAAAAAAAATTTAAAAACTTAAATCACACGTAATCCAAACTTAAAAGGATTCAAAAAGAAATTAAGCAAAAACTAATATATTTGATAAGGGATGAATCAAATTATACTGGTGTAACTGTTATCAACTATTTCACCATCAATAAATTTATACAAAAGGTAAATTTTTTCAATCTAACTATTGAATTACAACTTTATATTACAATGATTGTTTGGTCAAATTTTGTCAAAATTAAAGAATAATAAGAAGGTAATCAAATAATTTATATTTTAATATATTTTAAAAAATATATATTACGTCAATTTTGATATGTATGAATGGAGTATTTAATGTAAAATTTTATATATATGATCTATGTGAAATAATTAATAACAGTGAATTTTGAGAAAGCATTATCTAATTAAAAGTTATTGAATAATGTAATAGTTTATAAAAGTTATACAGATATTATTTAATCCCTCCCCTGCTTGATATGAATCTTTAGCGAACTCACCTAAACACCAAAAGATTAATAATTAAAGGTAGACGAAAAATATATCCACCCACAACTATCTCTCTGATATTTCCAACATGAGATTTAATGGATCATGACAATGTGACAAGTGACAACATTTTAAAGCATAGTTACAAATTCATGTATAATGAGATGACCTCCCACGTCAAGGTTTAAACGACCCTTTTCAATTTACTAAACATTGAGAACCACCAAAAAATTCCATAATTACAAAATTGAGTTCTAGGAGACTTTCAAGAATGTTATCCCAACAAGAAGGAAGCTAAAGATAATGTAGAGAGGCATCAACGCCAAACTTATATTTTAGGATAATTTTTTCCTTTTAAAACATTCCTTTCAAGTTTATATCTTGTGTAAGTTATGTGTTTAAATAGTTATTTAACCTAACTTATAACTTATCGGATTATTTTATAAGCTTGTTTGACAAAAATTATATATGTTTGACAAACAAATTTAATAACTTATTTCACCAAGTTATCGTGTTTTTTAAGTATTGCTTGAAATAACATTTGAACTTATAACTTAAACTTTTTTTTTTTCAATTTATTCTCAATATTATAATAAGATTCATCATTTATACCCTATTTTTTTATTATTTTGGAAATGACATAATAAAATATAATTGAAAGAATCTTAAATATTTATTTTAATTATTATATTATTTTTATTAATTTTTGGGCTATTTTTTAATATTATATCATTTATTTTAATTAAGATACTATTTATTTTAATCTTTTTAAAAATATTCGATAGATTTTAAAATTAAAACTATACTTAATTAAAAATATATTTTTGTCTACAAATCATACATATATATCTTTTTATGTTATCTTATATTGATCACTTTGTTTAATTACTAACAGTTTTAATTTTCAAGTTATGGCTTTTAACTAAAAATTAACTATTCAGTTTTGTTCTAATTTATCAACTATTTTTGTCAATCGAACCCCTAATCTAAACTGATATTTTTAGTATTTTACCTCCAACATTTATTCTAATATTCTAAATTAGGACATCCGTTACAATATTATTAAAATTTCTGACAAAACTGTGACTATTATCCTATCAACTATTGAATTCTTAACTAAATTTGACGACATACGATGGCAGGAGATAAATTATACATTTAGATTGATTACAAGTGTAAGGAGTTAAATTATACATTTAAAAAGCAAATGAAAATTTTAAGAATAAAATATGTATAAGTCGGAGTTTAAATAAGAATTTACTCTTTATTTCATGTAATGTGGATAGTTAATATAATATGTGAAACGTGACCATATTAGGAACGGATCCGGATTCTTTTTGCGTCAACAATTTCTCACATTCACGTATTTAACTAATCGTAATTGTTGGATAAAGATTGGACGATTCATTTTATCTCAACAAATCCCACATAAAATACATATTCGAAATGTGAACCATCTGATTCGTCCGACAATTTCAATTCATGAATGCGTGAATTTGTAAATGCAGGTAATCCATTTTCTATTAGGGATTCCCTTGGCTTTTTTTTGCTTAAATGAATTGTCGAAACAGTTCCAGCGTTTGTACTTTTTTTATGTTGGATATGATTATAACCCTTTATAAGTGACCAAAGTTGGACAAATTTATTAGTGAGGAAAAATGAGACGTCGAAGAAATATTACCAACACCAAAACATTTTACTGCATCCCGGAATGGGAGGAGCAACCTATCAAGTCAGAGAGAGACAAGAAAATACGTAACTTTTGCAAAGAAATGTAAAGTGGAATTTTAAGCTTTGATTATAATGCCATTGTTACAACCAAAAAAGAATGGGAAATACAACAACCTAAGGTAATATAACTTCCAGAAGTGGAGAACACAGAAAGAAACAAACAAATAAAACACTCAGTTTTCTATACAAAGGATGAAAGCTTCACCGTCAGAAACGTAGACTACAAAACTGATATTACTCACTAACAGACCCTACTACTGTGCGGTATTCTGTTTCTGAAATTGACCTAATGCCATTTGGATCAGGAGTTATGTCCTCCATATCTTCACGTGGAGGAAAGCCCCGTACTCGACCGAGTATCCATTGATCGATAACCCCACAATCAATTGCATACTTGATGGAATGTTCCAGGTATCCTTTATCAGTTATCAAATCAGGTTGAACTGTCAACAATCGCATGAGGGCTGCAAAGATAATAAGAGAACTCAGGTGAGACTTAGTATCACAGCATGTTTTGCATTTACTTACACGGGTATGTGCGTCTTTCCAGGAGCTATCAGTTATAGCTTCTACGTTTTTATAAAGTGGACGTGGTTTTATGGGTTCTAAACATGTCCAAACACACGCTCTGGATGATGTTTCATCTTTGAAAAACCAGATTAACTCAATGAAAATTAATGCTTGAAAGTTTTTTTGTACAAATCTTTATGTAGCGAATACACAAGCAATATAAGCCCTGGGTGCTATCAACATTTAGCATGTGATTGTTATGGCATTCATTAAGCAAACTCAAACGTGGTTTTGCCTCCTAAAATCAAGGTCAATACAAAGGCAATTGAGTTTTATCTTTTATATATGTTGTGGGTCAATACCAACCCCAATATGCAATTAGTTACCTACTGTAACAGTAATACTGTTTGAACAACTGAGTTTTATCAAAGTCAATTCCTCAAGAACAAAGTCCTCCTATTGTATTTTCAGAACAATAAGACAGCAGAATTGTCCAAAGTCTATGAAATTATAAGATAAATTGCAGGGACTCTGCTGCAGTGCTTCAAAAGCCATCACCTCCCAAATGATTCTTTTTATGATAGTGTCAGACATTTAAGTTGTTTCCCTTTTTATTTTTCAAATGGATTGATACTTCCTGTGGAAAAAAAATGCAGGGCTATGGTTGAAAAGTAAATTTACTATAATGTACCTGCAACAATGCCATCTCCAGATGCTGACATATCAGAAGTGAATGGGGTAATTGGGGCATCCTCCATCCCAAGAACAGCACCATCGAACTCCTTTGTGTAGTAATGTATCTTGGAAGTTCCATTAGTCACAAATAAAACCTTAAGATTTTCGTGCCAAAGTGGGGCAACCACTTCAGGTTCATAATGGACAAACTTTGACTTGGCATTATTTTTGGTGTCAAATTCTTCAGATGGTGTGATCCCACATAAGAACTCCAGTTCTTGCTTAGTGACCTCAATAATGTCCACAAGATTCCACACTCGCTGAATAAACGTCACAGTTTCTTCCCTAGAGTGCCATAGTGGCATAGGAAGGTTTAGATCATAGAAAACAACCCCTCCAAAATGCTTTGAAATCTTGATGGCTTGCAATGTAGTTGACCTCATGTTACGATCAAGCAGGGAATGGGTATTGAAGTAGAACATTTTTGCCTGCATGACATGCATTTAAACTTTTAAGGTACTCAATAGCGATTGGAAGCAATCTAACCTCCCATGCAGCTAAAACCTAAAAAGCAGGAGCATAAATTATACAGAGGACCTAACATAACCCTTGGCAAGCAACCATGCCTAAATGAAGCCTAGAACTAAATTGTTCATGCTTTTGCTTTTTATTCAAATGCACACATAGCTGTAACTAATATGGAAACCAGCAATGCACCATCTCAATGGTTGTAAACCATGAAAAACAGGTTCATAAAATAGTTTAGGCTTTATTGCACTTTTAATTCTCTTACTATTGTTATTTCATGAGTTTGGTCTCTCCCATTTTTTTTCCGCAAATTTAGTCCCCCTACTATTTTAATTGTGCTGTTCTATTTGTTGACGTGACATAAAAGATTTAATGAAAATGCTAAACAGCACTCTACTGCACATCCACGCTAGCATTCTGCTGCCATGTCAATATTTCCATTAAATATTAGATCTTTCAATTTTGCTACTACTAAAAAATGGTTCCATCTAATGAAGAAAAGCACATATCAATTCAAGCTCAATGATGTTGCCATATCAACAACGATCGGGCTATCTTTTTCTTTAATTGGTTTCAAGCTCCATACCTGTTTCAGCACATCAATATTTAGCTCCGACTTCGTCAAACTATCTTCAGCACAGGGTTTTACACAACTCATTTTAAGTCGACTCCTTTTACCAATCTTCATCAATGATACAGCTGTAGCCCATTTACTATCAATACGTACTGATCGGGTTTGAACATTATTTGCATTCATATAGTACAGCATTGCTTGACCATAATCATCATCCGCAAGTTTTCCCATGAAAGCAACCTTGCCACCCAAGGTAGCAAGAGCAATGGCAACACTACCAGCAGAGCCCCCAGGAGCCCTTACAAATTTATCAGGGCTCCATAGGGTATCCTTCATGCTTTCATGGATTTCATGATTTATAAGCCTATTGGCGGGTCTCCCTGAAGGCACAAAAGCATGCTGTGCAGCTCCAAAGCAACAAACAAGAGGAGGCCATCCATAAGTGAAGCTAATGTCCTCTCCATCATCTTTTACCAGTTCCAAGCCACTGTCACTCTCATTCTCCACATTTTCAAGAAATGAAGGCTCATCTTGGTCACTGATTTCAGCTTCGCTACCTTTATCATCTACAACTAAATTCTCCTCTTCAGTTTTCCTTCGTCTTCTAACCTTTTTGTCTTCCTTGAGTTCCTTCTTTTCTTTCAAGCCAGCAGAATTAGATGCATCTAGAAATGATAGCAGGACTTAGCTAGCACTTCTAAGCAAAACACATTATAATGCATAAAATTCTCAGCATTGAGATTTAAGACAACGATCAAGAGATTACCCTTTCTCCGAGTCCTTCGAATTTTCTTGGAATCATCACTACAGGCAGATGAGCTTTCTCCAATGGAGGCAACATCTCTATCTACCGACAAATCAGCCTTCCCTTCAGGAGACTCATCTTTTGTTTTCTTCCTCGTCCTCGCCATTGCCTTCTTAGTTTTAGATGACCTAGTTGTCTTCTTTTCCACCACAGATTCACTATCACTGGGTTCCTCTTCTATAGCTAGAGAAGCCTTTTTCCTAGCCATTGCCACATGACCCCTTTTACACTCAGACCTAAGTTCCCCAAGTTGCACTGTGTTAAAGGAAGTGCAACAATAGTACCTAGTCAAGTGGTACCTGCACAATTGCAGAGACAAGATTTACACACTCACATTCAACCACCACAACAATTGCAAGCTAAAATGAAGCTAAACTTCAGGCTCTAAAGCTCAGCAAACAGTAAATTCCAAAACTTCACCTGAAATTCATTACATGAATAACAATTAACAACACACCCCCCCCCCCCCCCCCCCCCCCCCCCGCCAAACAAAAAAAGTAAAATTGAAGAAATATTTAATTCTTTTGGAAAAAAATACATTCTTTTGCAAATTATAAGCAGTGCTGCAAATGGGTATTAATGGGTTTCAATTAATTTGGTAAATTCCAAAACTTTCCTTGAAACCCATCTCATGATTATACTACAAAAATAAAAAATGAAGAAAAACTCTCGAAAAATAAACTTTTTCCCTAGGGAGAGTGTTTATATTTATTTGGAAACTACAAGCAGAGGGTAGAAGAGAGAGAACCTAGGAAGTGAGAGAAACTGGGGAAAAGAAAGACACGCCATTGGAAAGAGCACGAGTTACAAACACAGAATAGTCTTTCCTTCAGGCATGACACACTGCACCAGCTAGTAGCTAAGGTTCAGTTTAGTTAGCACAAGAAGATTATGGCTCCAGAGACGAAGGTTTAAGAGCAACAACCCCAAACGACAAGGGTTTTGAAAAGAGGAAAGGTCCCGCTTGGAACGTCATGCCGTTTTAATAAGTTTCATCCTTAAGGTATTACCTTACCTTCTCTTTTAGATGATCTTAAAGTTAAAAAATCATATACCCTAAAGTACAGTACAAAGAAAATAACACAGGATAAATATATAATTTTATTTTTTGCTAAACAAAATATTAAGAGAAGGTTGCCCTCCTAGTAAGGCTAGAGAAGATCACTAACAATAAGAATTTATTATAAAATTTACACTAAGGGTGTGTTTCATATACACTAAGGACAAGCTTGGAATTTACATATTACCTACTAACAGAAGAAATCTGATAATCGAACCTAAGTCACAGCTAGTGCGAGTGAAAGACTCGATCACATATGCCAACTCCTTTTGGTGACAAACACCACTCAAGTTATAGGACAATTTTTTATCTTGTCATTATTTGGTAGACAATGGACAAGACAAGCAAAATAATGTGAAATTTATTACAATAACTTTTTTAATATTAATTATGTTATATAAATTCATATTAGTTATCTTAATATAGTCTGAGAGAGAGTGTATTAGATAGTTAAAAGGTAAAATAATTATAATTTAAAGAGTAATTAAGGATATAGTAGTCTAATAAAAAGTAAAAATCAAAAGAGGATATATTCTTTATTATAGTTATAAATATAGATAATCCTCTTACTATAAGAAATCATGAGAAGTTGCTCCCTAAATTAAACTATATTAACTTAAAAATTAAACGAATATATATTTAATATAATTTAATGACTATGCATAGTGTAAAAAGTTTTATACTGTCAACCAATAAAAAATTATCATTGTTATGACTTTTAAGGTAATTATTATAAAAATCAATAAATTTATCATACATGGAGTTTGTGATTGGTTGATAGTGTAGAACGGCTTTACACTGTCAGTGCATAGCCTAATTTTTCTGTTTAATATTTAAGAAATTATTATCTTAATTGTGTTTTTAGTCCTTGAAATTTGGAGTAAATCCATTTTTGGTCTCCTAAATTGAAAAAAAATCACTTTAGTCCTTTCAATTTCAAAAAAGCTATTTTCAGTCCTTAGAGACAAACAACATTAATAGTGAAGAAAAGTGGTGACATGACGCTACTAGCATTTGTCACGTGTGCATTTTTGTTAGACACGTCATCACTTTTTACTACTTTCATTAATGTCGTCTGTTTTTAAGGACTAAAAATGGACTTTTTGAAATTATAAGGACTAAAATAATTTATTTTTTTCAATTTAAGAGACCAAAAATGAATTTATCTCAAATTTCATATACTAATAACATAATTAAGTCGAAATTATTTATACAATTCTATTATTTTAGTAACTATTTTGGAGACTAATACTTACCCAACAATACAAATTTGTGGTTTATTATTTCGTTAAAGCTGTCGCCTTTCTCCTATCCTCGACAACATGCCCCTGCTGTTTTAAACCTAACAGAAGTGTCGTTGTCGGTCTTATTTCTCTTCGTGCTTCTGGCTGTGTCTTGGAGTGTCGCTTTAGCTCTTCCAACCCAATTCAGAGAGATTAAGTAAGAGTCATAGAATAACCATCTAATTGGTATCTTGAAGAAAAATATATATGTAAGGGTAAAAGTTTTAAATTACATTCAGCAACAGTAATTTAAAGTTTTGGAGATTGTGACTGCACGGTTATATTTATTAGCAATTATTTTTTAATATTAAGGTTTTGTAGGTCTTCCAACTGTGACTACGACCGCAATTCAAGACCTTGATAAGGGTATTTTCAAGGTAGGCATGCTTATTTATGACTCGTTGTTTCTTTTATGCAAGGTGTTTGATGATATGTCTCAAAGACTTTTGGATATCTTTTTTGGTGTTACATCTTAATGGAAATAAGCCAAGCTCATTGACTGCAATTATATTGACTATAATGTTTCTTGGCTGCATTTGGTGATTCACTAGATTGGGATAATGGATTGTTATTTTTAATTGCTGTTGTATGAAATTTCAATGGATATTTGATCTCCTAGAGGAATGTGAACTCTATCATTTTTTTTTCCCCTTGTGACCAATGGCTGGGATATTGCATAATATATACACTTTGCCTCTCCTCAGATGAGTATATTGAAGTATCTAGGGGAGCCCAGGCATAAGCTTTTTGCTGCCAGAAAGTATCTTAAAGGTAAGTGTAAACTCATTGAACTTGTTCAAGCTGCTCTTTTGAGTAGAATACTGAATTTTTCTATGAGCTGATACTGAAAAGCAACTCAGATTGAAGTTTGTGAAACTTTGGCTGTTGTAGTAGTAAACAGTTATATGCCTATGTCAGTGAATTGGTTTTTGTTATTTGAAGGTTCTTAAACCCAACCCAAAGATCGTCATCAACTGATACTTGGATGGAAATATGGAGAGCTAATGGATTTTCCCCCCTAGAATGTATTATATATTTTAGTGATATAGAGATAAATTCTTTCAGCTTTCTAGGCCGTGCATGGTTCATAACTAAATTGGGTATTTTTTTTTTCCAAGGCTTGCATGCAATGTTGCACAAATGAGGTACAAGGGTCAGATATAATAGGATACAATTGTAAATATGATAATTTTTTAAAAGTTAGGATACAGGTATAAGTACAACAATATATATTAAGCAAAATATAGTTATATTTAATAATTTTGTATATTTTATTAATTTATTTTTTTCTCAATTTCTTTATTTTTCTTAATATAGCTGATATTTATATTAGTTTACCATTATCATTGTATTATTACTAGTCTTTAATCTCTTGAAAAATTTATTAAAAAAACATAATTGCAATCAATTTAATAATTGGATAATCAATCAAAGTCAATTACCACATTGTTTTTATTTTCATTGCAGCACTGGGTTTTTCCTCTTTTCACACAGCTCCAAATTCCTTTGTGGAACTTCACTCACGAGAAGAGGAAGTAGTGATTGCATTGGGAAGTAATGTAGGTGATAGGCTGCATAACTTCAAGGAAGCCTTGAAATTGATGAGGAACTCGGGCATTAACATCACAAGACATGCTTGTTTGTATGAGACAGCACCGGCATATGTTACTGATCAACCTCGCTTTATCAACTCTGCAGTTAGAGGTGTTACTAAACTCGGCCCACATGAATTATTGTCTACACTCAAAAGAATTGAGAAGGACTTGGGGCGTACAGATGGTATAAGGTATGGTCCAAGGCCAATTGACTTAGACATTTTATTCTATGGTAAATATAAAGTCAGATCTGATATCCTCACTATACCTCATGAAAGATTTTGGGAAAGGCCATTTGTTATGGCTCCCTTGATGGATTTATTGGGATCAGCTATAGATAGTGACACAGTTGCTGCCTGGCATTCATTTTCAGGCCATTCTGGTGGACTTTCTGGATTATGGGAAGACATGGGAAGTGAATCCCTTATTGGAGAAGAAGGTATGTATAGGGTAATGCCTCTTGCAAATGGCTTACTTGACTGGTCGCGGAGAACTTCTATCATGGGGATCCTTAATGTGACTCCAGATAGTTTTAGTGATGGGGGAAATTTCCTGTCTGCGGAGTCTGCTGTTTCTCAGGTTCGGTTAATGATTTCAGAAGGAGCAGATATGATTGATATCGGGGCTCAGTCTACTCGGCCGATGGCATCTAGGATCTCTGTTGAAAAAGAATTAGATAGATTAATCCCTGTCCTGGAAGCTGTAATGTCAATGCCTGAGGTAGAAGGAAAGCTCATATCTGTGGATACTTTCTACTCTGAAGTTGCTTCAGAAGCAGTGAGTAAAGGGGCTCATCTTATAAATGATGTATCTGCTGGACAGTTAGACAGTAATATGTTTAAGGTCATGGCAGATCTTGATGTTCCTTATGTTGCAATGCACATGAGGGGGGACCCATCTACAATGCAGAATAGTGAAAACCTGAAATATGATAATGTTTGTAAAGAGATATCATCAGAATTATACTCACGGATTAGAGAGGCTGAAATGTCAGGAATCCCAGCATGGAGGATTATCATTGATCCTGGCTTTGGATTCTCAAAGAAAACTGAAGACAATTTAGACATCCTCATGGGACTACCTGATATCAGAGAAGAGATTGCCACACGAAGTTTGGCCATCTCTCATGCTCCCATGCTAATTGGACCCTCAAGAAAGAGATTTTTAGGTGAAATTTGCTCTCGTCCAGCCTCAGCTGAGAGGGATCCTGCTACCATTGCTTCTGTCACAGCTGGTGTTTTGGGAGGGGCTAATATTGTTAGGGTGCATAATGTCAAAGATAATCTAGATGCCGCGAAGCTTTGTGATGCAATTCTAAGACAGAAAGGTTCTCACATGAAATCTAGACATTAAATTTGTCTTTCGACTCAATTTGGATTTATGCGGCAACAGCTCTGTTAGTGTTATTCTTTGCTATGTCACTTCTACTCCAAAGTTATATGTAAAACACCACAATGCTACCAAAGCCAGAACAAAGAAGCAGCAAATACAATGGAGCATTCAATAATCAGCATACCATTGTTCAATTCTGAATTTTATGCCTTTCTTGTATTTATGTCATTCCTTAACATGTATTTGATTCACAGATTTAATTTCAACCCTTCACTTTAACTTGTTGATTCACAGGTTTAGTCATATGCAACAATTGATTATCCTTGCTTAATATCCTCGACGAAGTTGTTTTATTTTAAAGAAATATTAGTAACACATTTTTTAACACATTCTTGTCTATTGTTTGAAATTTATGTAAGTCCCACTAAATATATGGATCACATTTCCCATTTGGTGGTCTCTAATTTGGGAATGAGACCATATATTTAGCTAAAATTCATGTGGTCTCATTCCCAAATTAATGAGACCACATGAATTTTGGCTAATAAGAGAGTGTATTGAAAAAAAGTGTTTAGAGTATATTTGACAAACCAATTAGAATCGGTTCAGTGGTGAGGGTTTTAGATAGTTTGTATGAGGTTATAGATTCAAACTTCAATACTATCATTGTACACACACAAAAAAGTGTATTGGACAGTCCAACAGGTTCCACTATTTTACGTTTCACACACTAAAAAGTGATGTTAAGTGTTCTAATATAATATTTGCTGCAGAGCATAATATTTTTATTGTATGCATCACCTAAGGAAGAGAGAGAGAATTCAATTAACATAACCCATTCTTTGGGGGAAAGTAAGGGACAAGGAATGCGAAAAAAGACGAGGAATGAAAAGGATATAATATAATTTTTTATCTTATCTGGATGTCGTATTAAAAAAAGAGAAAATTGAAGAAAAGATTACATAAATATATTCAACATAAATGGTTTCTTTAAATGATATTTTAAGAACAACCAAGTAATTTAAAATGCATTATGAAAATGTTCTGGTTTTGTGTTCGCACTCCGGTTTTAAAATGCATACTTACGTGTATGTATGTGCATGTTTCAATTCGTTTATTTGGTTCGGTTAGAAATACATAGTCAACCATAATTCATAAAGTACGAATTTAGATCCAGTCTCGGGCCTTGATATAGTACAAAAATTGTTTCAACTTAATATAATAAGAAATACTATTTATATAGTACAAATACTATTTTTATTACATTAATTATCTTGTTTTATACATTTCTCTCTTTTCTTCTTATCTCTCATATATTTGTTATAAAAAAATTATGTAACTATAATTTCTCATATAATATTGCATTTTTACATCAATTTTATTACATTCTTACATTTTTCCGTTTTGAATAATAATATAACAAATACACACATTCTAATACATACTCTTTACTTTTATTTTTCAAAATAATACATTACTAATTAGTATAAAAATGTCATTTGAAACTATCAAATGAATTTAGGCTGTCACTTGGGCTTTCATGTTGGGAACTTGGGCCTAGAAGGTTGACCCAGAACAATTGTCTATCACTCTTTTATAATAGATCACCTATCTCTACTCTCGATACTGCACTAGTGGTTTCTTTTAATAGCTACCCAAGACCACCTTGATAGTCCCCTCTTTGTTGCTATGTCCACCCCTGCAGCTCTTGTCCATTGTTGATGCTGATCCTTCTTGGAGCAATGATGGTCGCTTTTGATACAAAGTCCTCTATTTTCGATTCATTTATAAATATATCATATACTTTTTATTATTGTTTTATCAGTTTGCCTACATATGCTGTATACATATTTGTGAAGTATTTTATATACTTTTATTTTAAACATAATCATTGTTTAAAACAATAGCAAGAATTATATATTACTAATTTATTAAAAATTAAATATTAAGTATTAACCTATTATAAAAAATATCATCAACAAAACATCAAATTAATGCAAATTATGAAGAAGAGAATGTCAATAACATACACTTTCCAACATACTTTTTTAGTATCGAATGAATTTCATGTATCCACTGAAAAAGAAATAGACCTATGTTTTTTCATGTGACATGCATGAAACTTACCGAATAACAAGTTTGGAAGAATGTGTGAAAGAATGTTGGGTTCCTCCAATGTAGTAGTTACCATGCATAGTAAATTACCATGTTTTTGGAATTCATTTATCACTTTGGAGGAAATTTATATTCATCTTTGAAAGAATGAGAAACCTGTGAAACTGTAGAAAGTGTAAAGCCACTTTTGTGTCTTGAAAGTCAAAAATTGTTTACGGTGCATTGATGGTGGAGTAAGTTTTTCTTCACTTGTGTAGGTGGGAGTTGCAAGCATTGGGAGTTTTACTCCTATAAATAGCAACCTCTTCTACTATTTTCATCATCCCATCCTAGAGAGAAATATAATATAAGTGTTATGTGTTTCTTCTATTTTATAGAGAGAGGTATATTCTCCTATTATAAGAGAGTGCATGTGTGTGTAATTGTTCTATTCTTATATTTAGAGAGAGGTTGTAATTTTCTTCCACATAGTAAAATTATTTCTCTGGTCTTGTTCGTAGTTTTTTCCTTATCAGTTGAGGGTTTTTCATGTTAAAATATGTGTGTCAATTCCTATTTTTCTCATCTCTTATTTTAAGTTACGTGATATTATTCTATTACTCTGGTACCCAATAATGATATTAGAACCAATAGGTTGCTGATACTATTCCACTACGACATGCTGGTACGGTGCTAGATTCATAAGAAAATTTTTAGTATGCTCTGTAGTTGCAGCTTAGTCTGATCTTCCACATCAAAAAAGAATTTTTCTTGCTACTAGTAATATAGTGTGAAAGTGCATGTCTAGGAAAGTTCTAGCTAGGAAGGACTAGATATATAAGTGTGTCTACCTCTCTTTCTTATGAACTTACCTGATGTACAGATTCAAAGACTATAGTCACTATTTTTGTATACGGAACTATTCATGATGGAAATTTTGTAAGTCGATTTAGTTGAAAAATTATTTGGTGTAAAACCATGCAGCAAAATACGAGATAAAGAAGTTCAAATGGAGTAATTTATCCTTGTGGAAATTGAAGATAAAGGCAATTTTGAGGAAAGACAACTGTTTAGATGCAATTGAAAATAGACTTGCAAATATCACTAATGAAAAGTGGAAAAAGATGGATGACAATATTGCTGCCAATTTGCACTTAGCAATGGCAAATTCAGTTTTGCCCAGTGTTGTAGAGAAGAAGACTACAAAGGAGATTTGGGATGCTATCATCAAATTGTACGAAGGCAAGTCACTTCACACGAAAATATTCTTAAAGACGAAACTCTACACTCTTTGAACGAGTGAGTCCACGTCAGTAACGAATCACATCAACAATCTGAATACTTATTTGCTCAGCTTATAGCGTCAGCTTTCAACATAGTAAAAAATGAACGTGCAAAGCTTCTACTTCAGAGTTTACCAAATTCGTATGATCAACTCATCATCAACATAACAAATAATAATGTTGTTGGCCATCCTTTGATGATGTTGCCAGAGCTATTCTTGAAGAAGAATCCAGATGAAAGAATAAGGCAGATAGGTTGGAAAATTCAAAGCAAGCAGAGGCTTTAACAATGACGAGATGTAGATCAATGGAACGTGGCTCCAATGGGAGTGAAAATCATGGTAGATCAAAATCTCAAAGAAAGAAGAATCTCAAATGCTACAATTGTGGCATGAGAGGACACTTAAAGAAAGATTGTTGGCATAACAAGAAGAATGGAGAAAAGAACTCTGAAGTGTCAACCTTACAAGGTTGTGTTGTAAGTACCTCAAATGATGGAAAAGTTCTATATAGCAAAGCAGCAATTAGTTTTAAAGGAGAAAAACAACTACATGATGGTTGGATGTTGGATTCAGGTGCAACCTGGCACATGACTCCACACCTAGATTGGTTTTGCACTTATAAGCCTATCTCGGAAGGATTCGTGTTCATAGGAAATGATCATGCCTTAGAAATTGCTAGAGTTGGTACTGTCAAATTAAAAATATATGATGGTACTATTTGTACAATTCAAGGGGTATGACATGTGAAAGGCTTGAAGAAGAACTTATTGTCCATTGGACAATTGGATGACCTCGGGTGCAAGATCCATACTGAAGGTGGGATCTTAAAGGTAGTGAAAGGAAATCTTGTAGTGTTAAAAGTAGAGTAGATCATAGCCAAATTATACATGCTTTTGGGAGATACGTTACAAGAAATAGATGCATCAGTTGTAGCAGCAAGCCAAGAAAAAGCAACAATGATGTGGCATCGTAGACTCAATCAGAGCAAGGCCTAAAAGTCCTTGTAGAATGTAATCTCCTGCCTGGGCTCAAAATGGTGAATTTATTGTTTTGTGAACATTGTGTGATAAGCAAGCAGCATAGATTGAAGTTTGCTAGAGTAACTACTAGAAGTAACACATACTAGACTTGATCCATTCTTATGTGTGGGAATCACTTGAAATATCCATATAAGAGGAGCAAAGTATTCATATCATTCATTGATGATTACTCTGGGAGATTGTAGATTTACCCAATTAAGAAGAAGCCAGATGTGTTTCCCTTATTCAAGGAATTCAAAGCACAAGTAGAGCTTGAAACTGGAAAAAGAATTAAGTGCTTGAGGACAGACAATAAAGGAGAATATGTAGATGGTGATTTTTTTGGCATTTTGCAAGCAAGAGGGTATTTTAAGACAATTCTCAATTCCATGTACACCTTAGCAGAATGGTGTGGCAAAGCAGATGAACATAGCTTTCTTAGACAAAACAAGAGCCATGTTAAGAACAACGAGAGTAACCAAATATTTCTAGGTAGAAGTAGTTAAAATCGCCTGTTATGTGATAAATCGATCACCATTGACAGTAATTGGTTTAAAGACACCGATGGAGATGTAGAAAGGTAAACCAACTGATTATTCTTCCTTACATGTATTTCAATGTCCTATGTACGTGATGTACAACTCCCAAGAAAGAACAAAGTTGGATCCAAAATTCAGGAATTGTATATTCTTGGGTTATGCTGAAATGTTAAGGGGTATCGCCTGTGGGATCTCCCTGCCTACAAGGTTATTGTTAGCAGGGATGTAGTCTTTGTAGAAAATGAATTGCAAAGTGAGCAAAAAAATGATAGCACTTTTCTAGAGACTACTTTGGTGCAAATAAAGGAAAGTCTAAAGAATATGATTCTTCTGAAGTAGAACCAAAGCATGAAGAACAAGAATCAAATGAGGTTAATGATGGAGATGTTCGACGATCAACACGTCAGATCAGGAAACCATCTTGGCACTCAGACTATGTCAAGGTAAGCCATGATGCGTATTGTCTTTAACTGAAGAAGGAGAACCATCAACTTTTCAAGAGGCTTTGAGGAGTTCAAATGATTCTCTATGGATGACAGCAATGCAAGAAGAAATGGAAGCCTTACATAAAAACAAGACATGGGAATTTCTTGAACTTCTAGAAGGTCGGAAAGCCATTGGGAGCAAGTGGGTTTATAAGATCAAACGAGATGTCAACAATCAAGTGGAGCGATATCGTGCAAGATTAGTGGTTAAAGGATATGCTTAGAAAGAAGGTATTGATTTTAACGAGATATTCTTGCTAGTTGTCAGATTAACCACTATCACAATTGTTCTAGCTATGCGTGTTGCATTGAATTTACATCTTGAGCAACTAGATGTAAAGACTTCTTTTCTCCATGGAAAACTTGGAGAGGAAATATATATGCTCCAACCAGAAGGCTTTAAAGAATAAGGAAAAGAAAATTTGGTTTGTAGGTTGAGTGAATCTCTGTATGGTCTAAAGTAGGCGCCAAGATGTTGGTATAAGAGATTTTATTCCTTCATTATTAGCCTTGGTTACAACATACTGATAATGATTTTATCATTTTGCTATCATATGTGGATGATATATTGGTGGTAGGCCTCAACAAAGATTGAATCCAAGAATTGAAGGCACAGTTGGCGAGGAAGTTTGATATGAAGAACTTGGGAACAACAAACAAGGTTTTAGGGATGCAAATTCACCAAGATAGAAAAGATAGGTCTTGTGGTGCTTCAACATGCAAGACTGTAAGCCACTTTCTACCCCACTTCTTGTCAAGTATAAATTATCCTTAACTATGAGTCTTAGCAATGAAATGGAAAGGATGAAAATGTCTCGAGTATCGTATGCATCAGTAATGGGAAGCCTTATGTGTGCCATGATTTGTACAAGACCAAACATATCATAAGCAGTGGGAGTGGTTAGTAGATTTATGGCAGATCCTAGTCGAAAGCATTAGAATACTGTTAAGAGGATCCTTAGATACATTAAAGGAACCTTAGATGTTGCATTATGTTTTGATGGTTTAGAATTTATTGTTAGGGGCTATGTCGATCTAGATTTTGCAGGTGATATTCTTAAAAGAAAATCTACTACTGGTTATGTATTTACATTTGCAGGAGGAGTGGTAAGTTGGTTATCAAATTACAAACCGTTGTAGCTTTATCTACTACGAAAGCTGAATATATGGCAACTATTCAAGCATGCAAGGAAGCTATTTGGATTCAAAGATTAATGGAAGAACTCGGGCATAAGCAGTAGAAGGCTACTATATATTGTGATAGTCAGAGTGTCTTGCATTGCAAAGAATCCAACCTTTCATTCCAGGACAAAGCACATAAGCGTAATACCACTTTGTTTGAGGAGTAGTAGAGGAAGGAAGTGTAGACATGTAGAAGATTCACACTAAAGATAACCTTGCGGATGTTATGACAAAGCCGGTCAACACTGACAAATTTATATGGTGTCGATCCTCCTAAGGCTTATCAGAAACTTATGCAACAAAGAATTGGTAAGATAGAGAGGTTCTTTGAAAGCTCACAAAAGTAGCTTTAAGTGGGAGATTGTGAAACTGTAGAATGTGTAAAACCACTGTTGTGGCTTGAAAGTCAAAAATTGTTTACGGTGAATTGATGGTGGGGTAAGTTTTTCTTCATTTGTATAGGTGGGAGTTGCAAGCATTGGGAGTTTTACTCCAATAAATAGCAACCTCTTCTACGAGTTTCATCATCCATCCTAGAGAGAAAAACATAATATAAGTGTTGTGTTTCTTTTATTTTATAGAGAGGTATATTCTCCTATTATAAGAGATGGTGTGTGTAATTGCTCTCTCCTTATATTTAGAGAGAGGTTGTAATTTTTTTCTGCTTAGTGAAATTATTTCTTTGGTTTTGCTCATGGTTTTTTCCTTATCAGTTAAGGATTTTCCACGTTAAAATATTATGTGTCAATTCCTATTTTTCTCATCTTTTATTTTAAGCTACGTGATATTATTCTATCACTTTGGCATCCAACAAAACCAATTTTCAAAGGTTAAGGAAATATGAAGGGTAAATATTTGGTTAAGAACTTGTACCATGTGCTGGACGCAAACTTTTTCAAAATGGTGTGGAAGCATAAGTGAAAGATTAAAGAGAAACCACAAAAATGAGATTAAATAGTATTTTCTAAATTTTTTTAAGATGCGAAATAGTTTTTTCAAACTGTATGTATATACTATTTAGAAAATAGAAAAGATTGTTAAATAGTTTTAGCATGTTCAAGCATTTGGAAAAGTCAAACGTTTGTGGTTATGCACTTAGGAGGTTTTATAAGACTTATTTCAAAAAGATATATTGTAATGGGGATGTTTATTGGTTTGGATCAATCTGACGAACCCGATGATCCAAACCGAACCAATTAAATTGGTTTAGATTTTTCAGCTCAATTGGGTCCAGCTCAATTGGATCCAACCTGAACTAAACCAAACCAAACTAATCCGATTGTCATTGGTTCAGGTATTAGGTTGGGACTTTGCAAACCCGATGAACCTGAACCAAACCAAACATATATTCAAATATTAATTTTTTTATTATTTTGTTACTCTTCTTCAAACTTAGTAGCTATTTTGTTTCTAGTTTATGATGTTGTGTATGTATAATTGGTAAACATGGAACATGACCCATAATCACAAGAAAGGCACAAATTGGAATTTGTTGAGGAGAACTATGTTGCATTGATCTAATCATAGTTATTACATAATTCTTGAAAAACTCTAACAACATACGGTTGCCACATGTAATTCTAAGCTCACCACACGTGTAATTTTAGTTTCTAGTTTATGGCAAATTTATGTATTTTTTTGCTATTATTTAGTTGGAGCAAGCCAATACAACAAAATATGTTATTTACACCCTTTTAGTGATAGGATTAAGTGTGAATTTTTGGGCAAAATCATGTATTTTTTATTTTTTTTCTCAAAACAAAATTTTACATTTTTTTAGCAGAGTACCCAATTGATCTGATCTTAATTAACTCATTCTTGTTTGGGTTGGTTTGGTTTTGGTTATGCAAAAAATTTCACAATTGATTGGATTGGATTTCATTTTCTCCAAATTTGATCCAAATCGACCCATGAACAGTCCTATATATTGTAAAGGACAACATTTAACCCTTGTTAGACAACATAATAAAATAGAGTAAGGTATTAAGAACATAACATAGAGGGATTGATTCTACTTTACTTCACAAGAGTCTAACCGTGTGTTTGGATTCCTGTTTATACAAGCATGATGTGAGTCAGTGAAGCAAATATTTGTAGTTTTTGGTGCGTCTTGATGTGACAATTGCTTGAGACATGATAAGAAAAAACGATAAATGGTATAATTTTTATTAGAAATGTAAATCCTACATAATACAAGAGAGATAGAGGCAACATATAGCAGATAGTGTACAACAGCTTTGCATAATTACAGATTAACATATCCCAAATATAGAGTAAGTTTCCTTATTTCTGTTGAGCTAGAATCTGGTTAAATTGTTGAATTGATTTGTTGCATTTATGTCTCATTAATCCTCCAACGGCTTTCCATTGATGGTGGCACAATTATGGGGATTCTCTTTGCAACAACTTTGTGTTTCCTTTTTTATCCAATGATTATCATAATTCTTGTCCAAGGACAGCTGGGTACTGCTAATAACGTGGATCACCAATGACATTCCAAACACGTTCTATATATAATCCTTAACATTCTTGACTAAACTCAGTATTCTTTCACAATCATTTCCAAGCTCAAGTCCAAGCATTATTTTTAAACAAGACTCTTTAGGTTCCACACACCTAAGTCTAAGTGTTTGAAAAAAAATATATTATTGAAATCTTAAGCTATCTCACAAGTGCTTGCAATGAGAGTATATTAAATAAAGTGCAAAATCATTTAAGAAATTCTTTCAACAAACAGTACTAGATATACAAAATGAATCAAAAAATGAAAGAATTGAATAAAGGGTTAGAGCTCTGAATGTGGCTTTTATGTAATCAGCAACATTTAAGTCTTCATCAATTTTCTTATTTTTAGCACTTGAAATTGAAAGATGTTGGAGAGTATCTTCAATCTAGTAATGTTCATTTTTGCATCTATACTTGTGAAATGCTAAAATAATCTTCTGAATTTGTGGGTATATTGGCAGTATCAGCTACTTTTTGGAGGACTTCCCTTATAAAGTAAGCATGGTTCTTAATTGCGGTCCGCAACCGCAATTGTGGCCGCAACATAAAGGTTTTTGGATTCACTGCAATCGCATCGCGACCGCAATTGCGGCCGCATCGACCGCATTTTTCCGCAATTTCCCGCAATATTAGGGATTTTAACGAAACCACAACTGCGACCGCAACCGCAATTTAAAACCATGAAAGTAAGCAAATAATACAATTGCGAAAAGTTGTTCTTATTACATCTGTTTTTTTGTATGTTAAGCACAGAACTTGAAATTACTTTGTAGCAAGGTGTTGATTTTGTGCCTAAACACTTCAGAATAGTGTTGGGAAAGCCTTCAGAGGATGGTGCCTGATCCCACAATTAGATGCCACTCAAAGGCCAGTATGTCACTAGTCAAACACACATAACAATTAGATGCCACTCAAAGGCCAGTATGTCACTAGTCAAACACACATAAACACTTCTTCAAGATACTTGCAGCTTTGAAAAACGCATTTCCTTGTTGATTTCTTATATTTTTAAGTGTCTATTCCGACATACTAATTTCCTACATACTCAGTAAATATATCAATTTTTTCATATAATTCATCTGACCATATTTATATTATTAATCAAAACCTAGGATACCAGGCATCTTGAAACCTAACAATAAGGACTGTTTATTCAAGCTATTCAAAGGGCTTTGTAACATTAAATCCTTGTATTTCCGTAATCAAAGCAAATGAAGAACAATGCATAAATGATGAATTTGAAAAGGATCTAGCAGAAGAATCAAATTATATATTCTCCTGGCCAGTTCTCCTCTGAAAAATACTAACAACATACTTTTTTAATACATTCTTTAATATAAACTTTTATATTAGTCCATTCTTTAAAAATTCAATACTTATAGCTTTAAAACATGACCTATTTACAAAACAACTAAAATTGATCTTTTCGAAAATAAAACAAAAATAAATAGTGAGTTTAAAAGGGTTGTATTTTTATCATTGCTCATTCTCCTACTCATTTAGCACTTTCTTCTTTAAATATTTGGAGAATAATTAGGATGCTTTATAGGAGGAAGTTCTAAAAGGATTTAGCATTACTTTATTATGTGTGTATTTGCGTGAGAATTTGTAAAATTGATTTAGAGTGAAATTAATTTTACAAGATTAATTTTGGTTAAAATTGATTTTGAAGTGATGTAATTTATGTTTGAATGTTTTTATTTTAAAGGAGTTCACAAAACTCGGTGTAAAACTTGGCAAAATGGTTTGGCAGATTTGTCATGACAGGAATAGATTAAGGATTCAATCGTTATCCAACAAATATTTGAAGCATAATTCTGTTTCATAAGGGCAGGTCAGAAGTATACTTCTATTGTTTAATTTGGAGAAGCACATTATTAAGGCTATGCAACTCATGAAAGATGGATTTGATGCTCATCTTAATTGGTTCAGATAAATCTTTTTTCTAGTTTCAGGACTGGACGGGCATTGAGGAAACTAGTAGAATTTATAAGTGTCACCTAGAAGCCTTTTATTATAAGAAGAAAACTCAAATATTTAGTATGTTACTTAGTGTGTTTGATTCCACTTTCTCAAATATTTAATTCACGTCAAGCTCAAACTACAAATAACAACTTTTACATTTTTTTTTTCCATTATTTGAGTGAAAAGTTGCTCTCATGTACGTTAACACCGATCCAAACATGTTGTTAGCCTACTCATTTCTGGATTGATCACATGCATACACACGGAATCTAAAATTCAATGTAGTGTAATTTTTTCCAAAGGAATCGTGATTTCATTTCACTGGAAAATCCCCTAACTATCCTGTTTCAGATTCTATAGTATCATGTCACGCCATACACATGATTTATCTCACATTGCATATGAGGTCAACAAAAAAAATTAAAACAACTTTTCCCTCACCCAGTTTCCCCTTTGATAAGTCATGGGTTATGGTGTTGAAGAACATCTGCTTCAACCTTTGCCATAGGATCATCCTTGATCTCAATTTCCTTTTCTTTTTTCTCCCTCTCACTCTTGGGCCACTTGTTTTCTATGCAAGTCTTCCGCAACCTGCATTGCAACTCGATCTCTGCTTCAATGCGTCAATTGCCACTCAAAGCAGGTGTCAGCATCTGCCCAAACTAAAACACACACAATCAATCACAAAGGACAAAACAACACATAAAATTAGAACATTCATGAGTTAGGGTTAAAAAACAAAGAAACTAATAAAAGGACTTCGGGTTTTTGACGTACTAGGCTATGCAGCCCAGCCCTGCTTGGCACCCTTGATGTGTTTAGGGAGGACGTAATTGACAGTGAGACGCGGTTATAAACTTAGTGTTGTCCATGTTATCTATGGTGGTGGCGGTGTCTTTCCTCTCGAAGAAGGTGACGAAGCCAAAGGAATGATGCTTCGTCACCTTCCTCAAAAAGGAACACGTTACCGCCACTATGAACAACTCTGATGCTGAGCTTTTTACGACCGCGTCCTCACAGTAAATTATGCTCTCCCTCAACACCAAACTTTAGGACGGTGCTTTTGCTTGGCCTGGCCTACTCTTCACCATATGTGTTACGCAATTTTTTGAGCATAGGCATAGTACATTATTATAAAGTTTTATGATATAATTGATTAATTATTTCACTTAAATTTTTTATTAAATATTAATTAAAAGATTAATATTTTAATTTTTAATTTCTCTGTAAAATTCTAGAATTCTATTATTTAAAATTTTCCAAGTTATTAAGATAATCTATTATTGTTATAACTTCAAAATTTTATTCTAAGAGATTTGCAAAATTTTTTAATTTAATTATTTTACAAAAATTTTAAAATATATTAATATTTAAGAATATTGGGTTCTCTAAATTTTCTAAAGTTTTTAAGTGTGAAGTTACTATTTTGTCCTTAAGCTCATAATTTTAACTAAAATATTAGTATTTGGCTTATTTTAAGTCTAAAATTAATTTTTGTTCAAATCTGAACCTAAATAAATTATTTTAACTAAATGTTAATATTTTAAATTAATAAATATGAAATTACAGTTTAACCCGTACTTAGCATATTTTCCAACTTAAGTTTCAAAACTAGTCTAGATTGACTCTTTTTTAATCATTTTTTCCCTAAACTTATTAATTCATTATTAATGACTTTTAATTATTTTTAATAACTTAATCTCTTTGTAATAAGGTTTGGGAAATATTATTATCCACTGTTTGTTTTAAATCAACTTTTTATGCAATCATTTAAGCTTAAACTTAATCTAATTTTAATAGAAACTTGTTTAGGATTTTTAATCCATCTTTAACACTTAAATCAAAATTTATATGAACCAAAAGGTGTGACACCCAATCACATTGACTAATCCCAACATTTATTAAATTTATTTTAATCAATTAATTTTATTTTGAAAATATATTTTCACTTTATTAAAAATTGAGAGTAAAATTTTTCCTTATTAATTAAACTTTATTGAATATAAAGTGTAAAATTAATTAAGTTATTTTTTACGTATCAACAAAGAGAAAAAGTAGCTTATAAACCTAGTAATGTATACATCACAATCCATACATATATCATATATTAATAGAAAACACACATCATTGTTATCAATATGATTATAGTCATCTAGATTATTATACCTACTATTTATAAATCCATCCCATCTAACATAACTGTAGACATAACTACGTTTAAGTAACAACAATTGTCCCTTTGAAGTATACTCCTTTGTGTCATTTCTAGTCTCAGTATCATTGTTATTAGCATCTTCCATCTCTATCTATTGCTAGAAGCGATGTACACACATATATACAAAAGAAAAGATGGAAGGAGTGAGGTGATTTAATCTCTAAATCACTATCACAAAAGGTTCGCAGAATTAACCTACACAAACAACATAGAGATAAATTTATCGACACAACTTAAGTAAAAAGAGAACATAGGGTTTGACCTAAGTTATCTTAAACTACTCAAGACTCTTGACAACTCGTATGGATCCATACCTCCACCGATGGGCAATATCATATGATCAACATTGGGAAGTGATTGGGAGTTCGTACACTTTTCCCCATCAAGGTACATAATCACCATCATCATCAATCTCGAGAAATGAGCAATCTTTCATCTTTGAGTTCTCGCAACTCTATTTGGAGGTATACACTACACTAATCCTGGTGATGCTGAGTAGATGTCAAAGTTATCGAGCTAGTTATGTGATTGTCCTAACTCAAGAGCGCTACCTTGATCATTAGGACGTTCACCACTCGATATCATACCCTCTAAACCTAACCATGGGCCTTGCCTTTCATCTTGCAATATACCAAATTGTAACTTCCCATCTTTAGAACACATACCTCGCTACATGGTCTAATATCATCATCAGCTAATCACATGTCATCAGTACATGTTAGACTCAATAATACTTTACACAATATCTCTCTAAAATATCTGGCAAAATTTTTCTCTACAATTTGATACTCAACTACTAATACCTCTTTAAGTAGGTATTGTCACAGACCTCAAGAATACAAATATCTCAATTGATCAATCACAAAGTTATAATATAATTAATTTATTCTCAAATTTTTTAGTATAAATCCTTTTAACGTTTTTATAAAATTTCTAAGTTAAAATACATATCTTATTTTATTTCGTTTTAATTATAATTTTCAAATTTATATAACTAAATTAAATTAACATTATTTAAAATTTATTTATTTATAAAATATATAATTTTGCTATTTAAAATAATTTTCCAAGTATTAGTATAAAATTTTCTTTTTATTAAATAATAATATTTATAATAATTTCTATTAATTATTTTTCTATAAAACCAAAATATATATATATATTTCAAAATTTATATTTTCAAAAATTTACGTATTATCAAATTTTGAAACTTATCCAAAAGTTTCTCATTTAACAAACTTAATTTATTAAAAAAATTATTTTCTTCTAAAGTTTTAGAACATGACCGAATGTCTTTTTAAACCAAAATACCCAATTCTTTTAAGTTTTTTTTTTTCCAATTACTTACACTAAAAAAAATCGTTAATTCAATATATAAAACTTTCCTATTTAAATTTAATATGACCAAATGTCTTTAGTAAGAAATTCAGGCCAATTTTTTTTTTAGTTTTTTCTTTACATATACTTAAATTAGTCTAATTTCATTATAAAAAACTATTTTGTCTTTAATTTAATTAATAGTTAATATTATTCACAAAATCCTATTTTCCTATTGAATGACCGAAAGCCATTATAAGAAATTAAATTCAAAACTTCTGATTTTTCAACTATTAATCATCTTATATTTTAAATTAATTTATAACTAATACTATTAGTAATAAAATTAAAATAATTTTTTGTTAGATTTATCAACTATGGCCGAGAACCATTTTTGACTTCCTAGACTAAGTTTTATTTATTCTACAACACATAAATTATTATCAAAATGATTGTTTTATGTAATATATTTTGTTTATCTGATAATCTGACCGAAACATATATAACAAAATATATCTATTTTTTTTATTAAATAAACTGTTTTGAATCTAATTAGTTATTAAAATTATTACTTCTACCTACTTTCATGATTTGACCAAATATATGCATAGGTATCTAGATATATAATTTTTTAAATCTTTTAAACTGTTTTATTTGGTCAAAAATTAAAATTTATTTTCTGTATTTAAAAATCAAACTGGCGAAGAGCCACATATACACTTAAAACAGGTTTTTAAAATTACTTTTACTTTAGAAAAATTTTAATAAATCAGTTTATAAATAAATACATAAAAATCAATTTTCCTAACACTTCTATGAAGTAAAAACAATGAATAATTAATAATTTTCAGATTTAACATAATAACTCAATTTAACAGATTAAATCAACAAATTAACCGATTAAAATAATGTATTAGACAAATAAACATATTAAAATGATACAAGGATTAATAACAATCCAGCAATCACATATAATATCAATCAATCATCATATATAACTCAAAAACATTATATATCATCAATAAATTAAACAAAATAATAAACGATAAATTAAAACTAAGATTTGGGAGCTAAATCTCAATCCTACAACCCTTTGTTTAAGCAATAATAATGAAATTAAATCACACCCCTCCCTCCTATAACATAGTAACCGTGAGAAATAAGAGTAGAATTGGTTGAGTTGGTTGCCTCAAGCTTGATCCTTGCTTGCTCTATGATAGTAGAATATTATGTTCTAATTTTTACGGAATAATATAAATGAGTTTATGAGAGATAGCAGTGTAGACAAATGAAAAGAGGACAATTTTACTTTATCTAATTCATTTATCTTAATTTGAAATTGTGTGATCTTATCACTTTTTTTTTATTAAAAATAATTTAGGAAAAGGGGACGGTGCCCTACTCTAAGGCAGGGAATGCCTCCGGGCTCAAAGAGCGCTTACAGAGGTATTTACATTTTATCTCATTCCAAGGAGACGAGTGGGGGTTTAAACCCGTGATCTTATCACTTTTGTTGACAAATTTTTCAACAATTACTATTTAGCAGTGTTATAAAAACTGGCTCATCCTGGCTGGTCCGAGCAATTTAACTGAAAATCAGGTCTAGAGGCGGTTCGGTTTGATTAATAGATCGGTAATGCTACTGACCCGCTGATGCCATCATGTAACTGGTATCAAACAGGAATAAACTGCAAAAATCGTTATAAATGAAAATTATAAAATTAGTAAAATACTACCCGGGTTTTGAACCTCCTTCTCGAAGTTTGCAAGGCATTGTTTATCCACTAGACTAAATAAACATTAATATAGTAATGAAAACTATAATATATATACATATTTTTAAGTATTTATATGGTTATAATTTATATCAGTTCGTGCAGTTTAATTAGTGACTTACTGGTTTGACTAGTAACCCATTAACCCATTGTCTTAATTGAGTTGATGACCGGTCCGGTTCTGATAACATTCCTATTTAGCATTGAATTTAATATTTTTATTTGATTATTTTTAGTTCTAAAACCTAATAATTATCCTATTCTTATGTGAATGTGGCTTTGTGTGGGTGTGTTTCCGGTAAGGAAAAACAAATCAGAATAGGGTGTTGTATCTACCCGTTAGTCATGTAAAAAACAAATGGCTATAAATGAGCCATGTAATTAAGTTTGAATGAATGGTAATAAATTTTTACTTTTATCTAATTAAAATTAATTGTAAAATTTTGTTTTTATCCATTAATTATGGTTTTGACTTTTCCTACTCATGTGGCCTAATCACATGCCTTAAATTTCAAAGATATTTTATCTTTTTTTTAATTATTTACGTTAACATTAACAAATCTTATGCTTATCTTGTTTTGACTTCTTCTTTTTCTTCTTTTGTTTTTATTATAAGATTGGGCTTTTTGGACTATGCATTACGTCTAGCCCATATCTAAGTCAAAAAAAAAATGTTATTATTATTATTTTTATTTATTAATTATATAATTATTTATATGTATTTTCATTTAAATTACTACATAAGTCACTTTATATAATAAAATAAAAATTTCAAACTATTAAAATTTTAATTTAAAATACATTTTTCTATTAAAATTATCATATCGATAATTCTTACATAATTTGTTTAAGTTAAAATGTCTCTGGTCAAACTTGCACAGTCAACAAGGGACATTTTAGTCATTTCATATAGGATTCAATAAATTTTCATAAAATTCTTAAAATTATATTTTATTATCCTAACTAATATTCTAAACTTAAAATTTTATTTTTCACACTCTTTTAATTTTTTTTTTATTTTTCCCTAATATTATCTTTTTAGGACGTTTTGCGTATTTTTACATTTGTTTGGCCTCATTCTAAAATTAATTATTAAAAATTACAATTGGCACTTCACTATTTTGAGTTGAATTGTGTCTCTTAGAATTTTGAGATTCAAACATAGTTATCCAGAAATAAATGCAAAATAATTAGTCAAACATTTGACAAAGTAAAAATGAGTGTGTTACAAAAGGGGATGTCCAAAGAGCTCAAAATATGTATTCCATGGTCAAGGTCTCATTTTTATTCCTAAATTTTATGGAGGCTTCAAGATTAGGGTTTGTTATTTTAATCCAAATCATCAAGTACTAACACCAAATCATATATCATCAAAATATAGCATAAGAACACCTTTATACAACTAATATTACAATACAATAAGCATTATACAGAGGCAAACATGTGTAGATCAAGGGTTAAAAATACCAAGAATCAATCTTTTTGCAACAAGAACATGTTTTTCAACAAATAGCACCATATATAGGGCAAAGCTCTTAGAAAAGAGTTCACTAAGCAAACTTCCCAAACAAAAATGCAAACAAGGTACACAAATCTCCCAAAACTTGTGTCATGAAGCTCTTTTACCAAAAGATGCAAGCTCTAAAGTCTTTCCTTCAAGATTTTTCAAGAATGTAATCAATCTCACTAACATCTCCGACAAACCTACCATTTTAGCCCAAGAAAGTGAATAGAAGTAAGGGCGTTCATGATTCGTCTTGTCCTACCAACCTAGCTCTGCTAAAAAGGACTTTTGACGGGTTCAAGTTTAAGAAATTGGACCCAATACATTTTGAGGACAAGTTCGAGTTATACTTCGGGTCGTCCCAACCTGGTCCAATGTTATATATTTTTTTAAAAAGTATATTTTTTAAACAATTATGTATTAATAATACAATTTCTTGACTTAATAAATAATGTTTGTCTAACATGATGCTATATTTATATTGATATTATTTATCTTAAAATATATATTGTAAAATATACCTTCATTGTAGTTGTATACTTCTTTGATTCTACAATTTAGTTATGTATAATGTTAAGATTAGTATATTGTGTCAACAAGTTGGGTTGACCTGGTCCTGTCCCAAATATTATTGGGTCTTGATCGGATCAGGCTCAGGTTCACAAAATTGACCCTAATAAAATTTTGGGCCAGGTTGGGACACAAGCTAACTTGTCCCATGAACACCCCTAAATAGAAGAATGAAATGGAGAGGAGGAGATGGAGAGAGCATTTTGTGCTCTAAGCATGAAAGAAAAAGAGAAGAAAAGCTCACCTTATAGATGAAATGAAGAGAATGTGGAGAGCTTGGACTTGTAGGAGGCTTGTATAGTAGAAAGTATGGTGTATTTAAACTTTTGGATGAAAAAGCTTGAAGCAAAAATAGCCTAAGGGGGTGATGGATGGTGCTCAGCTAAGGGCAAACAAGAGAGGAAAAGAAGAGTTTTTAGGGTTAATAGAGAGAATGTAAATGTTGGAATGAATCAGGGTTAGGGTTTTTGAAGTTATAAAGCCTTTTGAAAATTATTTAAATTTGAAATAGTAATGAAAATGGAAAAAATAATCAAAATTTGTCCCACTCTCTCATAGGGTTGGACGAAGCTAATGGGAATCATTTCTCATTGGTTGATTCAAATTTTAGCTTAATTGGAGCAAGTTTAAAGCATTTTGACCAAAATGTAAGGTATATGTTTAACCATTTTGGTGTAACATCCACATTAGTGTAAGGATGAGGATTTCTATCTTTTCTTTAGGATTTACAATCATTAGAATTTGATTAAGATTTAATTAGGATTTTCTTTCTATTTGTTTTTCTATATAATTAGGGATTCATGTAATGGAAATGTACCCTTGATTACATAGAGATTTTTGTGTAATTGAACAAGTTATTTTCTTTTTCTCTCCTCCTTCTTCAGTCTTCATTATTCCTCTAAGTTTTTCATCCTTTATTCTTCAATGGTGATGACTATGGAAGGCTAAGGACTTAATCAATTCAAGGGATTCAATGAATGTGGTTAGGGTTTTGAGTTCCTGTTTTTAATTTTGAATTTTCATATGCATGTCTTCCTCTTCTTCCCTCTTCAATTATGATTTTTATTGTTTTCTAATTGTGAATTACATCTTTTGTTTATAATTGAAGTGAAATTAGGTTAGGGTTGATTAATCTGAATCTAATTGAGGTTAGGTAATCGATTGATAACCTAAGTCAAATTGGGCATAAATTAACATTATATCGAGATTGCGATTGTGATTTCAATTTTGTTAATTATATTCTAAGTGATTATCTAGAGAAATTTGAATTGACAAACATGCATATGAAATTCATCCATCCTTTTGAACTATGATAAACCCAACCACCGGATTTGAATACCTTAAATCGATGTTTTTATAAATTTTATTTTCATTCAACATTTTCTATTTTATTTGCAATTCAAAACCCCCTTTTCTTAACCTTCCTAACAAGATCAAAATCAATAAGTTTGTGTCTTTGAGAAGTATGACCTAGGTTGTTCTTTATGTTACTAGTTTAAGGGGAATCTAGTGCTTTTGGTAGTACCGCGACACTGCTATCACATAACAACATAACATTCTTATAGAAACACAACACATCAAGTGTGGACGATAAAGTAACACATCTAATTTGGGAGATAAAGTTTAGAAAATTATTTCAGTTGTCCAAGGAACAAAAGAATAAGGGAACACTTGTTAGAAAAACAAACAAAATTGTGACACCTTCTACCCCGAAACATTTATTAATGCATTATTAGTGCAGAAAATAAGTTGTCGTGCAGTTTGTGGAATAAAAGTGAATTCTTAAAACTTTTCTTTGCATGGTAAAGGACATCACAAACACACCTCATCACACTAAATGAAATCTTATGAACTAAAAGGAACGACTTTGGCTCTTAAGGCCATGCAACAATTTCAAAAGGAAAACTTGACCAAAATTCATAATATAGAAAATGTCAGAACCAAATTGCAATTGAAAAGTATCTAATCCAACCCTGATGTCACAAACCTATCAAAGCATACAAAACCCAAAGAAACTATAAATAACTGCAAACAAGGGTAATGCCCCTACTTTAAGACTTTTCCTTAGGGTCTTGCTGAACAACACCTATACATCATAGACATGGACAAAAAAACACAAGAACACAAGGGATTGAGATACATCTTACATCATGCTAAGTATGACAATAGAAACAGGTAGAACACATAAACATATACATACAATTAGAGTAGTACCAATATTAGGAATTAGACATATACACCGTAAAGTGCAAATGCAATGTAATGATGCCTAACTTCTACTTCTCATGCACATGTGGTACTAATCTAAGCTCATTGAAAGTAGTCTAGGAGTACATTCACGACCATAAGAAGTGCCATCAGCATACTGATGCCTTCAGCTTTCTTACTCTCAACTAGAATGATATCCTCTTGTGATTAGTTAGGATTACCCAACTTTGCTAGTATACTCTAACCCCATAAGATCAACATAGGCCATTGAAGTTTCTATACCAGATATCATCACCCCTAAGGCCAGGAATAAACAACCCTTCGCGGCCTCCACCAGCCAAAGTCACACATACTTTCCTTCTTTAATATCTCAAATGTTATGATGCATGATCACATAAACAATGCTTATGGTCCCATTGGACAGTTCATAATTAAGGTCCTACCTCTCTCAGGCTAGGCTCCTTATCTTCAACATTCATTAATTATTAACATACATTTCATAGCATATGGGTGTCTCATAACATAACAACTTGGATTTATTTCACAAGGGTAATTCACAATTCCAAAGTCTCACATAAGCACTCACTTTCACCCTATAAGTTTTTGCTTAGCAAGAATAAGGATCGCTTGGCAATACTCTTATTGCTCGCTCAACGAGGGTACTGCTGACTAAGCAATGCCACCTCCATGGATTTACCTTACTCTCTATTCTAACCTTTTTTGCTGAGCAAGACAAGGCCTCGTTGAGTGACTTCGTTCCAAGGACTTACCCACTCTCTGCTCTTCTCTTTTTGCTATGTGAGACATGACCTTGTTAAGTGAAAAACCTTCCAGAGGCCTACCTTGGTCTTTGTACCCTTCCTCGCTTAGTGAGGCTAACTTTCGCTAAGCAAGAGGCGACAAACGTAACAAGCGTTGCGAACTAGGGTTCTTTGAACCCATAGACTTTCCCAACAATTCCTCTACACTCTCAATAATTCTAAAGGGTTTCTAGGTAGTTCTTAATATGTTTTCATTCATCACAGAGCATATACAAAGATTCGATCCACCCTAATAATAAGATTATCATTCACAAAGAACCCAATTTCAAGGACACAAAAGAGGGAAACTCAAACCATTCAATTATGCAGTTTAATAATTGTATCAAGGTTCAACATTTGAAGGTTAAGGGAAAATTGCTTTCCACTCCATAAGCAACCCTACAATTACAATAATTTGGGGTCTAAGACCAACTCCTCTACCTACAACCAAAGCCATACTCATGAGTGAGATAACTCACTTCCCCTTACCTCGACAGAGATGATCTCAAGTGATGCGACGACATTCCCTTAGTCCTCGCTTCATAGCTACTATATGGCTATGACAATACAGTTTCCAAAAGAGGCAAAAAAAAGAGGAAAAGGGAAATGGATTAAGTTTTAAGAAACCTAAGGGGCTCTAAAAATAACTTAGGCTTATGGAGATTAAGCCCAACATGAGGGTCTTTAAAGTTTTTAAAACATTTTAATCACAAAACCCTTTTTTAAGGCCCCATATCTCTTTCCTAAAATACCATTTTATTAAAAATAGAGCAGAACAGAAAATAATAATAATAAGAATAATAATAATAATAATAATATATTATTATTATTATTATTATTAATTAGGAAGAAAACATTGAGGGTGTTACAAGAGGCATCCTTCCAACCTTCACCATCTTCAATCTTCATCCCCAACAAGTCGGTCACTCACAATCTCACAAAGGAAACCCCACCTGAGACAAATCTACGTCAAGATACAACAAACAAACTTATTGGATAGTTCAGCCAAACCCCCTTTCATCATGTTCGTTCATTGTGTCTGACACAGCCAAACTGTATCTTGACCTTCACAGCTAAACCCAATCGTCTAAGAAAAAAGAAAAAAGAGGGAACACTTGTTACAAACACAAACAAAGGCATTTCTCTGAGCCTCACCATCTTCAATCTTCATCCCTATCAAGTTGGTCGTCCATTATCTCACAGAGGAAATTCCACTTGAGACATATCTATGTCAAGATACAACAAACGAACTTGTTGGATAGCTCAGTCAAACCCCTTCTCATGTTCATTTGTTTGACATAGCCAAACAATATGTACCAGTTGAATAACACCCTAATAAAGACACAATAGATTGGCTTCACCTTTTAAAGTTGATGCTCAGAGGACTATGTACCATACCAATCAAGTGACTTGCATCATTTCAAACCATCTTCAGCTACTAGGCTCAACACTCAAGGGACCGTCCTCCATACCTGCCAAAGACCGACTTTATAGTTGGTCTAGCATGTAACACAACTGTTCCATTGAAGGAGTCATTTATTAAGCAAAATGGCTCTTGCATTAAGGTAACCCATTGACTTTTCTTGATTACCTATGAAGTAATTGTGGCCATTAGAGTTGGGTATACAAGTCGGATCGCTTGTTTGGGCCCTCGCAATGGTTTGTAATTTAAATGGGCCAAGCTAGTGCAGATCGCAAAATAAATGGTTTAAATTTTTTTGGCCCACGTTTGCCTCGCATAACCTACAGGATAACGTGCCAATCCATGGGTCATGAATGAAAAAGAAAAAAATTAAAAAAAAGAAAATTAAAAGTGATGACTTATATACATTGTTATTTATCATTTTGTTTTATTCATTAAAATCAATAATCAACACTATGTTGTATAAGGCATGCACACAATTTATTTTTGTAAGAAATATTTTTATAATTTTATATTTTGCTAATTTATATATTGGGGATACAACGTTAAGGTCTACTAATTAAAATAAAAGTACTTTTACATTCTTCAAAATATTTTAGAAATTCTTTTAATATACTTTTTGAAAAACATTGAATGAATAAGTAAATATTTTTAATATTTTAAAAACATAAAAATATTTAATATTAATATAATATTAATTTTAGTATTTTAATATTTATTTTGTATTAAACATTTAGTATTTTAATATTTAACCTAAAATCAATGGTCAGCAGGCCAACCCGTTAGCCCACAGAACAAACTTTTTTAATTCGCTGGTTATGCAGATCGAGCCAAAAAGACCAATATCTAATTGGGCTTCATATTTTGAGGTCTGTCCACACGGGTTAAATGGGCCATTCGCAGGCCTTAACCCTCATACCTAGCTCTAGTGGCCACTATACATCAATTGCCCAATGTCGCAACCGAGGTCACGACCGAATGGCGAAAAAAAAGAAAATTGATCAGAAGAGTCGCCACTATGATTTATTAAGGATAAACCATAGAAAAACCTACGAGTGATGGTCTTGAACCGAGAGAAAGGTTCGGGAGTTATTTACGTGTAGGGAAGGTGTTAGCACCCTACACGTCCATCAAAAGATGGTTACCTTTTTATCCTAACGTGTGAAAGTCTTATCTCTTGCTTAGCCATTTTATTTTGAATATATAAAAAAAAGATTTAAAATTTTTTAGGTTTTCGAGATCGACAGGGGTGAGCCCCTGCTCCTACGTATCCTCTGGTGCAATGAGGAACTCAGACTCACGTAGTTCTTTGTGTAGAAAACATTTTGTTGGTTGATTTTTTATTATTATATATCTATTTTTTAGTATGGTAGAGGCATATTTAATAACCAAATTAGAAGTGCATCTAAAGTGGTTATCAATATACCTTTTAAGGTTTTATAATAGTCAAGTAGGAAGTGCATCCAAAGTGACCATCATCAAAACCTTTATAAAAAAACCTTTTATTATTTACTTAATATCATTATTATTACTATTTTTACTTATTTATTTATTATTACTATTTATTTTAGAAAAGAAATGACAACCAAATAAGAAGTGCATCTTAAATGATTATCATTAATATTAAAACTTTAATAATGTCCAAATAGGAAGTGCATCCTAAGTATCCATTATCAAGTTTAATTATTATTTATTTATTTAAGTAGTAGAAGACTAAGAATTATTTACTAATTGATATAATACATATATATATATATATATATATATATATATATATATATAGATAGATAGATAGATAAAGGTTTAGGAATAATATTGACAAAAGAAATCTTTTTTTTTTTAAACGTTTTTTTTTTGAAATATTATAAAATTGGGCTAGGCCTATGAAGGTAACAGTTAAAGGGTTCATTCCCTTCTTTCTTATGGAAACCAGGATCTGTCAATGGGCCAGGCCCACATCCGTTGGTGTCAAACGGGAAGGAAAAGGGGTAAACCCCTTAGAGGCTCTCCATTCCAACCCTAGAAGAAATTCCTGGAAGACCTACAGGAGAAATCTCAGCGACGCAGCGACGATGCTACTCTAACAGCGGTGTGGATCGAAGGTGCTCTGCAGGGTCAGCGACAAGGCGATGATGGCTTGAAGGAGGCACATGAGGACACGCACAGAGGAAACGGAGCCTGGCTCGATTGAGATCGACATTGCGATGGTGTTTCGATTCTCGCGAATTTGAGTGCAGAAGACAAAGGAGTCTTGCAGTGAAGACGCGTTAAAGTGCCATGAATTGCACCGTAGCAGTACAAGCTGTCACGGTGGCACGGCAGGTGACGGAGGACTTGGCGGCGATGATCACAGGAAGCTGGCGATAAACATTGTGACGGTTACAGTGGAGCTGCGCAGTGGTGACAGTGTGGCGAAGACGATCTACTAAAATGAAAATAGACGAATGATTGGACGTTTCTACGGTGACGCCATTGCGGATCCAGGTTGGGGCAATGACGATCGCAACAACTCTGTTCTTTATCTTCATTTTTATTAATTTTTTAGCCACTGATACTGGTGGATTGAAACTGTTTATTCGTCTTTTCATTTGTAGAATGAATATATTGTGGCATGAGTGTGGATGAACAATGATGTGTATTTGTGTGTGTACTGAATGAGCATTTGTGTAAGATCCGAAATTGTGTTAATGTATGCTTTGTGAATAGCTTCGAATTAAGGAGACTGAGAACGAATATGCTTGTGCTTATTTCGTGATCTGTGATTTGGTGCCTAGTGTTTGTATGCGAAAGTGAAAGTGAATATAGTGGCAAGAATCGAGAATTTGCGTGGAGATAATGCTATAGTAAGGAGAAGGAAACTTAGAATGATATTCACTAAGGCACCAACAGGACTGACAACGAGTGAAATATTACTAATCACATAGATTTTAAGCAAGATATAGATTAATGACAAAATTAATCAAAACACATATATGAAGAAAGAGAGTTGAGTAACGTGAGAAAGACGTACCTCAGAGGCTTACTACTGCTTGTTCTTCATTCTAACAACATAATAACTCCAATTCCTTCTCAGATTCTCTCTTCACGTTCTTTCTAGAACATTACTCTGTTTTCTTCTGCTTTCTCCCTCCGTTTCTGTTCTTCCTCTTCATTCAACCATTCTTCCGCTCCTCTGATTCTCGATCCCTCTCTTCCTTTTCTATTTTCCTTTTTTTTTTACTTCTTCTCCGCTCCCCCCTTTTTTTCACTGGTTCCTTCTTATATTTATAAGCTCCGAGAAACTTGCATTGCAAGTTTTAAATGGTTACCATACCTCCCGTCCCCCCTCTGTGTCCTTTTGTTGTTATTTTTATTATTATTATTATTATTTATTTATTTATTTATTTATTTATATAAGGATCCTAGTTAAGCCCAATGTCTTATTATATAGGCTCCTTAATCCCACCGGGCCCAAAATCTGCAATATTCACTTCCATTTTCTCTTATTTTATGTAGACATTCATTCATTATTGTTTTCTATTAAGAGCCCAAAGCATTTTTAATCTGATAGGCCCACGCAAGAGAAATTTACTTAACTAACTAAAATAAATAATAATAATAATGACAATTTTTCTTTTATGATAATAATTTTTTCATTACATGGGTTGTCCGGATAAAATTGGGTATTCACAGCTGCCCCTCTTTACTTAGCTTTTACCAGATAATGTGAATAACTAATTGTTTTTACATTATCGTAGTAAAAGATAAGTAAAGATATGAATCCCGATTTTATCCGGTAAGACATGTTAATGAATGTCAATGCTTAGGACAGAATGCAAAACGGAGGGCACGAACACCCAAAAAAGCAAAAACGAGCACCTAAAGAAAGTAAAACAATGGGCACGAGCACCCGAGAAAATTTAAAAAGCGGTGGGCACGAGCACCCGGAAAACGTAAAACAATGGGCACGAGCACCCAAGAAATGTAAAACAATGGGCACGAGCACCCAAAAATGTAAAACAATGGGCACGAGCACCCAAAAAAAGAAACAATGGGATGTCTTTTTCTTATGCGAAAAAGGAACATTCCTCCTGAATTGTTTGCTTTCCTTATCACGAAGGTAAATTCATGGAATTTCTTTTTGAAATTGATTTATTATTTTTAATTGATTACTCAATCCTCTTTGCCTTCGATGGAATTGATCCAAACGAATGATGTAGACCCTTTTTAGCTTAACCCTTTAATTGAGAAAATTTATCCGCTTATGTCTTTATGTCATTTCTTTTGACGTGTACTTCCATTTTGGATATGAAATGGCTATGGGTTTGAAGAAATTGATTGTTGAGATATCTAGGCAAGTCCCTAGGACTGGAGAAATAGGATTTACCCCCAAATTATGGTGGATTGGGGAGAAGAAAGGGAAGGAAAAATTATGTAATTTGGTTTCGACAGTGTAATTATTGTCACTACTTAGGTGAGTACGTCATGGCTATTTAATCTTTTATATCAAAGGAGGTTTGAAGAGGATGAGGGGAATTATTTCAACGTAGTTTTGTGAAACGGAAGGTAATCACGTAATTGTCTCATTTTAAGAACCTTTCTTTGGAGAGCTTCTTAATTTCTCTTCTTCTTTTTTTTTCTTTCTCTTCTTTTTCTTTTGAGCAAACACTGATGGTGGAAGATATGATATCATTTTTGTATTAAAATTAAAGCCAGAGAAATTTAAGCAGTCCTTCTTTGATCAGTTATGGACTTCTTTAGGCTTGTATTGTGGCTGGGGGCTAAAAGGGGCATGAAAGGAAGGGTAAATAAGGCTCAAACAAGTGTTTACGGGTTATTGAAACAAGGATCCTCCCTTAGACTTTCGCATCAAGGATTTCATTCCTGTTATTCAGTTGCCTTCTTCTTTTTTTGGATTTTATTCCTTTTGCGTCATGCTTCATTTGTCATGACCTTTCAACATTATTTTCATACTTTCTTTATTTATCATTTTTCTTCATCGCTTTCTTTTTCCTTTTTCATTTTTATTTCTCTTATTGCCTTGCAACGAGCGATTTTGATGCCTTGAAATTGGTGGCCTTGGTGCCTTGAAAACGGTTTCTAATATAGGGAAGATCCTTGTTTAAGGTGATTTGGAAGGAAAATTTATTTTGGCTCAAAATGGGTAGCAAGGGATAAAATTCTTTTTCGGATAGAGAAACATGGCCATACATCATTTCAAATCCTGACTGCTCTATTTCTAAAACTTTAACTTTAAACAAAAATTTAGTAATCATCAGCATTTGTTCTCTTCTTATTTTTATTTATTATTATATTTTTTTATTTTTTATTTATATATACCCTATTATTTCTTTATGTCCTAACTTTTGCTTAGGTCGCCCTTTGTGGGTTTTCAACCTAACGGACTTTATTTTTTTTTATTATTTTTTTTTATTATTTTTTTTTATTTTTTTAAGCTCTCAGAACTTATTGAGGACACATTATGTTTGTCCCGGGAAAACCTTAAAATGCTTGCTTTTCTTTGTTGTCAAGATTTTGGGTCCTTCTTGAATTTACTATGAACATGGGAAGGGAAAGATGAGAAGAGTATGTGGGTCTAACGGATGAATACCTCAAAAGAAATGATCTTGGATCATGCTTTCATTTTTTCTCAATTAAATGATTATGTTGCAAAGATGTCCTCTTTTGTCTTCATCGTTTCCCTTTCTTCTTCTTTGAGATAGAAAGAGATTTCATGAATTTACCAATTTTCGCTTTTTTTAGGAAAACAAACAACTTTGGAACTAAATTCCTTTTCATCACCAGTTATTTTTTGAAATCATTTATTTAGTTATTCTATTTTATTATTATTCATCTGCGAACCCTTAAGGACGTGCATTGGAGGAACTTGGTAACCTTTCCGTTCTAATCTTTAAACAACATTCCATGTTATAATTTGAATACCCATTTCATTCCAGTGTAGATTTTATGATAAAAAGTCAGATTCTACTGAACCATGAAAAAAATACAACTCTTTTTAGGCATAATATTTTCTGACTGCATCTGAATTGACTGGCAGCGATAACTCCTCTCCATCCATTTTGGTAAGAATTAAAGCCCCGCCAGAGAAAGCCTTCTTTATTACATAAGGCCCCTCATAATTCGGAGTCCACTTTCCTCGATGATCTTTTTGTATTGGCAAAATCTTCTTCAATACCAACTCCCCTTCTTGGAATTCTCGAGGACGAACTTTCTTCTCATAAGCCTTTTTCATCCTTCTCTGGTATAACTGACCATGACAAATTGCAGCCAGCCTTTTTCCTTCAATAAGGTTCAACTGATCAAAGCGGGCTCGAACCCATTCTGCTTCGTCTAATTCAGTCTCCATTAACACCCGTAATGACGGAATTTCAACCTCAACCGGGAGTACTGCTTCCATTCCGTATACTAATGAAAATGGGGTTGCCCCAGTTGACTGTGCGCACAGAGGTACGATATCCATGTAATGCGAAAGGGAGCATTTCATGCCAGTCTCTGTATGTGACTACCATCTTCTGAACAATCTTTTTGATATTTTTATTGGCTGCTTCAACTGCCCCATTCATCTTAGGGCGATAAGGGGAAGAATTATGGTGCTGGATCTTGAACTCCTCACACAACTCCTCCATCATTTTATTGTTCAAATTAGTGGCATTATCGGTGATAATTCTGCTCGGCAATCCATATCGACAAATTAGTTCTCTCTTGATGAACTTTACCACCACACTCCTGGTAATATTGGCATAAGAAGCGGCCTCAACCCACTTAGTGAAATAATCAATGGCAACCAATATAAAGCGGTGACCATTAGAGGCTTTTGGCTCAATTGCTCCAATAACGTCCATCCCCCACATTGAGAATGGCCAAGGTGCTGTTAAGACGTTCAAAGGCCCTGACGGAGCATGAATATGATCAGCATAGGTTTGGCATTTGTGACACTTCCTCACATATATACAACAGTCATTCTCCATAGTTAGCCAGTAATACCCAGCCCTTAGTATCTTCCTAGCCATAGCGTGCCCATTGGCGTGCGTTCCGAAAGAGCCCTCATGAACTTCTTTAAGTATCTGTTCTGCCTCTTTTGCGTCAACACATCTAAGGAGCACCATGTCATGATTCCTTTTATAAAGTATGCCTTCATTTAAGAAGAAGCTCATCGCAAGCCTTCTTAACGTTCTTTTATCATTTTCAGAGGCACCGGGGGATATTCCTTATTTTTAGGTAACGCTTGATATCAAAATACCAAGGCTTTCCGTCTGATTCTTCTTCTATGAGATGACAATATGCCGGCTGGTCATGGCTTTGTATCTTTATGAGCGGTGTGCTTCCTTCCTGATCTAATTCAAACATTGATGATAGGGTGGCTAAAGCGTCAGCCAACTGATTTTCCTCTCGAGGAATATGGTGGAAAGTTATGTCTTCAAAATGCTGGGTCAAACCCTTAATATAAGCCTGATATGGAATCAATTTGTGATCACGAGTCTCCCATTCTCCTCGTAACTGATGGATTACCAGAGCAGAGTCTCCATACACCTCTAAAACTTTAGCCTTTGATTCTAGAGCGGCTTGTATTCCCAAGGCACAGGCTTCGTATTCTGCAATGTTATTAGTACAATTAAAACATAATCTAGCCGTCAGTGGAATGTATTGATTCTGTGGGGAGATCAACACAGCTCCTACACCAGTGTCCTAGTGCATTAGAAGCACCGTCAAACAGTAGAACCCATTTTTCTCTAACTTCACTTTCTTGATCAAACATATTCATTATTTCTTCATCAGGAAACTCAAGTTGCATTGGCTGATAGTCCTCAATAGGCTGATGAGCCAAATATTCTGCCAGGGCACTCCCTTTTATTGCCTTTTGAGTGACATACACAATATCGTATTCCGATAATAGTACTTGCCATCGAGCAATTCTCCCTGTGAGAGCAGGCTTTTCAAAAATATACTTGATTGGATCCATTTTGGATACCAGCCAAGTTGTATGACTCAACATATACTGTCTCAAACGATGAGCAGCCCACGCCAGAGCACAACAAGTTCTTTCCAACAAAGAATATCTCATCTCACAACTAGTGAACTTCTTACTCAAATAGTAAATGGCATGCTCCTTTTTCCCTGACTCGTCATGTTGGCCCAATACGCACCCCATTGACTCATCAAGCACGTCAAATATAGAATAAGGGGCCTTCCTGGAATTGGGGGAACAAGAACAGGTGGGTTTTGTAAGTACTGCTTAATTTTTTCAAAGGCTATTTGACAATCTTCATTCCATTCAACGACCTGATTCTTCCTTAATAGCTTAAACAGAGGTTCACAAGTGGCAGTTAATTGGGAGATGAATCTGGCAATATAGTTTAGCCTTCCCAAGAACCCGCGAACTTCTTTTTCCGTGCGAGGCTCTGGCATTTTTAGAATTGCTCGTACTTTATCTGGATCAACCTCTATCCCTTTTTCACTGACAATGAAACCCAGCAACCTTCCTGACTTTACCCCGAAGGTACACTTCGCTGGATTCAACCTGAGTTTAAACTTTCTTAGCCGCTCAAATAACTTTCGTAGGTTAACTAGATGCTCTTCCTCACTTCTTGACTTGGCGATCATGTCATCTACATAGACTTCGATTTCTTTGTGCATCATGTCATGAAATAGTGTCACCATTGCCCTCTGATATGTTGCCCCAGCATTTTTCAGTCCGAACGGCATTACCTTATAACAAAAGGTTCCCCACAGAGTGATAAAAGTAGTTTTTTCCATATCCTCAGGTGCCATTTTAATCTGATTATAGCCAGAAAATCCGTCCATAAAAGAGAACAACGCAAACTGAGCTGTATTGTCTACGAGAACATCAATATGGGGAGCGGGAAGTTATCCTTAGGGCTAGCTCTGTTTAAATCCCGATAATCAACACACATACGAACCTTTCCGTCCTTCTTTGGTACCGGTACGATATTTGCAACCCATTCTGGATATTTTGCCACTGCCAGAAAACCAGCATCAAATTGTTTCTTCACCTCTTCTTTTATCTTCAAAGACATCTCTGGTTTCACTCTTCTTAACTTTTGTTTGACAGGAGGGCACTCAGGTCTTAATGGCAACCTGTGCTGAACAATACTGACATCCAACCCCGGCATATCCTGATAAGACCAGGCAAAAACTTCTATAAACTCTCGCAACAAACTAATCAAGCCTTCCCGCGTTTCAGCTTTCATGATAGTGCCGATTTTTATTTCCCTTTTATTTTCATCATTCCCCAAATTTATTACCTCGGTGGACTCCTGATGCGGTTCTATTTCTCTGGCCTCTTTTTCCATCAACTTTAACAGTTCTGGGAATGATTCCCAATTATCTTCATCATCCTCCTCCATATGATTGATGGGGCAATTAAAATCATACATTGGAGCATCAGCACTGTCTTCTTTACAAGGCTCTTTTTCAAATCTGCATTATTAATGTTAGCAAAATAAATATAGTGACATGAAATGAGAAAAGAGTGAAAAGAAATTTTTATTAACACTGGAATGAAATGTGTACGCCCATACAAACATCCTAAGGCTTTGGGCAGAGCCGAAGAATTTGTATATGCAATTACATGGAATGTCTGCTAAAGATTATAGGCAGCTCAGTGGTTTTCCAGTTATCCAAGTCTTTGCCTGCAACACACGGGTGTACGAAATTGGTGCTTTCAACGACATGGTCATCATTAGCCATGGCCACCTGATCAAAGTTTATCCATCCCGCACTTCGGAAGCTTCTTTGGATATCACAGAGGGGAACCTTTCCTATCCTTGGCTCTCGTCGCTCTAACCGAGCCAAGTTTCTTTCCTTCCTTTCCTCCCATATCCTCCTTTTATCTTCTCTGGTGGGCTTATATCCCAACCCATATCTTCCTTTATTATCAGGCATATTCAGCCAAGCTGCAATCTTTCCTTCCCTTTTTTCTGTATCAAGTTCTTGCCTGAGTCCTTCATTCAACATGACTCTAGCTACCATTAGAGCCGCATTAGATAGTCGTGGCTTCACAGGGATAGATTCGACATAGGCGGTGCCAACAATCTCTAATGTTTGGAAGGAAGACTCTAATGCTTCCTCAGCAGCCTCAATGTATCGTGTAGAGGAGGGCCCACTTACAAGCAAATCTTCTTCCCCCATCACAACGACCAGTTTGTCATCCACCACAAATTTCAACTTTTGGTGTAAGGTAGAGGGAACCACCCCTGCTGAATGGATCCAGGGTCGTCCCAACAAGCAACTATATGCCGGCAGGATATCCATAACCTGGAAGGTTATACAAAACACACAAGGGCCAATCTGTACTGGCAAGTCCACCTCTCCCATTACCTCCCTTCTACTACCATCGAAAGCCCTTACCACCACAATACTAGGCTTCATAAAGACACCCTCGCAAGGCAATTTCTCAAGTGTGGATTTTGGCATGACATTCAACGAAGAACCGTTATCGATGAGTACACGAGCTATCATATAATCCATGCATTTAACTGAAATGTGGAGAGCCTTATTATGTCCTCGTCCATCAACAGGGATCTCATCATCGGTAAATGTGAGGTAGTTGTTGGCAGTGATGTTATTGACTATGCTCCCAAACTTATCTAAGGATATATCATGCGCCACATGAGCTTCGTTCAAGATTTTCAATAACAACTTCCTATGTGCCTCAGAATGCATCAACAGGCCTAGGAGAGATATCCTAGCTGGCATGCGATTCAACTGCTCTATCACCTTATAATCACTCTGCTGAATGAATCGGAGAAATTCTCGGGCTTCCTCATCGGTGACTTCCTTTCTCTCCTGATTCTTTTCTCCTACTATTCCCTCTTTCTCTGGCATTTTCCCCCTTTCTTTCAGTACCTCACTTTCTTTCTCCTTACCATTTACTACCTTTTTCAATTCTGGCGGCGTATAAAGACGACCACTTCTGGTGATACCCCCAATACCTGAAATATTGATGATTGCTGGAGTGTCAGTGTCAGCATTCTTCGTTTGGCCCCTTTCTGTCTGCTCCCTTTTACCTCCACATCATACTTCCAAGGAACAGCTTTATCACTTTTGTACGGAAAAGGTGTTGGCACTTGAACAATAATAGGCCTCGGGCCCTGAGGTGATGGTGTAAAAGCACCTCTATTTACATGTACTATCAGGGGTTTTAACATTCCTGGCTTCTCATTTGACTGTACCATGGCTACCTCTTTCTCTTCCTTCCAACAGCCAACCTGAACCTGTCCTGCATCTATCAGCTTTTGTAACAACTCCTTGAATTCCTGGCATTCCTCTATGGAGTGTTGTGCCCCTGGATGTATGCCACACATTTCATTCTCCTCATACCTTCCTTTGATCATGCCATACTCATATAATTTTTCAAAGACGAATCGTAGGGACGTCTTCACCTCTCCGACCTTTCAAAGAGGGGATTGTTTCCGACACTCGGGTTATCTTCTTTAAAACTCAACCAACCCGCATCAATAAGGCCTTGAACCTTATATTTAAGGGCTAAGCATCTGTCAGTGGAATGTCCAGGGGCCCCACCATGATAGTCACACTTCGCGTTTGGGTCATAACCTTTCGGATATGGTGGCTCAATAGGTTTCAGGGGGGTAATAGCGACTAAGGCATTACTCAAAAGATGTGGTAGTAATTCTGTGTAAGTCATGGGTGGAGGGGTAAAGGTCACAAATTTCTTTTCTTTCTTTTGGGTGGTGTTCTGGTTGGAGTTTTGTTTCCATGTTTGGTTGGCTTGGGGTGGTGTGACTGAGGTAGGCTGTGTTTGGCTAGGAGGTGGTACTTGAGAGGGCATCCCAAGACCAGGGTAGTAAGGTTGAGGGTATTGAGGTGCTACAACATTGGCTACATATGGAAGCTGAGCTATGGGAGGGCGATAGGTCTGTCCGTAGTACATTGGAGCATAGTTAGGCCACACTGGCGCTGAGGCCACTGCATGAGCATCCCCTTCTTTTTTCTTTCCTGTATTAACTGGGGGCTTTTTCGAATTCGAAATTGCGGCTGTTGCTTGCATAATTTTTCCACTTCTTAATCCACCTTCTATCCTTTCACCAATTATGACAATGTCTGAAAAGTTTGCAGATACACTACTTATCATGCGATCATAGAAAGGGGCTTGTAGTGTGTCGATAAACATTGCCACCATCTCCCTGTCAGACAAAGGAGGTTCCACCTGCGCCTGCTGTTTCTCTCCACCTTTGGGCGTACTCTTTGAATGTTTCTATTTCTCTTTTCACCATATTCTGTAACTGTAATCTGTCTGGAGCCATGTCAACATTATATTTATACTGCCTAATAAAGGCATCGGCCAGGTCTTTCCAGGAACGTATATGAACAGGTTCCAGATGCATATACCAGTTTAGTGCCACTCCTGCCAGACTGTCTTGGAAAAAGTGTATCAACAATTTATCATCGTAAGCATGAGAAGCCATCTTCCGGCAATACATCGTTAGATGGCTCCTAGGGCAAGTGGTTCCCCGGTACTTCTCAAACTCTGGGACCTTGAATTTTGGTGGTATCACCACATCAGGAACCAAACAAAGCCCAGCGGCATCCCTAAAACCATAGCCTCCTCCTCCTTCTATAGCTCTGAGCCTTTCTTCCAAGATATCAAACTTTTCCTTGGCCTTAAAACTCTCAGCTAGCACCCCAGGCATGGCAGTATGGGTTGGGTTCATAGCATGAGAATTGTCCCCCATTACGAACTGCAGGGGTTGAGGTTGGCAACATTCTGAGAATCAGTAACATGTGTTTCAGTCATGTTTCTATCTGTGACATGGGTCGTACGGTTGGCTGGTGTATAGGTAGGGAAAGGTAATGGGACCCGTAGTGGTTCATAGGTGTTTGGTTGAGGATGTGTGACATTTATGGTAGGGGCGGTGAGGTCAGTATTTGGTGGGCTAGTGGCTATAGGTGGCGTGTAGTTTGGAGGCAGGCCATACGGCGGAAAAGCTTGTGACTGAAACCCCTGAGAATGCATAGGATGGGCAGAATACACAGCAGCAGGCATCATACTTCCCGGAGCATTAAATCCCTGTGATGGAGGTGGATAGAAACCAGGTGGATATGGAAAGGTTCCCTCTGTGTTTTCTGCAGAATTACTCCCTTCAGTACTCTTCATAGTTTTCAGAGCCTCCATTATCTGAGCCATCTGCTCCTTCAGCTGATTCAGGTCAGACCTCATTGATTCCTGAGCCTGTTCCAAGTCCTCCATGAGTTTTACTTTGGCACGGGTCCTATAAGGGTGCCGCAGAACCGCGTTTTTGTCTTGAGGAAATATTTTTCTTTATCTATTAAAAACAATGACGTAAGTATGCAAGAAAACGTGAAGAATGTTAATGCTGTTTATTATTTATGCAATTATCCTTTACTTATTTATTTATTTATTTCTTTATTCATTTATTAATATTTTCTTGTATTTATAGAATCATGAGTTTTGCCTTTTGATCAAAAGTGACCTGGGTCGGAATACGTAAAGAGACCAATGGGATCAAGAAGTAAACAAACTCATTTCATTAATATTCAGCGAGAAGTACATTTCATCCAAATTTTCACATTCTCATCAACTACAGCCATTCTTTTCAAACTCTCCAACAAATCCTTACAAAAAGCGAAGAAGTCACAAATCTCTATAGGGGTGGACAGTGGGTTTGTCATTCCTTCTGCTATCCTGAGACATTTTGGGATTTCTGCAATAATCTGGTTAACCAGCCACGCCAATTTCAAGTAGCGGTCTCTCCAAAATACACTATCATCATCAAGCTACCCTGATCCGCTCCTTCGCTTCGCTGAGCAGATTTGCAAGCATATCTTTCCAAACTGAAACCTCCTCTTCGAGTTTGGCAATAACTTCCTTGTGTTTTACTACAGAGTCCTTCAACTCGCTCTCCTTCTGTTGCTTTTTCTTTAGCTCCGACTGATGTGCAGTCATTATTTGGCCTATGCTCTGCTTTTCATTCTGAATCCTCTTTTCATATTCTGCTACCACCCTTTCCAGTTGTTGTTTCAAATCTTCGAACATCTTTTGAACCTGTCTTCCTGCTATTTTGGAGTTCTTGAGTGCTTCTTTTAACCGCTGATTTTCTGCTAGTGCTTTGTCTCTTTCTTGCACTCTCAATCCCAACTCTTTATTGGCAGATGCTAGACACTCTTGAGTTCGCAATCTTCGCTCTTCTTCAACTTGGGCTTTTTTGCTAACATCCTCCAATGATTTTTTCTTCTTAGCATTTTCATCTTGCAAGGACTTCCATTTTTGTTGTGACTGCTCTAGCTCTCTTTTCAACTTCCCTCTCTCATCCTCAGATTTTGCTAAGGCTTCCTTGAGTTTCCCCATCTCTTCCATGTTCACAGTGTCTAGTGTTGGTACTTCCTCTATCACTGGGGTTGAAGGTCGGAAAGGTAACTTAATTTTCTGAACTCTTTCTGTCACCCACTGCTGATAGCTCATTCCTTTACCACAATCCCTCTCTCTTAATTCCTGTCGTCCCTTTCTAACGACTCGGTCCCATGCATATCTTATTCTTCTGAGCATCTCCAAATTTTGTAGGTCCATCTCATGAATAATGAAAGGAGTTAATGCCTCTTCAGAAGGCGAGCCCATCATTGGATACCCTAGTTGTCTTAAGACCAATGACGGATTATAGTTGATGCAGCCCTTCGTCCCCATGAGTGGTACATTGGGAAAACTTCCACACTGGTATATGACTTCGTCCACTTCTACCCATCTTGGACACCAACGAATCGACTTTTCTGTGAGATCTCTTAAGTATTGAGCCCATTCCTTCCCAGTCTTAGCCTTTACCTCACACAATTTGAAGTCTTCTATGGGACATAGCACCCTACATTTATTAGTGAAGACGCGAGTAGTCATCCAAACATAGAGAGTCGGCAAACAACACATCAGCCTTTTCCCTTTCTTTTCATGACAGAGGTTGTGTGAATAAAATGTGTCTGCTAAAACAGCTGGAACTGGATTTTCTCCTCTATTTAGATGAGCTAGGAAGACATCAATTGCAGCAAAGTTTACATACCCATCTAAACAAGGGAAAAGGACAATCCCATAAATCGAAAGAGCCAGTACTTCTGAGAAAGCGACCCAGTCACTCGCCTCAGATAAAAACTTCATTCTCTCATTCAGATAATTTTGTGAAAACCCATCTACGCCATTCCTATTCAGCTTCTTTTCTTTTAATTCTTGCTCATGGACCTTCAATATTCTAGCCACTGTTCCCACGGAAGGATAATGTCCTACAAACTGATAAGGCTTTTCATTCTTCAATGGACTACCCAAAATCTTCTCATATTCTTCTAGGGTAGGTGCTAACTGGAAGTCTTGAAATGTGAAACACCTGATGGGTGGGTCATAAAACTGTACTAGAGCAGAAAGGGCTTCTACTTGGACATTTACCTCCAACAAGTCTAGGATATTTCCATGCTTTTTAACAAAGGCTGCACGTTGTAACCCTTTTAGCATACTGCTAAAAGCCTTCAATGACTGAATCTCAGGCATCCTAATCTTTACCGGCACAGTTCCCCTTGTTTCGCCTCTTGATCCCATGTCTTTTTTTTATATACCCAAGTACACTTTTGATCAAATTTTGACTTCTCAAATTCTTCAATGGACCTACCTAATGCAAAAAGAAAAGTTATGAGAATGAATGATGTTAAAGGAAAACAATGCATGTAAAAGACAAGAAAAATGCATGTTTGTGCATGATATTATATATTTTACTCTTTTTCCAACAAACGAAACTAAAATTTTGACGCATCTGCAAAAAGAACAGGACGGGTTAGCATAAGGATGCCCCGTGGTGTCCTAAATAGGTTTACTTGGACCAAAAGATCCATAATGGTTTAAAAGGACTTCTAACAAGTGATCCTCACATCAGGACGGCCAATCAGTATCTAAAGGTTTTTGGTCTCTAGGGCTCAATACTCGCATCGGAATGTGACCACAGATTAGAAGTGCATCCAAAATGTGGACATCCACGAATAGAGTCACGCCCTAGCTGAGACTTTCATGATAACCAGATAGGAAGTGCATCCCAAATGGTACCACTACTTGCCTCTTACCTATCTCAATTTGCACTCAGGGCCCGGGTATAGGACCTCACTCATAAGTGTGTGATAAGTGTAGGTGTAGTGTGTGAAAGGGGCAACCCTAAACTACCCCACCTGCGAAAAGGCAACAAATACAATATAAACATGTCTTCTACCCTAAGGTTGTACAAACAAACAATAATGAATAAAGGTCTAAAGCAAATAAATAAATAAGCAAGCAAGAGATAAAAATATCACACATCAAAATAAAAGGTTTAACTCTCATTATCCCCAGTGGAGTCGCCAGCTGTCGCAACCGAGGTCACGACCGAATGGCGAAAAAAAAGAAAATTGATCAGAAGAGTCGCCACTATGATTTATTAAGGATAAACCATAGAAAAACCTACGAGTGATGGTCTTGAACCGAGAGAAAGGTTCGGGAGTTATTTACGTGTAGGGAAGGTGTTAGCACCCTACACGTCCATCAAAAGATGGTTACCTTTTTATCCTAACGTGTGAAAGTCTTATCTCTTGCTTAGCCATTTTATTTTGAATATATAAAAAAAAGATTTAAAATTTTTTAGGTTTTCGAGATCGACAGGGGTGAGCCCCTGCTCCTACGTATCCTCTGGTGCAATGAGGAACTCAGACTCACGTAGTTCTTTGTGTAGAAAACATTTTGTTGGTTGATTTTTTATTATTATATATCTATTTTTTAGTATGGTAGAGGCATATTTAATAACCAAATTAGAAGTGCATCTAAAGTGGTTATCAATATACCTTTTAAGGTTTTATAATAGTCAAGTAGGAAGTGCATCCAAAGTGACCATCATCAAAACCTTTATAAAAAAAACCTTTTATTATTTACTTAATATCATTATTATTACTATTTTTACTTATTTATTTATTATTACTATTTATTTTAGAAAAGAAATGACAACCAAATAAGAAGTGCATCTTAAATGATTATCATTAATATTAAAACTTTAATAATGTCCAAATAGGAAGTGCATCCTAAGTATCCATTATCAAGTTTAATTATTTATTTATTTATTTAAGTAGTAGAAGACTAAGAATTATTTACTAATTGATATAATATATATATATATATATATATATATATATATATATATATATATATATATATATATATATATAGATAGATAGATAGATAGATAGATAGATAGATAGATAGATAAAGGTTTAGGAATAATATTGACAAAAGAAATCTTTTTTTCTTTAAACGTTTTTTTTTTTGAAATATTATAAAATTGGGCTAGGCCTATGAAGGTAACAGTTAAAGGGTTCATTTCCCTTCTTTCTTATGGAAACCGGATCTGTCAATGGGCCAGGCCCACATCCGTTGTTGTCAAACGGGAAGGAAAAGGGGTAAACCCCTTAGAGGCTCTCCATTCCAACCCTAGAAGAAATTCCTGGAAGACCTACAGGAGAAATCTCAGCGACGCAGCGACGATGCTACTCTAACAGCGGTGTAGATCGAAGGTGCTTCTGCAGGGTCAGCGACAAGGCGATGATGGCTTGAAGGAGGCACATGAGGACACGCACAGAGGAAACGGAGCCTGGCTCGATTGAGATCGACATTGCGATGGTGTTTCGATTCTCGCGGATTTGAGTGCAGAAGACAAAGGAGTCTTGCAGTGAAGACGCGTTAAAGTGCCATGAATTGCACCGTAGCAGTACAAGCTGTCACGGTGGCACGGCGGTGACGGAGGACTTGGCGGCGATGATCACAGGAAGCTGGCGATAAACATTGTGACGGTTACAGTGGAGCTGCGCAGTGGTGACAGTGTGGCGAAGACGATCTACTAAAATGAAAATAGACGAATGATTGGACGTTTCTACGGTGACGCCATTGCGGATCCAGGTTGGGGCAATGACGATCGCAACAACTCTGTTCTTTATCTTCATTTTTATTAATTTTTTAGCCACTGATACTGGTGGATTGAAACTGTTTATTCGTCTTTTCATTTGTAGAATGAATATATTGTGGCATGAGTGTGGATGAACAATGATGTGTATTTGTGTGTGTACTGAATGAGCATTTGTGTAAGATCCGAAATTGTGTTAATGTATGCTTTGTGAATAGCTTCGAATTAAGGAGACTGAGAACGAATATGCTTGTGCTTATTTCGTGATCTGTGATTTGGTGCCTAGTGTTTGTATGCGAAAGTGAAAGTGAATATAGTGGCAAGAATCGAGAATTTGCGTGGAGATAATGCTATAGTAAGGAGAAGGAAACTTAGAATGATATTCACTAAGGCACCAACAGGACTGACAACGAGTGAAATATTATTAATCACACAGATTTTAAGCAAGATATAGATTAATGACAAAATTAATCAAAACACATATATGAAGAAAGAGAGTTGAGTAACGTGAGAAAGACGTACCTCAGAGGCTTACTACTGCTTGTTCTTCATTCTAACAACATAATAACTCCAATTCCTTCTCAGATTCTCTCTTCACGTTCTTTCTAGAGCATTACTCTGTTTTCTTCTGCTTTCTCCCTCCGTTTCTGTTCTTCCTCTTCATTCAACCATTCTTCCGCTCCTCTGATTCTTGATCCCTCTCTTCCTTTTCTATTTTTCTTTTTTTTACTTATTCTCCGGTCTCCCTCCACCCTTTGCTTTAAGACTCCCTCTATATTTATAGACCTCAAAAACTTGCATTGCAAGTTTAAAAAATGGTTGGCCTCTCTCACGTTCCCCCTTTTTTCTCTCTTGTTAGTGTTTGTTTTGTTTTTTTAATAATGGAGCCTAGTTAAGCCCAATGTCTTATTACATAGGCTCCTTAATCCCACCGGGCCCAAAATCTGCAATATTCACTTTCATTTTTTCTTAATTTATGTATACATTCATTGATTATTGTTTTCTATTAAGAGCCCAAAGCATTTTTAATCTGATAGGCCCACGCAAGAGAAATTTACTTAACTAACTAAAATAAATAATAATAATAATGACAATTTTTCTTTTATGATAATAATTTTTTCATTACATGGGTTGTCCGGATAAAATTGGGTATTCACACCCAATAGACCTATTAAATAGGTCCCAAGAAGCATACCGAGAGGCAAGCAATTCAGGCAAAAAGACTGATCTTCTGCACCAAGATTGAGAATACTCTACTGAGAACAAGTTCAACTATCATCCAACTAATATTTGAAGCATAATTATGTTTCCATAAGGACAGGTCAAAAGTATACTTCTATTATCTGGAGAAGCATTATTAAGGCTATACAACGCATGAAGGATGGGTTCGATGTTCATCTTGGTTCAGGACAAGCTGGGCATTAGGGAAACTAGTAGACTTTATACATCTCAACTTCGGGTAAATGATATGGGATGGTACTAATCAGTGGTCTTAGGAAAGGCTATCCACAAATCTACCAAACTGGATTAAGCAATGATCATTTCAGTTAGTATATTTCACGTTTTGATGGTTGGCATTGGCTGGGAAGTAAAGTGGGAATTTATTCAGCATCTACATAATATAGTTGGCTTCATCAAAGTAAATTTCCTTTTGCTGGAGAACAATGTGGAAATTGGCTTTAGAAGTCACAATGCTCAAGAAATTTAAGTTCTACTTTGGTCGATTTTTCGCGAGGCATTTTTACCTTAGATGTGTATAAATGTCACTTAGAACCATTCTTATCTTTTATAATAAGAAAAACTCAAGTGTATTGTAAGGTACTTAACAATTTAACGTGCTAATTTCTAGCAAATTAAGTATGCTTCCAACTAACATTGAATCTTACGATACTTCGGCAGGTCAATGCACGATATTCCCTCTATTTTAGGTCTGAGCAGGATCAAGTGTAAAAGACCAACAATATAATAAACAAACAGAAATACAAGGATTTAATGTTATAGAGCACTTTGAATAAATTGTATTTCCTAACCAAAGCAAATGTATGAGAAATAAATCATTAATTTGGACTTTAGATCAGCAAACCACTTAAACATTTGAAGAAGGCGAATACATGCCTAAGAATTTTTAGGGTAATCAAAAGCGACTATTTTCACAACACAAGTGAAACAAAGGAATGTGAAAACCTACAATTTCATCTCACGCAAGTGCCCTAGCTAATCTATTTCAGAAAATATAGAAACATGCCACGCCATACATCATATCAGATTTGTCTCACATTACAGACGAGGTAAACAAATAATAAAACGAAATGTTTTCTAACGAAGGAAGAAAGAAATATAGGTTTTAGAGAACAATTTTTAAAACTTGAAAACTTCCATTATTTGGTTGGAAACAACACATGTAAAAATACGACAAGCATGGAATACAATAGAAATAACATTATACAAAGAAACAACTATAACCATGGGATATGACAGGAATAACATAATCAATGTTAACAGATTCTGCTAACAACAAACTCTTGCTGGCTGATAAGATGAGAATCAAAAATATTATCTCTTGTATATAAAAAAAAAAATAATAGATTATCTCTTGATATCTTTTAGTATCATCTAGAAGTTATTGTGTTGAAGAACCTCTGCTTCAGTCTTTGCCATAGGATCATCCTTGATATCAATTTCCTCTTCTTTTTCTCCTTCTCGCTCTTGAGTCACTTGTTTCCTATGCAACTCTTCAGCATACTGCATTGCAGCTTGATTCTCCACTTCAATACGCCGCATCTCCTCTTCTTGCTGCTGCCGCTCAAACCAAGTATCAGCATCAGCCCAAACTGAAAAATTAGGAACACAAAGAATCAATTACAAAGGATAGAATTGGATCCAGAAAGTTCAAATCATTTTGTTAAAGCTAATCTACACAATATGTATATTGATAAATGCTAAACAATCCACTATAGCAGTTAAGAAACACGCTACTCATTGCATTAGCAGTGCAGTCTGCCTCTTCACAAATGAGGGAACTACCTTTCTGTGTAAGGAAATAGAGATTTTATAGCGATAAGTTTGCCAGAATAAAAATTAAAGTTGAGAATCCATGATAAGTGTCATAAGAAGGCAGTTTAGACAACATAATTCATATCTGCCTACACAATAATTTATTTCTTTCTATTCCTCTCGTGAGAAGGCACTGCAAAATCCATTATATTGTGGCTAAATGAATATCTCAAGATCTCTGAAATAGTGGAGAAATAATTCATTCATGCCAATTGAATAGGGACATTTAGAAGAGCTTTAAGAAAACTTAATTGGATTTGTTTATAAAATTATTTTACCCAGCTTTGAATAAGTATATAATTTTCCTTTTTGGTGAATAGAATAAGTATATAATTAAGTCGCCCTAACTTCATAGCGTATGATCTTGAGATGGACACGTCCGAACCTAATCTATAATCACCTCCTATAACATAACTACAACAAGCGGCTTAAATAAACTCATCGACAAAAAACTAAACACATAATCGATCGCAGCCAGCAAATAAACAAAACACGATAAAAACAGGGAATCCAGAGAACATTCACGAGTTAGGGTAAAAAAAACAAAGAAATTGAGAAAAAGGAGTTAGAGTCGTTGCCGTACTGGGCTGAGAGGCCCAGCCCTGCTCGCCACCCTTGATGCGTTCGGGGAGGGCGTAATTTACTGTGAGAACGCGTCCGTAGAGCTCGGCATTGTCCATGTTGTCCATGGCGGCAGCGGCATCGTCCTTATCGAGGAAGGTGACGAAGCCAAAGGAACGATGTTTCTGCGTGGCCTGATCCAAGGGCGTTTTCACGTCCTTGATGTCACCGAACGGAATGAACGCTGCATGGAGGATTGACTCATCCACCTCCTCCGCTAACCCTCCCACATACAGGGTGTTCTTCTGCACTGCTTGCATCATCGCCATTGTTAGGGTCGTACTGAGGACTCCGACTCTGTCTGTGGGGAACGTACTACTAGCGCCACACACTCACACTTGAGACATGTATTTATGTATTTTCAACTGGTCATGAGCTGGGTTGGGATAAATATATAAAAAAAAGGGAAATTAAGTCCAATAATATGAATCCAATAAAAAAAAGAAATATTTTCTTGGAAGGTGAAAAAAAAAAAGGAAATATAAATTTGAAAATTGAATTTAATTAAAAAATCTATTTTTATTAAATTTTTTTCCTTCTATTTTATTTCACATTCCACCTATTTCATTATACATGACAAGATTCAGCAAATCTCTCTTACTTTCATCTAGTCTTTCTATCCGTAATAAAATGTCATATATCCGTATTAGACTGTTATTGAGGTACAATGACTAAACTTAATTATTCAAAAAATGTATAATAAATATAAAAGAAAGAGAAATAGGTGACACATATTATCATTAAATAATATTTATTAATTTAATGAGTTTACTAATTTTTTTAAAATTTAAAATCTCAAATATATGTTTTTGTATTTTAATTTATTTCTACTACAAATAAGATAAAAAAAGTAATAGGTAACACATATTATCATTAAAATAATTTTTATTAATTTAATGAATTTTATAATTTTTACAAATTAAAAATATCAAATATATGTTTTTATATTTTTATTTATTTTTACTACAAATAAAATAAATTTATAATTTTTAAAAAATAAATATTTCAAATATATAATGTTTTTATTTAAATAGATTGTTACAGTTGAAATAAAATATAACATAATAGACTATATCCATTTACTTTTATTAAGAATGTGAATTCAACATTTAAAAGTAAAAGTTAAAAATGATATATCTTATTGTTTTACAAAAAATAAAATAACAGATTAAATGTTTATTAAAATATATTCCCATTGATTTAATATATGAAAATGAATTAGAACATATTTTTTATTAATATCTTTAAACTGTTGATTAGTCAATTTATTAAAATTTTTCTTTTTATAAAATATCAAATTAATTTTAAAAAAGAAAATTATTTTACAACCTTTAAAATATTAAAACACTTTTATTTATTTAAGTTATATAATTTTATTTTCATCACCAACTCTAAATATTTTATAATTTAAGTTATATAAAATATTTTATTCCCATTTTTTAAAAATTCTGTATTTATTGATTGATTGACTATTAGTATTAAGGAGTGAAATTTCTTTTTATTTCCATTTTTTAAAATTCTGTATTTATTGATTGGTTAACTACTAAGGGGTGAAATTTCTTTAAATATTCTTTCTTTATTTTATATTTCATATTTTATTTCCTTTTTTAAATATTCTGTATTTATTCTTTATTTTTTAAATTCTTTATTTATTTTATAAAATTCTTTATATATATATATATATATATATATATAAAAGAAGAGTTGTTGGAACTATTTTTCCCACCCAGGGATATAAAAAGAATTTAAACTTTTGCATTTAATAGGGTTATATTTTTCCTTTTAAATTTTAATAGAAAACTAAAATATTTATTTTCAGTAGGTGGGTTTTCAGAATTAATGAGTTTCTAATAGTTATTATTTACTATGTATATTTGATATTTGAATTTTAAATTGAAATATTTTTCTAGACTATCACAATATTAGTTTTCCATGCAATTTTTCTTGCCTAAATTAAGGACATTTGGTAAATTTATTTAAGCTTAATTACTTTTTTTGTCTCCACAATTTCACATCTCACGAATTTGCTCTCAAATAATTTTTTTTGCAAATTTTGTCTTCCAATTTATAAAATATCACAAATTTTGCTCTATATAGAAAATCATTACAATTAAGATAATTTTGTCGTGATTCTTCCTTTAAACAATCATAATTAAGACAATTTTGTGGCAGTTTTTTCTTTAAATTATCACAATTTTTTATGTGGGGACAAAATTTATGATATTTTATAAATTAAGGAGACAAAATTTGAGAAAAAAAAATATATAGGGGGTAAAATTTGTGAGATTGTAAAACTTTAGGGGCAAAAAAATGTTATTAATCCATTTATTTATAAATAAAACTTATGTTAGTAAAATTTTAATTAATTACTAGAAAATTAATTATTACGGATTATTCATTATATAAAATGAAATGCTTTAAATTTCACAATTAATAGGGTCATGCCTTTTCAATTTTACAATTAATATTTTCTTTCAAATTTTGAATTTTGAATTAGGATTAATCAAATACCCAACCATTTTACTCTTTTTAACATTATTGAAAATATGAAAAGACATTACTTTTTCTAGATTTTATGCTCAAACTGTAATAGAAATATATAATTAGTTATCTTATTAACTTCAACTTTTAAGTATTTATCTTTCGAAATGATGTAAAATATAACACCCACACAAAATTTACCCGCGCGTCGCACGGATCAAAGCTCTAATATTAAGATATTTTAAGATAAGATTAAGGCAATCTTCATCTATATATTAATAATTTTGACATTGGTGAAATGGAAGGGAATAGCTGCACATGTGGTGAAAGACAAATTGAAACACAATCCAGTTACTATTGACGTAAACCCTCATATATTAATTAGATTATAAATATAATGTGTAATGAAATCTATAAATATAATTAATCTATTAACCCACTTTTACATTATAATATAATGCATTTTAATCTTTTAATTAATTTTTGCTTTTTAATATATAATTAATCTCAAAACAAATAAATATACACTAATTTAACCCTTAAAAAATAATTAATAATATAAATTAATCTTTAAAATATTAATTACAATGAATAGCTTAAAAAATTTATATTTATAATTTATAATATTAAAAAAATATCCGTTGACTTTTTAAAAATTAAATTGGATTTAATATTTTTTTGAAAATAAAATAATATTTATACTTTGCTTTTTGATATATTAATTAGATTTTCATATATACTACCCCTATGCTGCGTGGGTATATGTAGCAGATTCTCTTATTTTAGGGAGACAAAGTTATGGTATAAACTAAAGTCACTGTAACTCTTTCTCCTTAAAGTCTCTCGATTCATTTCTGTGAGTATTACATTTCGTGTGTAAACCATTTGTTTCTTATACAGTTATTGTAAATGGGGGGGCGGGGGGAGGGGTGGTGTATTGGATTGAGATTTTAAAGAATTTTAAAAAACTTTTTTGTGATCAAAAAATTCTTGTGGTATTCAATTAAGACTTTTTAATAATATAAATAGGTCTTGTGGTATTCAATTAGGACTATCAGGGATTTTTTAAGAGGGTAACAAAATTTGATGGTTTTCAATTGAGATTTTTTACGACTTACAAAACTTCTTTTAGTATTCAAAATATACAAATTTCGATGGATTGTTTTGTAAGGTAGATTTTGTATATATGATCTTTCAGTAGGATGTATAAATACTACACCTAACTAACAATCCCATGCAAACCTTAAGACTTTTCCACTCTCTCATGAAACAAACATGTCAGTACACAAGAAGGGGGGTTGAATTGTGTGTTTGTGTATTTGAACACTCTTTTACAAAAAATTTTCAAAAGCGCAGTTAAGATATGAAGAATGTATTTCAAAAGCAAGTTAGAAAATAGTGTGGAAGATGAAATAAAGAAAAGGGATAGGAAGCAAGAACACTAGGGATTTTTGTAACACCCTCACTTTTATTTAATTAATTGTTTTATTTATTTATTTATTCTATATTTAATTCTGAAAAATCGGGAAGGAATCTAAAAATTATGATCCCCACAGTTAAACTCAGAATATTGAAAACTATCTAATCATGATTTTCAATAATTTTTCCAAGTTGAAGCCTGGAGAAATTTGAAAATGACGATTTTGTCCTTATTTGTCAATATTAAGGGCTGACATGAGAAAAATATTCAATTGATATTAAAATGTCAAATTGAGTTTAAAATCATGTCATATGTATTAAAATATAATTTTGGGAATTTTTTGGGAATTTTCTGAAATTCCTGTACAACATGACCAAAATACCCCTAGTTGTCAAATAACCAACTCAGTATTGGTTTGACATCCAAAAATGATGAAAATGATATTTTTAATACATTTCTAGGTAAAATATGTAATTTTAGAATTTTCATAAAAATTTGAGCATTTGTTGAATTAAAATGAATTTAATATGAATTTTCTAAGCTTAAAATATATAATATATATATTTATAATTCGAAAAAAATTAAAATTTATTTTTAGAAATTATTTTTGATGAAAAATATTACATTTGTTCAGATTTATATCTAAATTAATTATTTTGGTATTAAAAGTTATTTTTTTCAAGTTTAGGCGATTTTATCGGTACCGGCTAATTAATTAACAGTCAAAATTTATACTGCAAATATTTGGGACAGCTGCTATCCCACGTACCAGCTCTAGCAAGGGGTGATTCATCCCCTATATGAATATGTGTCCCTAATAAAAAAAATAAAAATTGCATTTTGACATCATGGGTGGCATAACTCCATGGACACCTAAGCCAATTTTTTTTCTATAAATAGCTATGAACTTGAAATAAATTTCTCATTCCTCTTCTCCTAAAATCACCGTGAGCCTTCCTCTCCCTTTAGAAAAAAATTTCTTTACTTTGTTCTATGCTAAAATTCTACTAGTTTTCCAATAAACTAGTAAAAATCCTCTTCCTAGGAGCTCTGCACCAACAACTTCACCAGCTCTTTGAGGTAATGGGGGGAGTGGGGTTGGTTCTAATTTTCAATTACTTTGCATGTTGGTAGGAAGGGTTTTCCCCTAAACCCGTTTAGGCTTTAGTTTTACTATTAATATTATTGTTATATTATTTGATGTTAAACTTTAAATTTTGCTAAGTTATTATTTTGCTCAAATTTAAATTATTAAATTATACCAAACTGTTACTCTGCTCAATTTTAGAAAATTAAAATGCACTTGCTAAGCTGTTACTCTGCTCATTTTTAGAAAATTAAAATGCATTTACTAAGATGTTACTCTGCTCAATTTTAGATAATTAAAATACTCTTATTAAGTAGTTATGCTGCTCAAATTTAGACAACCATAGTATAATTATTAAGTTGTTATACTGCTCGAATTTAAACAATTACAGTAGAATTACTAAGCTGTTATACTGCCCAAATTTAGAAAAAATATTTTTAGCTATTATGATAAATAATTAAATTATTAAATTATCAAATTTTAGTAATACTCAATTAGTTTAGCAAAAATAGTAGAAGAAATAAACCATAAATCTCATAATATGAAACTAAAGATAGAAATTATTTTATGAGCTATTTATGAATTTATTTTTAGAAAACTACTATAGAAATTTAAGTTTAAGTTCTTATCGTTCAGGTAAGGTCTAGACACACTAATAGACCATCTGTAAAAATTTCATAAATTTTAAAGCTTATTTAGTACTTCTAATTGTGCTCTATAAGTGCCTGTGGACACATTTTTCTTAGAAATACTGAATTTCAAAAATTTTCGAAAAAATTCTAAAAATTCATGATAAAATTCTAATTATTTTTCTAAGTTTAAAAATTATTTTTATGGAATTTTTTGACCATTCTATGATTTATTTCTTAATTATCAGTCTTTATTTTAATTTGTATATCTTTATTTTTATTGAATTATTGCTTATGTGCTTTAATTTGAATTATGACTTATGTGAATGATATGTATGGATCAAATCTCTGTAATATAAGGCAGAGATATTAGTAGAAATTATACTGGTGCTCAAATACTTGAGACCAGAATGAACCTTTAGAAATTAATATATTAGTGAGTAATGTAAAGCAAGGGACATGCAATGGCATGACACCCTATTAGGGAAGCTACAGTTTGGTACGCTGAGGAATGAAAGGCAGGGACCCATTTGGGAGGTCTCGGGGGTAGGCATCGAGTGGTGAAAGTCCTAATAGCCAGGGTAGCGCCCGTGAGCTGGGATATTCGCCTGACCAAGCTCGATAACTCCGACAACTGCTCAACATTCCAGGATTGGTTTGAGAGTATACCTCTATAAATGGACGTCCTGACTGATATTTGTTCCTCATTGATGATGAGGACTGTACCATGTGATGATGTTGATGAAGTATATGTACTCCCAGTCACTTCCCAGGTTCTGTTAAGAACTATTACTCACTGATGGGAAGTATGGATCCATACCAAGTCAAGGGTAGTGTAGTATAACTAAGAATAAACCCTAGGTTCCCTTCATTAATTGTATTTAAATTCCTACCATACATGTGAAAGTGATTTAGAACAAATCACCTCACTCCATTATTTTTGTTGTGCATGTTGAATCGTGATTATTGAAGATGATAACAATGCCTGATGATGCTGAGGAAGAGCCAGAGGATACTTCTCCAGATTTGAAGACCTAGTTTATAATATTTTCTTAAGGGATAGGGTAGATAAATACTGCTCTGTATAGGATCTTTTTTTTATGTATATATTGGGTTAGGTAGTATATGTCTTTTGATGTATTTTTGTTTTCTCTTCGACTATTATGTACTACTCAAACCATGATGTACAGTTGGATATATATATATATATACATAAGCAGTTTTTATCATTTCACTTCTATTTCTAAATTCTGTTTTGCTAGTGTTGAAAAAAAAAATTTACTCACATTTTCATCAACTTAAAGTAATAATTAAATTAATATGAATTATAATTAAAGGAGTGTTACAATTTTTATACTGGTTCACTCTATAACTTAGAGCTATGTCTAGCCCCTTCTATCCAGAAGGTATTCCATCAACTTGCAAGGTTACAACCAAGTATTCTTCTACCTCTTTAGGTTTACAACACCAAGTAATCTACGCTGAAACTACTTAACACAGCTAAGTATTCTTTTTAATAAGCCTCTTTAGGCTCACACAGATCAGCAATGATTTAAGGCCTATAGAGGAATCTACTCACAAAGTAAGGATATGAAAGTTTGAATACACAGAAATGACTTTGTATTACAATGAATATGAATTTTTTGTATTGTCCAACAAAGTTTCTTTTTAGTGATTTTAAGAACTTCTCATACATGATTCTTTGTGGAGGTCTCCTTTATATAAACTTCAGAAAATGATTGTTTAGGAAGGAGGAGGCAAGGGCGCTAAGATATAGCTTCTAGAAGTATCTTGGACACTCCTTCTTTAGGAGACAATGCTTGTCCTTTCTGTACTAGAATACATAACAGCTAAAAGTTGCTTTTGCTTGCATAAAATTCCTCCTTGTAATCCTTTTGTGAAAATGTGTTGATTTTGTCTATACGGATAAGAAACAAAGGAATATACTCATGACAGCTAAGGTTAGTAAGAAAACAAATGTATCACTATGAGGAATGTTCTTCTTATGTCATTTCAAACTTTAGTCAATTTTCGAAATTCATTTTCAAAAAATAGAGGTATACAGGTTAAACTTTAAGAGACGTAGTAAAACCTATTATGTGGGTGCCTTTGTGTTGGACGCTTATAAAAGAACATATCGGACGCTTGGTAAAAGCTCTTTGGACGATCATCAAAAAACATGATTAAGTAAATCATAAGTTGATTGTCCATATTAAAACAACTTTCATATTATAAAAGCGTGTACTTGTTAAGTATAATATTTGTGATTTGTTTGGTTATAAAATTTTAATAATCTTTAGTATCATCAAAACCTTTTAGGGATTGAACGCTTCACACATCTTTGGTTCCAACATCTCATTCCTTCTTTTTTTACTGTTGTCAGACTTTTCTTTCTCCCATCACACATATATGTTGAAGGTGGTATGGATGTTGGTACTATACTTGGTCATTTCATTCTTATAATCTTACACACCTTCTCTGCAATTAAATAAAAGATCTTTCTATTTGACTTTGTCAACTTGTTTGGACAAATTCATTGTGTACATAAAAAAAGACAATGTCAAAAATGTATACAAAACCTGTGCATTACCAATGTCAATCATACACTTGCACACTAATCTTAACGTATAATTACTTTGCTTCAGCTTCAAATAAAATAGTGTGATTTGCAACTTAGTTTATGTGGATTTCATGTTCCCTAATATTATTACGAATTTTTTTCCCCATAAAATTATTAGGAAGTTTGAACTTTTCTTTTCCTTCTCATGGTGAAGTGCTTTATCTGTTTGTTCTTGGACACTTCCGATTGTTTAGATAACAATGACATGTGCCTATGGATTGACAGTTCTTCAATACTAAGTAAGACTTGTTATGTGATTGAGGTGTTAAAAGAATCCTTAGACAGTATTGAAATGGTTAGGCAATAAGCAATAATTTGTTCTATATGTTTTAGAAAACAAATGTTTTTATTTTTGACAAAATTAGTAGGACATGAAGTTAGAATCAATTAGCTATTAAAAGATTAGAAAAATTGTATTGGTTTTACTTTTTTTTTATGCAAACCTTATCATTTTTTTGTTATATTTTTCATTGACTCTTGTAACTTTGAAAGTTTTCTAAAAATTCATGGAGTTCTTTCAAATCTTATAAATCTGTAAAGTCATTTCAAATCATATATATTCTTATGATATAAATCCATTAAAATGCAAACTACAAAATCTTGCTTATAAAAGTCTTTTAAAAAAATCTTATAAGTCATTACATTCTTACATAGTCTTTCAAAATTCATAAGACTTTTTTATGCCAAAATAGTCGGTTAAAATCCCAATCCAATACACCGTCCTTAATTATTTAACTATAGAAAGACAAAAATGATCCTAATAAATGCAGTAGTACATAATGTTATTTTTATCCCTATGTTTAGACAGGAGAAAGGCTCTAGGACAATAAAAGAAAAACCTTAGAGATTAACTTACTTTTAATATTTTAAGATAAGATGTCCAAACATGTATTGATTCGTGAGTCTCTCTCTTTTTACTTTTCTTTTCCTTTTTTTTAACATTATATAATACTTGCTGATAATGCAATTATTATAGTTTTTGTTACAATATAATAAAATATTTTTTTAAGTAATAGACATTATATATATATATATATATATATATATATATATATATATATATATAATTTAATTATTATAATATTATTATATCAATGTAAAATTAAAAATTAAAAATAGTTTTATAAATTATTTACTATAATATTTTATTAATACTTTTACTATAATTTAATCAAGATATTTTATTAAATTAATAATCAAATCAATATCTTGTTGTTATATATATAATATCACTAGTGGAAAATATATTTAAAAAATATGCAGTGACATTTTTGTGATTAAGTTTAACTTGTTTGCATTAGTTATAGTTGACCAGTGTAAAAAAGCCCTTTTTACATCGGTTATAAGTTTAACTAATGTAAAAAATAGCTTTTTACATTGGTTCAAACTGCAACCGACGTAAAATGACCTTTTAAAACCCTAAAAATCAATTTCATTCCATTCCCGTGCCCTTTAACTATCGTCTTCTTCTTCCTCTCATTCTGCAACCCTCTTACTCTAACTAGTCTTCACTCTCCCAAACCATCGCCATTACGATTGCTTCTTCCTTGATCGTGCTAGTGCCATTGCTGTGCAACCCTCCCTTTCTATTGCTCATGCTTGCACCATTACTGTTGCTGCTGGTGCTTGTCAGCATTCTCCACTAACTGGTGAACGAAGAAAGTAGCGTTATAAGGTTTAACAACAGTGTCAGAGACCTTAGGCGAAGGGAAAACAGAGAAAGTGAGCATCATCTATTAGGGTACTCCTTTCTAATTTTAAAAATCAATAGCATTCCCATCCCAAACCTTGTTCCTCCTCTTGGCGAGTGGCACACTTGAAACCCTTGAAGGCCATCGTAGTTCTTCCTTCTTTGTGCCCTACACAATATAGTTTTCATTCCTCAACCTGTCCTTAACAAAGTAAGGCTATACACTTGACTTGAGAACTTAATGCACTTTTTTTATTTAATTAACACGATTCAGTTATGCTATTGTTTTCTTTTCTTTCAATCTTATTTTAATCAATACAGTTTTTAGGCATTATTATTAAAATGATAGAAATTGTCCAACATGCTTATTGTAAGTTTTGCCAAAAACTAGTTCTGTTTTGCTTTATTTTGTGCTCTGTGAATGTTGAGCTGGAAAAGAGGAATTCTAGTATTCATCTTGCTCTGTGAACGTTAGACTAGTGTATTTGTGAACAGAATGCCGACTTAAGTAATAATATACCTAATTAGTAGGGTCTTTTCTTTACAAGAATTTACTTTCATATTTTAAAAACACTACATGGTTCCAATGAATTCCTATCCTTAATTTTGTGTATTATTAATTATGTATTACAAAGAAACAGATTTACATAGCACTTGTCATCCATCAAGAAGTACAAGTTTAGAACTATTTTTAAGTTATGTCATTATTGTCACTAGTTATTCCCCAATGCATTTTCCATTGACAGCTCCTGATTGTTTGTCCCAGGGACAATGTTACCGTGTGATTATGTTCATTGCATAGGAAGCTCACGAAAGAGATGCAGAACCCAGTACAATAATAAGCTTTAATATGTAACACATTTGCTTTCTACTTTGTATTATAAGTCTTAATCTTATAAGATACTTTACATTCATATGTTTTTTAATCAGTGTTGTGTCCACATATTATATTTTAGAGGGTAGACCCATGATAAACTCAAACAAGCTTCAATGGATTCTCCCCAAAGTAAGTAGTTCACAATCTCGACATTCAAAAGCACATTTTATTAAATTCTATAACAATTACATGATATAATTATATTTTATATTGAATTGTAATGTAATAAACAAAATGGAACCTATGAGTGTGGCTATTGCGTGATGCAATGGATGTTGACCATAGTTCGAGCGAGTATTGTAGATTCTTGGAATGAGGTAATATAATTTTTCTTTAACAAGTTACATTAATTATAGTTTTAATTGTTTATGATCTAATGTTATGTTATTATATGTTGCAATTATTCGCTAACTCGAAACCATTGGGTGATGAGGCAATTGTTGACACCCGGCACACTTGGGCAAAGTTCTTGGTAGAAATTAGTAATATATGATTTTTTATGTTTGTTTAGAATGTATTTAGGAAGTTTAGAATTGTTTTAAATGTGTTTAGGAGGCATTTTAAAACTAGTTGTACATGAAATTTATATGTTTAGAATGAATTTAGGTAGTTTAGAATTGCTTGAAGTGTGTTTAGAATGTACTTTAGCATATAATTATGTTTTAATGTGTATATTAATATTTATTAATGGTATTTCGAATTTAGCATATTTAAATATGATTGAACTGTTTGTCTGAGTTTTTTTTTACTTTATAGGTTGAGAAATTTATAAACTAGACAAAATATTAAAAAAAATGACTTTCTACATTGGTTAATGTTTGAACCGACATAGAAAGGTGTCAATTTCTCCACACAGAAATTGACTTTCTACATCAGTTGTAGCTTGAACCAATGTAGAAAGTGACAACTTTCTACTTTCTACTTTGGTTCTATGTCCAACATAAAAATGTCCCATTTTCTACATTGGATCTACATTAGTTCAAGAACTAATGCAGAATCTCCCAAAAAACTGATTTGGAAAGCCTCTGCTCTAGTAGCGTATTTTGTTATTATGATTTATTATACACTAATGTATAGATCAGATCTACTAATACGTTAATCGTTTTTCTCGTACTCTCAAATTCAACAACAGTACATCAACTTAGACAAATATAGAGATGGAGAAAAGCTTTGCTAAAGTTTTTGAGTCGCCTTTTATGGTTGAAGAAGAGGATCTTCTAAAAAGGAGTACAAAGAGAGTGAAAACAAAGGAAGGAAAGGAGAGCATAGATGTAGAGAGATGGTCGTGGAGAATATAAAAGGGTGTCCATTTGGAAATGCCCTGTCATATAAGGACTTGCTCCTCCAACCAAAGATACAAATTTTGAGCCGTTGCAAAGTGTGCCAAAAGAAGTGGATTTGTTGGAGAGCAGATACTATGTTTAGTAGATGGTTACCCCAGATATCTAGGGGGAACTGGATCTTTGTTTGGTAATCCCAATTTTTAAGTAGGAGTATAAGGAATGGTGTAAGGAGGTAAGTTTTAAAGCCTCCCTATTACCTCAAGGAGCTTCGACAAAGAGAAAGAAAAGGATTAGAGAGTTGCTCTTCCACCAAGAACTTCAATATAAGTGATACTTTTTGCTTCCAAACACCAAGAACTAACTAATTTTCTTGTATTGAAGTGATAAAAATTTGAAAGAAGTGAAGAGAGATGAGGGCAAGAGCTCGTGCAGCAGCAGAAAAGAGGAAAAGAAAATTAACTTTGTGTTGGATAATTATTTTCACTTATAGGATTATTAATAAAAGCTTGTGGTTAAAATATTTTACCACAGTAAATTTATTTTAATTATAAAAGGTTGATATTATCTTTTAAGAATCAATTTTGTGGCTGCCATTTGATTTGAGCTGGCCGAAATTAATGTGGCATTATCCATTAAATTCTTGATTTTTAATAATTCATATAATTATTAATTAATTAAATTATTTAATTTAAATAAAATTTTAAAAGTTCATCTTATCTTATCCTACATTAATGACATGGATAAGATCACAATTTTCAGACTAAAAAAATAAAATATAATTTTTTTAAAATTTTATTATTATTATTTAATTATTAATTACTTAAGAAATTAAATTTAATTCAAAATTGTAATGTTTATCCTTATTTTGACTTTAATTGGTGATCATGGGTTTGGGATGGTGTTGGACGGTCCTAGCCCACTTATTTACCAAAAGTATAATTTTTTTATTAATATTAATTTATTATATAATTGTTTATATTATAGTTTTATTAAAAATATGAAATAATTTATTTTAATTCAAATTTCCAGATTTTTGTCCTTAAAAATAATTTTTAAATTTAAAATTATCATGTAGATAATTTTTTCATAATTTATTTGGGTTAAAAAGATCTCTAGTTATAGTCAACTAGGGGGTATGTTGGTCATTTTACACAGAAATTTTAAATAATTCTCATAAAATTTTTAAAATTATATTTTATTATTCTAATTACTATTCTAAGCTTAAAATTACATTTTTCCTTACTCTTCTACTTACTTTTATTAATTTGTCATCTTTTAAGGATATTTTGGATATTTTTACAATTGTTCAACCCCGTTTCGGATAAATTATTAAAAATCACAACTGAATAATACAAACTATTCTGAGCTAAGCTGTGTGTCTCAAAATTTTGAGATTCCCACTCAGTTGTTGAGAAATAAATACATAATAAATAAATAAACATTTAGTAAAATAAAAATGAGGGTGTTATAGGAAGTTGTTTCTCAGCAGTCTAAACTCCAGAAAGTCTATTGCATTATCAATCACTGAAGCAGAGTATATTGTTGCAGTAGCAGAAGCTTGTAAAGAGATGATATGGCTGAAGAACTTTCTCAGTGAGTTAGGACATAATCAAGATGATTATGTGGTGAATTGTGATAACCAAAGTACCATCCATCTAGCCAAGAACCCCATGTTCCATTCATGCTCAAAACACATTGGCATCTGGTATCATTGGATATGAGAAGCGTTGGATGAGAAGAGATTAAAGATAGAGAAGATCCATATAATTGGTTTGATATGATGACTTGGACGATGCCAACCAAGAAGGTTGAAGAATGTTGCTAAGGTGTTGGTGTAGTAGTGCATTCCAATTAAGTTAGGAAGGGGGGAGATTTGTTGAAATTCGTCTCCTTAATTGATGAAGCACTTTAGTGGGAATTAATGGTTGAGTATACTAAGAGGTGTAATTGTTCAAGTCCACTACTAACATTGAAGGAAGTAAATGCATAATAGACATTAAATATCCACTTTCTCATGAAGGGTCATATTCCTTCATGAATTAAGAGTCCATCATCCCCTATGAATAGGGAGGTTTGTGAAGTGTTGAAGCATCCCATTTCCATCCCATCTATTCAGAATTCCTCTTTGAGAGAAAGAGAGATAGTGATAGAATGAGAGTTCATATATTCCTCTTTGAGAGAAAGAAAGTTCTATTTCCACCACACTTGATGAGAATTGAGAGATAGCCATCTGAGAGGGGTGAGATTCTTTGAGTAATCCTCTTAAGAAAGAAAGACTAGTTGTAATCCTACTTTCACAGTGGAGATCTTTTACTAGACTAGGTCCTGTGGTTTTTCCTTGCTCACATTGACAAGGTTTCCCATGTAAAAACTACTGGTGTTATTCTTCTACTATCAACACTTATTTTTGTTTCCATATAATGCCTATTTTGTGTTCACAAAGGAGGGAATTTGATATGTTAATTACCAACAACTTATCGACATTGAGTAGTTTTTTCTTTCCACCTACAGTCACAGCAAAAACCATGTAAACACCACACAAAAAAAGAGAGAATAAACACAAATATAAAAGCAACAAAGGGTTTTTCAATCCAAGATGAAGTTACCCAAGATAAAGTCACAACAAAGGGTATTCTTTTTACCAACATTAGCTTCTTTCTCTGCCTTTATCTTCTCATTTGTAATGGTAGTTACCAATGCAATATCTTTGGCATCTACCCCTTTTAGAGAAGTCATTGATAGTCTTGTTACTACCTTCAGTAAGCCAATATAATGATAACTTTTTTCCATTTGTCAAAACGAAAATTAGGATGTCCTTTTGGCATATTTAAGAAAGAAGGAAAGTAGGAGAATTTAACTAACCTCAACAAGACGAAGCTTGTGTGAGATGAGCTCTGCATACTCCAATAAATCACTTTTAGATTTTGGAATAAAAGTGTCAAGGTTCATTTCATCTTTTCCCCCACCAAACAATTCCTTAGTGGACTTATAATCCGCTTCTTCAACTAATTTGTGACAGAGAATAGAGAGTAAATTAAATAAGACTGTAGATTGCTTTATCTAAGTTAGCAATACACTTCTTTCAAATGCTGTAGTCATTCAGAGACTATAACAATCATAACATACTAAAAGAAAAGACAATTTTATCAATGATATTACTTAAACATCAAAATTAATACCATTGAATAAAGAACAAATATGCCAACCCATCACTTGAATCACTTTGCAAATCATAAATATAGAGTAGGCTTAATGTAGCTAATCATTTAAGTTTAGAGGCTACAACAGCAAGGAAGCAAAAGTTCTATTGTAGAATGGCCCGATAATGGGTGGCCTAATAAATTCAACAATAATTGCTAAGATAGGCTCTAATACTATCTTAGAATTTAGATTTTGGCCAAATTCAACCCTAAAAGTTAGCTCATAAGGTGAGGTTTGTCCCCCACTTATAAGCACTATTTTAACCATATCATTAGTTGATGTGGGATTTCTAATAAATAGAAAAGGAAAAGGGCAGGGGCAGGAGTTAATGTAAAATCTTGCATAAACTTCCACCTTTTCTGATTCTCTTTGTTACAAGCATTTGTGAATGGTGATGTCCATACAAAGTATCCACTAGGTTTTACATGGGTATAACAACCAATGTAGAAAGTGTAACTTTCTACATCGGTTAAAGCTATAACCGATGTAAAAAGGTGACCACTTTTTACATCAGTTATAGCTTTAACCAATGTAGAAAATCACTTTCTCCATTGGTTAAGGTAACAACTGATGTAAAAAGTGAGTATTTTTTTTAATATTTGGTCTGTTTGCAAATGTCCAACCCTGTAATTTATAAACAAACCACAGGGAGGTAGTTCAATCACCAAAATATATCATTGAATACTAAAATACATACTAAAACATATTTATATGCTAAACTACCTTTAGTGTACCTAATTACACTTCAAACAATGCTAAACTATTGAAATGCATTCTAAACAATTATAAATGTCATTTATTACTAATTTCAAGAAGAAGTGTGACCAACTCTCCCGGATCTGATCAATATCCTTTTCAGCCAATGGTTTTGGATCGATGAATAGCTGTAGGTTGAAATAACATAACATTAGATCATCACTTATAAAAACCATCACTAATCTAACATGTTAAAATTATATTACCTTATCCCATGAATCAACAATATCTACAGAGACAATGGTGAGCATATGTCTTGTCATGTAGTATCCACACTCATTACCTCCAAGTTGTTTATGAGTCTACAATTGAATATCAAATTTAAATATAATGACTAATTGTTATAGAAGTTATTAAAAATTGTAATTGAATTTTGGGTTGTAAACTACTTACATGGGGCAAATCCATTGAACTTTCTTTTTATTCAATGGGTGCCTACCCACCAACACATTAAACCATTCACATCTCTAATTAAAAAAATATGAATGTAAATTATGTTACAAGATTCAGACTTATAATACAAACCAGAAAGCAAATGTGTTACAAATAAAAGTTTACAATTCTATTAGCTTCTAGATTTCTTTGTTTGGCTTCTTGTGCAACAAACACAACAAACGACAATATTGTCCCTAGGACAAATAATCAGTAGTTGCCAATGGGACATGCATTGGGGAACAATTAGCGATAATGCACAAATAATTTAGAACTAGCTGTAAACTTGTACTTACTCATGCAGGTAAGGTGCTAGGTAACATCGTTTTCTTAATACATGTAGCCATCTCTAAATGTAGGCTTGAGCTTTTTTTTCTTATTCCCTATCTTCTGAATGGAGAGAGGGTTGAAGAATCCATACACATTTGCATTGCCCTTTGACATACACTAGCAATGCATATACCTAAAATATTGAAGTAAATGTTAATTATAATAGTTTGATACTTAATTAGTTAATTGATTTACAAATTAAACATACTTATATCAACCATAATTGTAGAATTGAGATGTTTAGCATCTGATTGCTCATTATTATTTCCAAAACATTATTCTGAGTTATATACAATTGGACAGTAGTGTGTACACTAAAGACACTTGTGTCCCACTCCACCTGTACAACTTGTTTATTCTTTATATCCCTAGCCACATCCTACAAGCGGTTAATCAGACAAGTATGGGTTTTGACCTTTTGGGTGAAACTTCTTTCTTTGATCCCTCAGCATCCTAAACAACAAAAATAAGTAAGGTTAGTAAACATGGTTAAGTTATTTCAATTATAAATAGAGAAAAAACATAAGTAAAGAATATACCTGGGGCTAAAATAGGCTTCACAAGTCATCTATTGAATGAAATGATTGAAGGCTTGCCCTGCTATTTGTACATTGTGAGTTGACATAAGAACTCGAGCATTTTCATCTCGAACTTGTCAATTCGGCACCCTCACCATATCGTGCTTTATGGTCTTATGGTGTATGGTTGACCCCAAGTTATAAACTCTCCTAGTGGCCACTAAGAGGAAAGGATCCTCGTCATCATACAACTTACACTATGAAGGCTGATCAATATGAGTCTCCTCCCTTAATGGATCAATAGTAGCACAACTTCCTTTTGTGCTGACGTGTACAAAAGAAAGAGTTGCTTTTGGCTAGACATTTGTATTTTGCTAGGAAAGTCCTAAAAATGCCAACTTCTCTCTAACCTCCTGTCTAACTTCCTGTGTGATCTTCTCTATAAGCTCTCATGTGATGCACTCCATCTGTTCCTTGGTCACCATTCTTGCATTGTGTCCATGACGTGAAGGTGGCCCCCGGTATTGTTGAATGACGACACCTCATCCAGCTATATGGACATGGCTAGGGTGCTCAGGTTTACCAATGGCAACAATCAATATATCCTCATGTCCATGGGGAACAAATGATCCCTACATGCTCCATTCTACCAGGGAATCCTACAACATATAGTTCACAAATGTGTTAGACAATGTGTAAGCCTGCTACAATTACAATTAGAATTCAAAATTTACTTACAATCCTCTCAGCAGCATGGCGTGTCTCCTCAAATGTGTAATCACCAAATTTTTTTTTGTGCGGGCTTACTTCCATTTCTGATAGCATGTAGGTGGTGATGTAGGATCAACAACTGTTGTAGGATTAGACTGGGATGCCTTTTGACGTTGCTTCAACTTCTCCTTCATTATCCTCTCCTTAAGCAACTGATAGCCCCCACGAGACAATCTGTGGGGGCAGGTGTTCTTTGCCTGAATCGCCTGCACCTTCTTCCTTTTCTCCTATAATAAATAACAAACCATTAAATTTAGTAATAAAATAAAATAAAATGTTAATGGCAACGTAAATTATATATCCTCAACTAAAGGTAAATGTAAACTCATTGAACTCATTCAAGCTGCTCTTTGAGTAGAAACTGAATTTTCTGTGATCTGATACTGAAAAGCAACTCAGATTGAAGTTTGTGTGGCTTTGGCTGTTGTAGTAGTAAACAGTTTTATGCCTATGTCAGTGAATTGGTTTTTCGTTATTTGAAGGTTCTTAAACCCAAAGATCGTCATCAACTAATACTTCGGATGGTAATATAGAGAGCTAATAGATTTTTTCCCTCTAGAATGTATTATATATTTTAGTGATATAGAGATAAATTCTTTCAGCTTTCTAGGCCATGCATGGTTCCTAAATTGTGTATTTTTTATTCCAAGGCTTGCATGCTACGTTGCACAGTATGGTACGAGTGTTAGATATAATAGGATACAATATGTAAATGTGATAATTTTTTATAAGTTAGGATACAGGTACAAGTACAACAATATATATTAAGAAAAATATAATTATATTTAATAATTTTGTATATTTGTTTACCATTATCTCTGTATTATTGCAAGTCTTTAATCTTTTGAAAAATTTATTAAAAAAGCATAATTGCAATCAAATTTAATAATTGGATAATCAATCAAAGTCAATTACCATATTGTTTTAATTTTGATTGCAGTACTGGGTTTTTCCCCTTTTCACACAGCTCCAAATTCCTCTGTGGAACTTCACTCACAAGAAGAGCAAGTAGTGATTGCTTTGGGAAGTGATGTAGGTGATAGGCTGCATAACTTCAAGGAAGCCTTGAAATTGATGAGGAAATCGGGCATTAACATCACAAGACATGCTTGTTTGTATGAGACAGCACCGGCATATGTTACTGATCAACCTCGCTTTATCAACTCTACAATTAGAGGTGTTACTAAACTCGGCCCACATGAATTGTTGTCTACACTCAAAAGAATTGAGAAGGACTTGGGCCGTAAAGATGGTATAAGGTATGGTCCAAGGCCAATTGACTTAGACATTTTATTCTATGGTAAATATAAAGTCAGATCTGATATCCTCACTATACCTCATGAAAGAATTTGGGAAAGGCCATTTGTTATGGCTCCCTTGATGGATTTATTGGGATCAGCTATAGACAGTGACACAGTTGCTGCCTGGCATTCATTTTCAGGCCATTCTGGTGGACTCTCTGGATTATGGGATGACTTGGGAAGTGAATCCCTTATTGGAGAGGAAGGTATGTATAGGGTAATGCCTGTTGCAAATGGCTTACTTGACTGGTCGCCTAGAACTTCTATCATGGGGATCCTTAATGTGACTCCAGATAGTTTTAGTGATGGGGGAAATTTCCTGTCTGTGGAGTCTGCTGTTTCTCAGGTTCGGTTAATGATTTCAGAAGGAGCAGATATGAGTCGGGCTCAGTCTACTCGGCCAATGGCATCTAGGATCTCTGTTGAAGAAGAATTAGATAGATTAATCCCTGTCCTGGAAGCTGTAATGTCAATGCCTGAGGTAGAAGGAAAGCTCATATCTGTGGATACTTTCTACTCTAAAGTTGCTTCAGAAGCAGTGAGTAAAGGGGCTCATCTTATAAATGATGTATCTGCTGGACAGTTAGACAGTTATATGTTTAAGGTCATGGCAGATCTTGATGTTCCTTATGTTGCAATGCACATGAGGGGGGACCCATCTACAATGCAGAATAGTGAAAACCTGAAATATGATAATGTGTGCGAAGAGATATCATCAGAATTATACTTACGTATTAGAGAGGCTGAAATGTCAGGAATTCCAGCATGGAGGATTATCATTGATCCTGGCTTTGGATTCTCAAAGAAAACTGAAGACAATTTAGACATCCTCATGGGACGACCTGATATCAGAGAAGAGATTGCCACAAGAAGTTTGGCCATCTCTCACGCTTCCATGCTAATTGGACCCTCAAGAAAGAGATTTTTAGGTGAAATTTGCTCTCTTCCCTCCTCAGCTGAGAGGGATCATGCTACCATTGCTTCTGTCACAGCTGGTGTTTTGGGAGGGGCGGCTAATATTGTTAGGGTGCATAATGTCAAAGATAATCTAGATGCCGCGAAGCTTTGTGATGCAATTCTAAGATAGAAAGGTTCTCACATGAAATCTAGACATTAAATTTATCTTTCGACACAATTTGGATTTATGCTGCAGCAGCTCTGTTAGTGTTGTTCTTTGATATGTCACTCCTACTCCAAAGTCATATGTAAAACACCACAATGCTACCAAAGCCAGAACAAAGAAGCATCAAGTACAATGGAGTATTCAATAATCAGCATACCGTTGTTCAATTCTGAATTTTATGCCTCTCTTGTATCTATGTCATTCCTTAACATGTATTTGATTCAGATTTTATTTCAACCTTTCACTTGTTGATTCACAGGTTTTGTCATATGCAATAATTGATTATCCTTGCTTATTATTGTTGACGAAGTTGTTTTATTTTAAAGAAATACTAGCAACACTTTTTCTGACACATTCTTTTTTATTGTTTGAAATTTATGTATAAGTTCCAGAATACAATAACTTGAACAACCAAGAACGAATTTGAGTTGTAAAGTATTTAACACGTAAGCCTCTTCAACTGAAATGATCAAATTCCACAATGTATAAATTTGAGCACTTTTTTTTGGTGAATGTATAAATTTGGGCATTGAAACATGAACCAAAGGAATAAATGAAACAACGCAAAGTAACTTTTGCACTTCATTTCATTTAGGCATATTTATTATTTGCACAGAACACTTATATTTTACAGCTATTCTCCCACACACCATCAGAACTTGGTAATACATTCCCCAATTAATCACATAGGATGATTGGTCATTGTTATCTGGTAGTTTAATCCCAAGTAAATTCCTAACAGGTGACTTTGAAAACCACTTATTTCCAAATTGTGAGTACTTCATCACCAACATTTTGCAACAGATTACAAAACAGGGTGATTACAAAGCCCATGTAACTGACCTGGGTATAGACAAAATCCCTACATCTTCAACACGCACTTAAAAATCTGCAACAAATACCTCAAAATAAAAATAATAACTGTTTTTGAACAAAAGAAACAAAAAGGGAAACATTCTCAATCACCGTCATATGCAAGAAGAAATAAACCTGAGAAAAGAAATAAAGATTACTGAACTATAAATGTAGATTGTAGAGAAATAAAAAATAAATGGAAAATTGTATTAAAAATGAGAAAAAAGAAAAGACGATTTGAAAGTAACCTACACTGCCTCGTAAAGCATCTAGAGAAGATTTTGAATAGGTTTTGTTCTCAGAGTAGGCAATCAATCCATTTGACATTGACATTCTACCATAGCCTATACTGAAAAAAGAAGTAGATAATGTGTAACATCCTTAAAATATTACTTAAATAAGTATCTAATAATTATCATTTATTTAATTGTCTTATGATACTAATCAAAAGTCAAGATAGAGATTTATAAATTTTGAAAGCTTTGATTTAGCTCCAATGAATAAATAATATCTAAACTTAATAATAATAATAACAACAACAACAACAACAACAACAACAACTGAGATTATGTAGAACGCCTTAAATAATTAGTAAATACTCTTTTAAATTTGAGAAAAATTATGTTTTATATTTAAAACAATATTAGAAATGTATCTAAAATATAAAAATAACTTTTGGTAATTTTATGAATAAAATTAGATTTATTACAATTAATAAATTAGAATAAAGAAATATAATTAAGGGATAAATCATAGAATGGTCAAAAAATTTTAAAAAAAATAAATTTTAAGCTTAGAAAAATAATTAGAAACTTATCTTGCATTTTAGGATTTTTTGAGAATTTTTGTAATTTAGCTTATATAAGTTTAAAGTATCCACAAATAAAACACAATTAGAAATTCTAAACGAGCTTTAAAAATTATAGAAAAGTTACAAGAGGTTTCTTAGTGTGTCTAGACCTTACTTGAACAAAGAGAACTCAAACTGAAACCTCTGTAGCAATTTTCTAAAAATAAGTTTGTAAATAACTTATAAATTGACTTATAAAACAAATCTGTAGTTTTTAGCTATGTTTACATAGAAGCCTCAGATATGTGACCAGATAGGAACTAGATTAAGTCTATTGTAACTAATCCCAACTCCCTGTATGCCTGTTGAGTCAAAATTAAAATGAATGCAGTCAAAACTTTAATAATTAGACATTTTAGTGACACATGTCAACACTTAATGGTTCAAGACTTGGTATTTTCTCTTCTACTTTCTATAAACCTGTCGACACCTTCCTTCTCCAAACCCTCATCTTCAGTTCTTTCATTCTCCTCCCAAAGCTCTCAAAAATCCAAGGTTTTCTCAAGACCCAAGTCTTCCAACTCTATTGATGACCAAGCTAAGGAGCTTGATTAGAGCATGAATGAGCAAAGCACTCTCCTCGCCTCTTGTGGACAATCACGGATTGCTATGGGTAAAGGGGTAGATACTAGATTAATTTGATTTCAAGAATAATAATGGCATAGATGGTGATTTTGATGAATTATATGTTGTCAATTTCATTTGTATAACTCTTGAAGATTCTAATTGTGATATGCTTACATTATTTGGCCACATAGAGCTTAGTTGGGCCTTATATGATCTTGATAATGGAATTGCTTGAAATATATGTCAATTGCTTGATTACAATGCTTAAGGATTAAATTGCAAATTGCTGAATTTTTACTGCAGTAGAATAGCCTCTATATATTTTTCACTTATAACTTCTTGTGTGGTTGAAATTTTTGTATGATTTTTGGCAGAGAGATTCCTCTATATGTATAGAATATCCTTGTAAAATTTTGTAAACTAATTCCATGTGATGAATATTTGGCGAATTTTTGATTGACCGCTGTTCTGTCAAATCCTGACAGCAACCAGCCACGAAAAACTGCTCAATTGAACCCTTAAATGATTTTAAAAAAATTAGGAAAAGTTATATTTAGAAACTAGACATATTGAAGGTTAATACTAAAAAATATGGTTGGAAGAAAATTTCTTTTGCTATGCCAAAACAATCAACAAAAACAAGGTATCACAATATGGTAGAAAACAGAAAATTGGCTACGATGGAATTGGTGTTCCTAAAGTTGAACTGTGTTTTATAGTATAGGTAGGTAATTAGAATCATCAAATTAGTAATCAAAAGATAATATGGGATATAACAAGTGTAGGTTAGTGTCTTTTAATCATAATAAGCATTGGTTTGTTAATTGGCAGTAAGCTTAGGGTGAATTATATGATTTGTAACTAATTAAATGGAATGCATGATTGGGACTCTTGAGTTGGTGGACATAATGTAGTTGTTTAAACCTTAAAGTGTTAGATAGGAAATTGTGGTTTGCTATTAAGTTAGCTAAAATTATAATTAATATTTTATAATGATAACATATGTGAGAGCTTATTTGGATGTTTGATGACTTTGTCCATTAATTGGAATGAATTCAAAATAATCAAAGTTATGTGAATTGTATAACTAAGTGGTAACTAATGGGGTATTTTGATTGGGAATTAAGAAATCTAATAAGATGTGAGTTCTTGAACCGAGAAATGAGATCTTTTTGTTAATTAGCAATTAATAGCATGAATGGTTAATGATCAGCGAAATTGAATTCTAATATAGTCATTCTTTTGAAAAGCAAGTGGCAAATATAAATCTAACCTTTGGTTTTGATTGAGAATTATGAACTTGATGCTTAATTAAGTGATGTAAGAATGTATGTATTGTTTTTAGTTTTAAACTAAAGAGAAAAGTAATAAAGAAAAGGATTTTATTTGATGGCTTTGGAATAGTAGCCCATTCGGCCATTAACTCTTGTTATGTGTATTATTTTTGATTGATTTATATGGTGATGGATGTGAATTGAATAAAGAATAATAATGACTTTATTTATGAAAAGCGGAGGAAAATATGAATAATGTCATATACTTTGGTGAATTGAATTGATTAGATGATTGAATTATCAAAGCTAGCATTGAAAGTGAAAGTGCAATAGAATCAATGAAATGTGCAATAAGAACGCTATCTATGAATGGATATGTTAGACAAGTTTCCCTTTGTTGAATTGTGTTCCATATCTGTTGAGAGGTGTGATAAAATGTACCAAAACAGAGGAGGTTTTGCTAGATTTTCTAGAAAAGTATGAATGTTTGTAATTGAATATATTGTTCTTACGGATGTTCATACATCATATGCATATGTGTTGACGTTGTGAACCATGCACTGATGGCATGTGTTCTAGATGAGGAAGCCACAGTTTGGTACATCACTGAATGAAAGACAAGGAGCCATTTAGGGAGGTCTAAGGGGTAAGATATTGAGTGGTGAACATCTTAATGGTCAAGGTAGCGCTCTTGAGCCGAGATAATTACCTAACCAACTTGATAACCCTGACAATTGCTCAATATTCCAGGATTGGTGTAAGAGTACACCTTTGTTTGGATTGTAAATATCCTAAGTTGAAAGATTGCTTATTTCCTCGATGATAATGAGGATTGTACCTTGGTGTGTAAGAGGTATATGTATTCACAATCACTTTCCATGGATATTGATGAACATTGAGTGAATTATGGACCCCACATGCATTGCATTAATGAGTGTCTTAATAAAACCATGGAATTGGTGTGGTATGGATGCATCAATTTTGGATGGTAGTAACATAGACGGAATTGTAGTGCTACCATTTGGATTTATTAAGTAACCTGATAGAAATGATTGATAGATTGAAAAGAAAAATGATAGGTCAAGCATCAAATCTTTGTTTGTGTGCAGCATGGAAATTGGATGCATTATGTGTGTAAAATGACTATGATAATGTGTTATGAGTTGTGAATGTGATCTCTAGTGAATACTATGATATTTGATACATGATTTTATAGTTTATTGTATGATATGACTATTAAAGTTTGTCATATTAGTTGTGTAATATGAACTATGGTTTGGGTGGGTCTCTGATTTATTTGATTTCTTGGTTTCAAATTGTCTAATTCTTGCCCCTAATTAATCCATCACTTCCTTCATCTGCAGATGTTTGGAACTAAAATAGGGAGTGGATTGCTTTTTGGTTTGTACGTGAATAGGTACACGATTTACAATGCGTGGTATCGGTAAAGGAAGTACATTGGTTAGAGGCACTACATGGATTTGAAGGCTTACAACCCCCACTAGGATGATATCAAAGTGGTGCAACAAAAGCGTGCATGAAGATGTAAAAGACTTATTCCTCAGGAACAAGGATTTTAGAGTTTAGTCCTACCATATGAGATGCTGAAAAAGTCTAGTGTGGTGTCAAGGCTAATATTCCTCTAAGATTAGAATGATAATACTCTAATATGGAGGAGTATCCAGTTGTGTAGTAAACTATGCTATAGTGTCATTATAATATAATATAAAGCCTTTTCATGTCAATAATATATAACTGCACATTTGTATGTTCTTATAATTTTAAATTGCATGTCATTTTCATTGGTATTTGTATCATGGCATTTTGTTAATAGTTTATTAGTAAAAACCCTTACTTCATTTTACAAAGGAAAATATTTTATGTTCTATATTGCGTTAAACTTTCATTTTAAAAGCTAAAAAAAAAAAAAGAAAACTACCATAATTTCTACTACTGAGCTATTAGAGCTCAAATTTGAGTTATTTGTTCACAGTTAGGGACATTACATAATGAGTGGATAATTTTGTTGATCTGTGGTTAGGTCTAGAAAAATGGAGAGTAATGGGTGGTTTTCGTTTACATTATTATCATTGTATTTTGCTTAAAGTTTCTTAGAGAACAGAATACATGAATAACAAACTATCAAAAGGCTTCATATCCTTGTGTTATTTAGTTAGGCTAAACATACCCTTAAGAGTGCTACAACCACATAAGAGGGAGAGAAAAAATCCGCACCCCAATCTATTAAAGCACCTTCACATTCGCAAATCTACAAAACAAAATAATAAGGAAATATGACAAGATCTTATTATAGAAACATAAATTGGGGCAAAAAAAAATAAAAAAGCAAAAGCCAAACCCTAACACATGATGGAAGTGAACGAACTAGAGAGAGGAAGTGAGAAATGCCTATTTCAAAATAGAGATCGATAGCGATCTGAGGTAGAGGAGGGGACAAATTGCAGGGAAGGAGTACGTTCACGATTCACGAATTAGGGTCCTATTATGTAGCACAAGAAAGGCCAATAGAGCAAGAAAAAAAAATTCTCAAAAGAAAAGGAAGAACCTAGTGCTTCAAGTTTGAGAGGGAGTCTTGTCTTCTTTAAAAAAAAAAAAAAAGGCTCTCTTGTTCAAGAAAGATCCACAGTTGCATCCAGTTGAAACCATGCTTCTTTTTTCCTTCTTTCTACTTGCTATTTGTGTTTCTTTTTGGCTACAACCACAGAGAGAAAGAAAATGAAACAGAGAGAAGAGATAAGGGGAGCCTGTTTGTTTGCAAGTGAAAAAAAAAACATGAATGTTAGGTTGGCAAGTGAGAAAAATGGTGGTTTTGAGAGTAAGAGAAATAACTGTATAGAGAGAGGCGAATGAAAAGGTTAACCATACAAATGTTAAATTTGAGGGTGTGTAGTTACCTTTATATATCAGTTTAATTTTTTTGTGTTTCTTTTTTCCATTTTATCCTTTAACTGATAGAAATATTACAGTTGCACTTGAAAGAGAATAAAGGGAGCAAAAATGTTTATGTAAAAGTGAAGACCAAATTTTTTTCAAAAGAGGTATCGCCTTTATATAATGATATAGATTATTATCATTATTATTATTACTATTATTGTTGTTGTTGTTGTTGTTATTGTTATTATTATTTTCATTATTGTTATTGTTATTGTTATTATTATTATTGTTGTTGTCGTTGTTGTTGTTATTGTTATTATTGCTACTACTGTTGTTGTTATTATTATTATTGTTATTATTATTATTGTTGTTGTTATTATTATTATTGTTGTTGTTAGCGGTGACCATGTGAATTATCTGCAACGCGAATCACTACATCACTACCTTTTGGGTGTAAATAATCAATAATTTATTTTAACATCACAAAATAATAATAATAATAATTTTTAATAATAATTTTCAATAAAGCGAGATGTGATATTCGCATAGAGCTAAGTAGTGCCTAACGTAGTTCTAAAACAAAAAAATTCAAATCACCAAATAAAAATGTGCCACTCTAGTCCCATAATTGTTTTATTAGATTCAAAATAAATATTAAAAAAATGTAGAATGGTACTTACATAATTTTTTTGTTTTAATAAATATTAACAAATGATAAAGAATATGCTATTAGTATTCTTTTTCTAATTTATTTTTCTTATATAAAAGTTAGAAATTTATTTATATAACTTTTCTTAAATAATAGGGAAACTATATTTATATAACTCGCCTCACTATTCTTGAGATTTTCATGTTAATGATAAATTATTTTTTATAACTGATAAAAATATTTATTTATTGAACTGAATCAATGTCTATTTTAACTTTATTAATCATGGTTGTATTTAGGTTGAAACATAAAAGGAAAATAAAATTGATATAAATCATAAATGTCAAAAAGAAAGGAAAAAGTATTTAAATCCTATAAAAGCTAATTTATAATTCATTAATTAAAGTTAACCTTGGGAAATGAAAATGATAACGTGAATGGTGAACTACAGGCTACAGCAGTGCTGGTTTTGAAGATCAGTTTAACTACAGGCTACAGTTGCTTGGAAATGAGATCGCCTTCCACCTCTTGACAATATAGAGTTACTATAGCATAGGAGAAGCGGGTTATGGTCCAAGTGTCATCTCACCGTATGATTCATCGTGACTTTTGGAAAGCTCATATGTCAATGATGATCACAAACCCCTCTGTCCAATCTTTGAGATACCAAACGGCCTCGAACACTAGGCATAGCAAAAAATCCCTGAATCCACTGGGACCAGCCAAAACCCACCTCAACTTTGACGGAAAGAAACTTATTTGACTGAATTCAAGTTTAGGTTTTCCCCAATTTTTTGAAGTGAGGACTGGGACAGGGACATCAATACCCGCCAGGTCCTGTCCTCAAACCCGCCTTGATAATGTAAAAATACAAAATTACCCTTATTAAATAAAACATATCACAACAATGGCATTAGGTTAGGGCTACTATTCTGTCTAATCATTCATTGTTTCCCTGAAACATTCCCCTAGCCGTTACTGTGCTGGTGAGTCTTCTTCCTATCTTTTCCAACACTCTACATTTTCACTTTGCTACATAGTTGTTTTGATTTTGTTGTTCATAAATTGTGTAGACATAAGTGTGATAACTATAGTCCTATAAATGAGTTCTTCCACCTGTTTCACTTGACATCTTTTGAGTTTGCAATTCTAAATTGCATAAAAATTTGGAAAAGTTGATTATGGAAATGGCCATTATAAATTTAATTGACTACTGCATTGTTGGATTCCAAATAGAAAATGTGGTACGATTGTTTAGTTTATACCAATTATAATCCTCGGTGCTTGAATTCAATCTCTTCCTTCACATAGCGAAATCAAATTTCAACCCCATAGAGTATTGAGGTCAGGGTTATGGGTATATTGGGGAGTCCAGGCAGTGGCAGGGAAGGAAAAATCTGTCCCCCATTGTCATGCCTATCCAAACGCCTCTTTTGCCGTGTATATTTGTTGCTAAACAATTCCATATCTATAGAATCGAGTTGTTTAGACCTACAACAAACATGTCAGTTCTAGTTCTTTAAAAGAAAAAATCCTCAAATTAAGGGGTTTTGGGTTGTCCAAGAATAGCAGCCTATTGGAGCTATGACTTCCACATTCATGGACGTCATGATGCCTTGTGCATGGGCAAATCCACTTGGTTGTGATACTAGTGTTTTAACCTTCTCCATACCCATCTCTTCTTTATTGTCCTCTTCACTACTTCTTGCCTTATCGTTGACTTATGTAAGGTATAAGGTCTTCGATAAAGATTCAAGAATAGGGATATGCACCAAAACCATAGCTATATTCTTATGCACTGTTTTTGAGTCATTTTTGCAACATTTTGGTAAGGGTGTTTTGGGGTCAATAATTTTTTTAGGATCATTTTACACCTTGACATGCTCCTAATTTTTCGTAACAACCATATTCTTAGCTTTCAAATTAGATGGCCCTACGTGTCTTTCTCCCTCCATATTATTTACAATATGGAATTTATTTACTCTTAATTTTTCCTATTATTTCTCCCCCATCATTAGCTCTTTTAATATTACTACCCTTTATCTGGCACAATTTTTGTGGTTGTTTCCTTTTTGTAACGACAAGCCAATCCCCATACAGATCCTCCCTCCTATTAATCTTGTTTCCATTATTGATCACATGAGCCCTATGGTTAGCATGTGCAGTATTGACATGCACCCACCCTATATCGTTGTCAGTTGCATATGAACTTGTTTGAATAGCCTAGTCAAACCCCCTCTCATGTTCGTGTGTCTAACACAACCAAACCGTACGTACTAGCCAGTTTCACCTCTAAGACTTAATACTTAGAGGACTATTGACCATACCAGTCAAGTGACTCAGAGTGTTTCTGACCGTCTTCAACTATTAGGCTCAACACTCAAGGGACTGTGATCCATACCCACCAAAGACTAACTTTACGGTTAGTCTAGCATTTAACACAACCATTCCATTGAAGGAGTCATTTATTAAGAAAAATGGCTCCTTCATTAAGGTATCACATTGACTTTCCTTGATTACCTATTAAGTCATTGTGGTCATTATACGATGACATACCGCATCAATTGTCCAATAGACCTGTTAAATAGGTCCCAAGAACCATATCGAGAGGCAAGCAATTCAAGCAAAAAGACTGATCTTCTACATCAAGATTGAGAATATTCTAGTGAGAACAAGTTCAATTATCATCCAACTAATCTTTGAAGCATAATTTTGCTTCCGTTAGGACAGGTTAGAAGTATACTTCTATTATCTAGAGAAGCATTAAGGCTATACAACACATGAAGGATGGGTTCAATGTTCATCTTGGTTCAGCTAATTATTCTTTCTGGTTTCAGTACTAGATGTGCATTAGGGAAACTAGTAGACTTTATACAATAGTCGTAGGCAAGGCTATCCACAAATCTGCCAAACTGGATTAAGCCTAGATCATTTCAGTTAGTATATTTCACGTTTTGATGGTTGGCATTGGCTGGGAAGTAGAGTGGGGATTTATTCAGCATCTACATAATATAGTTGGCTCATCAAAGTAAATTTCCTTTTGCTGGAGAACAATGTTGAAATTGGCTTTAGAAGTTACAAGACTAGAGAAGTTCTACTTTGGTCGATATTTAATTAGGCATTTTTATCTTAGATGTGTATAAATGTCACTTAGAACCACTCTTACCTTTTATAATAGGAAGAAAAACTCAAGCATGTTGTAAGGTACATAACAATTTAGCTTACTCATTTCTAGCAAATTAAGTATTCTTCCAAGTAACATTGAATCTTACGATACTTCGACAGGTGAATGCACAATGTTCCCTCTATTTTAGGTCTTAGGAGGATCAAATGTAAAAGACCAACCATATAAGAAACAAACAGAACTACAAGGATTTAATGTTATTAGAACACTTTGAATAACTTGTATTTCCTAATCAAAGCAAATATATGAGAAATAAATCATTAGTTTGGACTTTAGATCAACAAACCATTTAAACATTTGAAGAAGGCCAATACTTACATAATAATTTTCAGGATAGTCAAATGCGATTATTTTCATAACACAAGTGAAGCAAAGGAATGTGAAAACCTATGATTTCATCTCAAGTGCGTCCCCTAGCTACTATTTCAGAAAATATAGAAACATCACTACGCCAAAAATTATTATGGATTGTGCTTATTTTGCTAATAGATAGCACTTATAAAGTGCTCTCTATTTAGATGTTGTATATTTAAAAATAGCACTTTTAAAAAAGTGCTGTATATTGACGAGAAGATAGATAGCGCTTGTTTGAAAAAGCGTTGTATATTAACACGAATATAGATAGCTCTTTTTTAGAAAAGCACTGTATATTGACTAGAAGATATAAAGCGTTTGTTCAAGGAAGTGTTATATATTGTGTATAATATAAAGTGTTTCCTAGAATAAGCGCTATCTATGTAATTGGTTTTTTTTTACATAAATTTGATTAATTCATTCTCATTTTTTTCAAACCTACACAAACAAAAATAGTCTAAGAATCCAAGCTGTAGAGAAACATTCCATCACAATACAAAAGGCATAATGTAATGTACTACCAAGCAATCCAAACATTCAATGTAAAATTACTGCAGAAACAAAGTACATTGTTGATTTAATTTCAAAAAAATATGACAAGTATTCAAACAACAGGATCTTCTAATATAATTGCGGATAGATAATTTATACGAGGATAAGCAGCTCTCTCATCCAGCTGGTTTTCGGCCTATATTAGCATCTTCAACAAGGTTGGAAGTTTTGGGTCTGCCTAAAAAATATCGATCAATGTTACCAAATTTTAGATCATAGCATTAGCGAATTTTTCAGATAATGAAATAGAGCAAAGTACGAAGTTTTTAAACAGTTTAGAAACAACAAACCATCTTAATGGAACACTGGAACATAATAGAAATACAAGTGAAAGGAGAGAACCCAACTAGCAACAATTTTAACCTAGAAAAAATAAATAAACATCAATCATTTCAGCATACATGCATAAATACAATGTATTACATTGAAAATTCTTCTACATGCAAGCTGAAGGATCCATCACTTATAAGGCAAAGCAACAAAACTCACATCAGCTAATGTAATTGATAAGGATATATTTTCATTAATTCTACACAAAAAGCTTCATCAAATGCTCTATAAAAAAATAGTATATACAAGTGTAACATTGTAAACCACGAGAAGTTTTATATAGCTTTTAGAAAATAGACAGTTTTGTATAGTAAATGCAGTATAAAGACGAGGTTGAAGTGATTCACTCATTAATTTAAAAATATTGTATAACAAATTACTTTTTTAATATTTTATTTAAAACTTAACGTTGTTCATTAATATGATAGTGTTTTGCTATGATAACATGTAAATTATTATGATAAGATTCATGATTATTTATCTATAATTTATCATTTTAATTTTTAAAAGTATGATATTATCATATCAGTAAATAGCATAAAAAATTATATTCTTTTGATTGCATTAACATAAAATTAAATCTGAATAAATATTTTATTATTAAGCATCTGTTTATATAGCATTTTATTCACAAGTTGACTTCCTGAAACATGTATATTGGACATGGTCGAAAACCTTTTTTTCCTCCTAATAAATGTGGCGTAGCAATTGAAACTGTGTAATACAAATAAAAGCTCAACTAGTAAGCAAATGTAAGGTAGATAAATTACTAAATACTACGGTAGGCAGAAATTCCTTTTTGCTATTAATTCCATATAAGTTGTTGCTTGCCGTTAACTGCCCAAAGTGATCGAACAAACTTGACTACTTGTAGCTTAGTAGTATAGGGCGGTAGTAGCCCTCAAACATGAGCTGTGGGGGCTTTTAACTAACGCCATTTTGAATAAAAGTAAATAAATATGTATAATTTGGAATAGAATTGACCTTACAACACATTTGAGTAGAATTAAAAAAAAATAGTAAATTTTACAGAGTAAAAGAATTTATATTAAAATTTATCACAATTTATAATACCATACTGTATACCTAGTTTTATTCAAAACACTGTTTATTATAGCTTATGCATTTGTTGTTTTTATCCCCCCCCCCCCCCAACACCAAATTTATTGTTCTTTTCCTAATTGATTCATCATTATACTAATCTTCACAAATAAATTTGGCAATGTGTTATCAACTGAATTGAAGAAGTGCACAAAAACTAAGCGGCCATCTATTAAGACCCTATTTGGTAAGCATGTATTCATTGTTATATGCCTTTTACCCACTATACTTGTTGATTGTTGATTTGCTTAAGATCTAGTGGTTCACTTCACTTATAAGTAATGCTGTGATACCAAATATATCCATCATAGAACTATACATCCTTCTTCATGGCATTACAGGGTAGTTTCTCACATCTCTGAAATTTTAGAATATTAAAACTCTTATCTAGTGATAATTTAAAAATTATGTTAATGCTAATAAACTATAACTGAAAGATTTGTTGGTAAGGTTGTCTCAAGTACTAGATAAAAAATTCCTGGAAAAACATTGAAAATATGCATTATATTTGCATAAGGCAACACTAATTGGATCTGGATTAGAGATAAAAGTATGCTGAACTATTGAAAGTGGAAATCCATGTTGCTTAGTACAATAAATCTATGTTATTGATGTTTAACAGCTCAACTTCAAGAGCAAAAAATAAAGATATCTTTAGTGTCACATAGACTACAGCTACTTAACATTGAGGCACAAAAGGTTGAAAATTTTAATTGTCTTGTGGTTGATAAGTTGGGCTAATTACATGCTACAGATGATGAATTGGCTATAGCTACCAATACATAGTCAAATTAGTCCCAAAAAGATACTATATCAGTCAGAATAGTCCTTAAATGATGATAATTACACTAATGATTCCCTATATGCATTTAGTTGGTCAAATTAGTGCATAAATGGGCTTATCATGCTTGATGTGGGGACTAATTTGGTTCCCAAGGTTTATGATGTAGGGATTAATTTGACTGCAAAAATGCACATTCAAGAATCTTGGGCGTAATTTCTACCATGGAGGGACTAATTTGACTATATATTCAATGAAGTGGTTTTACTACTTGGATATGGGAGGAATCAACCATCCCAATGTGATTAAGGCAGTCTCTTGTGCCTCAGCTGGCTTGTGCCAAAAGGCGGGTTTAAACTAATAATGGCAATATATCATAATAACGTAAAAGTTTAACTTGGTTAATCAATATGCAAATTGAGAAAGAACACTTCTTCACCAATAACTCATACTAATTGTCATTTTCTCAAAGAAAAATATGTCTACACCAATAACTCATACTTGGTCTGTAATGTGGTGATTAACAAATAGAAAAAATGTGGTGATTCACAAATAACTGCAGCCACAAGATGGCCAAGAAATGTGGTCATTCACAAATTTACAGAGTGACTCTTGGGCTTAAAACGGTTCCCAATTGCTCCCAGTGTGGCACGACTTTCCTAGTCTTGAGATAGAAATCATTTAATAATATTGAAATAATCAGAACAGAGTTAATATCTATACTTGCTCCAATTGACCTAGACTTAATTCATTTAAAAAAAATCCTTATTCTCATAAGTCATAATTGGATGTATTTATTGTCAAGGTCATAGAATTAGATAGACCTTATATGCATGAAAAACAGTAAAAAAAAAAAAAAAAGATAACTAAGTTTCTAGCATCATAAACCTGGAAACCAGTGACACCAACTATGTCACAACGCTTCACATTAGAATGGAATTTGGAAAATTTAGCCTCATCCAAGTCCAATTTACTGCATTGCAGAGAATATCAGTTATTTCATCTGTCCTACTAAAATCAAATAGGATAAAAGAAAGAAAACATAGGTTCTACAATAAGTAAAAGACACCATTATGAAAGAATTAAAAATACTAAAAACTATCTTCATAAATTGAAAATACAAACAGCTACATCCAAGCCAAACACCAAAGTAACAAGAAATGCAACAGAACTTGACATTATAACAAGGAGTTCCACAGAATATGGCATTATAAAGTAACCTCTTAAAGTTACCGTTTCCAAATTTGAATTATTACCACTAAATATTTATTGTTACTAGATCGTCAACCTGTTACTAGATCAAAGCAGAATAGTATTGCAAGGAAAGCCGCTTAGAAAACTCAATCTGTCCACAGTGAAGATGGAAGATCTCATTTTCAGAACAAGAAAAGGCTGGCAAGGGACTTATGTATTAGTCCTCATGGCACTCCAGCATCCATAGTTACTGAAGGTGTGGAATCAACAACATCAACAGATATAGTCAAGTTTGAAGCTTGAAGCCACTACCTACACTTGAGCCAATAAACAATAGAACTAAAAAAACCAAAAGAAAACTAACTAGAAACTGGAAAATACAATTACCGCACTAGAATTAAATACAATTAATTGTTAATGAAACTGAAAAAAAAACACAAATTAGATTCCATAAATCCAATTAAAATTTCATCAAATTTATCATTAATCCTTTGACTCACGCTAAACAAGCATTATTACTAATGAAAAAAGTAAAAAATTCTAGAAAGCATGAACAACATCAAACAATGGCAAAATCAAGTCTACAAACACAGGTGAAACATTCTACTTGATGCCAACAAATCCTATCATTAACTCTTAATTGAGTATCAGCTTCGATTAGCTTATATACCCCACTTAAATCTATACACACCCTCGATTAGAACAGAACATTCACATATTAGGACTAACAGAGGGAGTTACACGACAGCCTGCACCAATATTGTGGCAACTCCTAACCAAGAGGTTGAAACTGGGGTTTCATCTTTTATGTATTCAAAGATTTTCCAGAACACTAGAATAGTACTTACACATATAACGACTAATTAAATGACACCCGGCTAAGACCAGACAAATTTTAGGCCCTAGCAAATTAAAAGGAGAAACGAAGCAGTGAAACATCGGCAAAAAGTAAGAATAACACCATACCTTGACTAATTTCCTTCTCTTTCGCCTAGCATATATCTTCTACAGTCTTGATGAATTTTTTTGTCAACCTGTAAGAAGGAAATATCAGAAATCAAACAACCAAAGCTATGGAATTTTATTAGTTGCAATAAGCATATGCAGGTTACTGCAAAGCAGTAAGAAACAGTCAGGTTAAGACAAAACAAAAACCATATATTCTCACAAAGGGAAAACAAACACTTCACCAAGTCAAACAAGAATATTAGAGTAAAGGTTACCGAAGCAGAGGCGTTTCAGGAGCGTGGTACCGTCAGGGTTTGGAGCATGAGAGAATGGTGGCGATGCCTTCGCGGTGGCAACAGAGTCACAGTGACTGTGGCAATCATAGAATATAGAGAGAATGAGAAAGAACAAAAGATAGACAAAGAGAGAGAGAGAGCGACAGAGAGTACAAAAGAAAGGCTTACCTCACAGTAGCAAGCACACTAACCTCCGCTTAAACAAATGGCGAAGAAACCCTAAGCAACAAAAGAAATTTGTATATCGATCCTTCACGATCCGTTGAAACTAGAAACAGAGAGTAGGGAGGACCTTGGTGGAGATGATAGAAGGAACCCTAAGCCTTGGCAGAGAGTCGAAGACGCAGTGGGAAAATGAGTCTAGACAAAGTGGGAGAGGCAGAATGCGAGGGAAAGAGCGAAAGGTAATTTTTTTAGGAAAAATGAAGGCGCTTACTTCATTTAAGCGCTGTGTAAGAGACTATACAACACTTATTTAAATAAGTGCCCTAAAAAGTTTTTATTTTTAAGAAAATAAATTAAAATATTATAGTAAAGCACTTATTTAATTAAGTGCTCTATATATTATCTTGTATATAGAACGTTTGTTTCAAGAAGTGCTATTTATTTATTTCATGTTTTTTATTTAGCACTTTTTTAATAAAGCACTGTATAATCTCACTTTTGGCGTAGTGCATGTCATGCCATTGCCATACATCAGATCAGATTTCAGATTTGTCTCACATCACAGATGAGCTAAACAAATAATAAAATGCAATGCTTCCTGACCAAGGCAGAAAGAAATATAAGTTTTAGAGAACAATTTTTTAAAACTTGGAAACTTTTATTATTTGACTGGAAACAACACATAAAAATACGACTATAGCCTATAACCGGGGGATGTTACAGGAATAACATAATCAATAATAAGTTATTGGTTATTGTGTTGAATCTGCTTCAGCCTTTGCCATAGGATCATCCTTGATCTCAATTTCCTCTTCTTTTTCTCCTTCTCGCCGTTGGGCCACTTGTTTCCTGGGCAAGTCCTCAGCAGCCTGCATTGCAGCTTGATTCTCCGCTTCAATACGTTGCATTTCCTCTTCTAGCTGCTGCCGCTCAAACCGACTATCAGTGTAACACCCTCGTTTTTATTAAATGTTTGGATAATTAATTAATTATAAAAAAAATTTAAGGAAAATACATGTAATGTGGTTCGACCACATTGATCCAAACCCCGCAACCACAATTTAGTCTAACATTGGTTAAATATCAACACTTTGATTTAAATTAATTACATAAATAATAATAAGGAAGATTCCAAGAATATGGTTCGGTCACATTGCTTATATTATCTGCCACGATTGCTTTTACTATGGATAAATACAAACATTTTCTTTTATAATAAAATAATTTAAAAAGTTATGAGAAGTTACCTGGATGAAGATCGACCACTTGCCTAAGATGATTACCGAGAATTTAGTCAACAATAGGATAATCATAACCAATTTTGAATTAACTTAAATTATAAAAATTATCAATAATTAATTTAAATATTTTTTTATATCAGATAATTTAATAAATTACGTGAATTTACTGCAGTCACATCATACATTTGCTAGCAGATAAGATTTTCGGATAACAAGAAGCAATAGCCATTTAAAATTAATTCTTTTACATTAAAATTATTACCATAAATTTATTTAACATACGTAATAATAAAAACACAACATTTTTACTCTCACTTACTCTCAGCTGTCGAAACACTCTCAGCTGCCAAAACACAATAGCTTTTCTCCCTCTCCTCTTCTCATATTTCTTCACGTCTATCTCTCCCAAACCAACTCACACCAATCAATAAAATTTTTAATATAGCCTTCTACTATCATAGTTCATCAAGGAAGCAAGCAAGGAGTCAACACTCATACTCTCTTCTTTGTCACTTGCTAAGGTATGGGGGGAGTGAAGTCTTAATTTTATGGTCACTCACATGGGTTCATGGATGGATTTGTTCCCCAAAATCCATATTTAGATTCAGTTATTTAAATTTTTATATATTCTGTTAGTTTGATTTGGTTATTATCATAATTTGATTGCTGTTTCTATATATTTGTGGTGATCAAAGTTAGTATCATATGAGTTATCATAGTTACTTGGTAGTTTGGTGATCAAGTAAAAATTTTAATAGGTTAATCTTACTCAAAAAACAAATTTTATTTGGTAAAAATTAGTTATTTGATCTTTATCTGATTAAGTTGTCAATTCTAATTGGTTAACTCGTTTTATTCGGTTAAAGAATTGAATAAAACTGATTTATATACTTCAAGTAGTTTATTAGATAAATCAAACAGTTAGCTTCATTTGGAAATAAATTTAATTGATCTATTAAATAGGCAACAGATTTCAATCGGTCTATTAGGCTTAAATAAAAATTTTAATAGGTTTAAAATAATTATTATAGGGTTTAAATAGTTTAAATAAATTTTAATTGATTACAATATGATTTAATTTAATAGAAATTTTAGTACCAATAAAATAAATTAATTCGGTCAGAATAATTAAGTTAGGTACATTAAGAAGACTAAACTGTCATAATTTATTAAAGAAATAAAATTAGTATTCTGTTACTAATTGAGTAATTAATATTCTGATTCTAAATAATACTGTTATTATTATACAAAAAATCGTTATTAATGTATAAGTATTTACTGATATTTTGTTTAAATACTTAAGTTTATATATATACATATATATGTATATATATGTATGTATGTATTACATATTCTGTTTAAATACTTATTAATATAAAATTTTGTTTACTGATTTGAAATAATAAATTTTCAAAATATGTATATGTTTATTAATAACTAGATTTGATTCAGATTAACTATGTTGGAACAATTGAAAAGTTTCGGCATCCTATTTAAATTTTTTTAAAAATGAAAAATTTATAAATATAAGTGTTAAATAATATTTAGAAATTTTAAGATGAAGTAAAAGGAGAATTTAGTAAAAAGATAATTAATTCTAATTTTTTCAACTAAAATAAATAACGTAAATAAATTTATTATCTTTATGAAATTGATACAATACCTCTGGATAGGTATTGGTGCTGAGATTTAGTTTTATTAGAAAAATAGAGACGGTAAAGAATACTATCTGTTAACCATGGCATGTCATGGAAGTCATATATATAGTGAAGTATATGCTCTGTGAGTCATGCATGAGCTTTTGAGTCTGAGAAACATGATGTTTGTGAGTAAAAGCATGCAATGAATACATGTGATCTGTTGAGATGGGAATAACAATTTGGTACATTGCAAGATGTATGAAGGGACCTAGAAGGGTCTTGAAGGTACAATATCAAGTAGTGAAGTCTCAATGGCCAGGTTAGTGACCTTGAGCTGGGATCTTTACAGAGAACAAGTTTGATAACCCTGACAACTGCTGAGTCATCGCTAGGATTGGTAGAGAGTATGGCCTCAGGATTTGGCCAGTTGGTCGTTTTCCTCGAGAATATGATGATCATGATGATGATCGTACCAAGCAGGGGATATGTACTCCTAATTGTTTCCCAGAACTAGAAATTGGTTGATGATGATGACGTTCATTTGTTGAAATATGGATCCATATAAGTATTGAGTTCTAAGAGTTGCATGAAACTTAGGTCGAAATCTTAGGAATCCTACCTTCATTATTCTGTGTTTAGTTAATTTATGTGTGACTGTCGTAAGAAATCCTACGAATCTTATGTGAAAGTGATTGAGGAATCAAATACCTCTCTCCTTTTATCTTTTTGTTTGTATATGTTTATGGTACGATGTTGCTGTTGGCAGTTGACATAGATGGATGATGTAGATGATGCTGACAACGAAGACATTAAGACTAGAAAGGACACATATAAAATTACTTTAGAGGGACAACTGTTGCTGCCTATCGTAGTTAAGTTTGTAATGATGATAGGTTGGTTGGGTTTATAGATCATAGGTAGTTTGATAAAGGATAGTCAAGATCTTTTGATTCTAAATATATTTCATAATAATAGTTATGACACTTTATTATTTTGGATGGTTGTAATCATATTGATAATAGTGATGTATGTTCAATTTTGATGTATGATTTATGTATACGTCATTTATGTTTATTTGATTAAGTCATTTTTAATTTCATCAATTATGTTAAAAAAAATTACTCTCATTTTTTAATAAATGAATAAAATAGTTTTAAATAAAATTAGTTAAATAAAAATAAATTAAATTAACATTAGAAAAAGTGTAATGTGATTGGGTGTCACAATCAGCATCAATCCAAACTGAAAAATTAGGAACATAAAGAATCCATCACAAAGGATAAAATTGGATCCAGAAAGTCCAAATCATTTTTTTTAAAGCTAATCCACACAATAAGTGTGTATATTAATAAATACTAAACAATCCACTATAGCAGTTAAGAAACACACAACTCATTGCATTAGCAGTACATTCTGCCTCATCACAAATGAAAGAACTAATTAACTTTCTGTGCAAGGCAAAAGAGATTTTATAACAACAATAGGTTTGCTAGAATAAAGTTGAGAATCCACAATAAGTGTCATAATAAGAAGGCAGTTTAGACAACATAATTCATATCTGCCTACAGTACAACAATTTATTTCTTTCTCTTCCTCTCGTGAGAAGGCATTGCAAAATCCATTATACTGTGGCTAAATGAATATCTCAAGGCCTATGAAATAATGGAGAAATAAATCGTTCATGTCAATTGAATAGGGACATTTAGAAGAACTTCAAGGAAACTTTTTTGAATTTGTTTATAAACTCCTTATTTGAATAAGTATATAATTAAGTCGCCCTAAATTCATAGCAGATGACCATGAAATTGACACATCCGAGCCTAGTTGACAAACAGTCAATCACCTCCTATAGCATAACTACAACAAACGCGTCAAATAAGCTCAGTGACAGAAAACTAAACACATTCAATCGAAGCCAGCAAATAAACAAAATACAATCTGAGCGGCGCAGCCCTGCTCGCCAACCTCAATTTATGCGTTCAGGGAAGGGCATAATTTACAGTGAGAACGCGTCCGTAGAACTCAGCACCGTCCATATTGTCCATGGCAGCAGCAGCGTCTTCCTTATCGAGGAAGGTGACGAAGCCAAAGGAACGGTGTTTCTGTGTTGCCTGATCCAAGGGAGTCTTCACGTCCTTGATGTCACCGAACGGAATGAATGCTGCATGGAGGATTGACTCATCCACCTCCTCCGCTAACCCTCCCACATATAGTGTGTTCTTCTGCACTGCTTGCATCATCGCCATTGTTAGGGTCGTACTGAGGACTCCGACTCTGTCTGTGGGTAACGTACTACTGGCGCCACACACTCACACTTGAGACTTGTATATATATATTTTCAACTGGTCATGGGCTGGGTTGGGATATAGATGAAAACAAAAAGAAAATTAAGTTCAGTAATATGAATCCAATAAAAAAAAAAGAGGACACATATTCTTGGTAGGTAAAAAAATAAGGAAATATATTTAAATTTTGAATTTTATTCAAAAATCTATTTTTATTAAATATTTTTCCATCTATTTTATTTCACATTCCACCTATTTCATTATACATGAGAAGATTCAGCAAATCTCTTACTTTCAACTAGTCTTTTTTATCCGAGCGATGCACTAACAAATTTTTTATATATCCATATTAGACTGCTAATGAGATTTTGGGACTAGACTTAATTGTTCACAAAATATATAGTAAATATAAAAGAAAGAGAAATATGTGACGCCTATTATTATTAAATAATTTTTATTAATTTAATGAGTTTTATAACTTTTTAAAAATAAAATATCAATATGAATAAGATAAAAAAGCAATAGGTAACATATATTATCATTAAAATAATTTTTATTATTTAATAAATTTTATAATTTTTTACAAATTAAAAATATCAAATACATGTTTTATATTTTAATTTATTTTAAAACAAATAAAATAATTTTATAATTTTTAAAAAATAAATCTTTCAAATATATAATGTTGTTATTTAAATATATTGTTACAGTTGAAATAAAATATAACGTAATAAACTATAGCCATTTAATTTATTAAGAATTGAATTCAAAATTCAAAAATAAAAGTTAAGAATGCTATATCTTATTGTTTCACAAAAATAAAATAAGACATTAAATGTTTATCAAAATATATTCTCATTAATTTAACATATGAAAATGGATTAAATAATATTTTTATCAATATCTTTAAAGTATTTATTAGTTAATTTATTAAATTTTTGCTTTTTATAAATATCAAATTAATTTTAAAAAGAAAATTATTTTGCAACCTTTAAAATATTAAGCACTTTATTTATTTAAGTTATATAATTTTATTTCCTCAACTAATATTCTAAAAATACTTGTTGACAATATATTTTTTAATTAGCTTTGGAGTCATAAATTGCCATTATTGATTTAAATTACGAAATAATGCTCTTTAAATGTACATATGAAACAAATGAATATGTTATTTTCACCACCTATTCTAAATATTTTATTATTAATTATTTTATTTCCATTTTCTAAAAATCTGTATTCATTGACTGATTGACTATTAAAGAGTGAAAAAAAAATTATTTCCATTTTTCTAAATTCTGTATTTATTGATTGGTTGACTATTAAAGAGTGAAAAAAAATTATTTCCATTTTTCTAAATTCTGTATTTATTGATTGGTTGACTATTAAGGAGTGAAATTTCTTTAAACATTCTATATTTATTCTTTATTTTTTAATTCTGTATTTATTTCATAAAAAATATTTATCTTTATATATACATACATACATATATATATATATAAAGAAGGGTTGCTTGAACTATTGTTCCCACCCAAAATAGGGTATAAAGGAATTTAAACTTTTGCATTTAATAGGGTTATTATATTTTTCCTTTTATATTTTAATAAAAAAACTAAAATAATTATTTTCAGAAGGTGGGTTTTGAAATTAATGAGTTTTTAATAGTTATTATTTACTATGTATATTTAATATTTGAATTTGAATTTTAAATTTAAATATTTTTTCCACATTATCACATTTATTTTTTTAATTATGCTATTTTCATGCCTAAATGAAAGGCATTTGGTAAATTTATTTTATTTAGGTTTAATTAGACTTTTTGTTCCCAAAGTTTTACAATCTTGCGAATTTTGTTCCCAAATAATTGTTTTTATAAATTTTGTCCCCTCAAATTATAAAATATTGCAAATTTTACCTCTATATGGAAAAATTGTCACATTTAAGACAATTTTGTGAAATTTTTTCCTTTAAACCATCCCAATTAAGATAATTTTGTGATAATTTTTCCTTCAAACTACTACAATTTTCTACGTGCAGGCAAATTTTGTGATATTTTATAAATTAGGGGGCAAAGTTTATGAAAAAATGAGGATAAAATTAGTGAAATTGTGAAACTTTAAGCATAAAAAGTACAGTTATACCATTTATTTATAGAGAAAACAAACCATGCACTGACAGTATAAAGTAGTTTTACACTTCTATCCAATCACAAACCACCATTTATTGTAAGTTTTTTGACTTTTATAATAAATACTTTAAAAGTCATATCAATGGTGATTTCTGATTGGTTGACAGTATAAAACATTTTACATTGATAGTGCATGACCATTAAACTCTTATTTATAAATAAAACTTATGTTAGTGAAATTTTAATTAATTACTAGATAATTAATTATTACATATTATTCATTATGTAAAACGAAATGCTTTCAATTTCGCAATTAATAGGGTCATGCCTTTTCAATTCTACAATTAATATTTTCTTTCAAATTTTGAATTTTGAATTACGATTAATCAAATACCTAATCATTTTACTCTTTTTTAACATTATTGAATAGAAAAAAAAAAAGGTCATGCACTGATAATGTAAAGCTACCATTTATTGTAAATTTGTTGACTTTTATAATAAATACTTTAAAAATCATATCAACAGTGATTTCTGATTGGTTGACAGTGTAAAACTTTTTACACTGATAATGTATAACCATTAAACTCTATTGAATATATGAAAAGATATTAGTTTTTCTTGTTTTTATGCTTGGATTATAAAAAAAATATACAATTATTTATCTTATTAACTTTAACTTTTAAATCTCTATAAAAGACTTAAACTTTAAGTATTTTTCTTTCGAAAAAATATAAAATATTACACAGAATTTACCCGTGCATCGTATGGGTCCAAGGTCTACTATTATTATATTAAGATATTAAGTTAAGACTAAGATCATCTTCATCTATATATTAATAATTTCGACATTGGTGAAATGGATGGTAATAGCTCCCCATGGGTGGAAAGACAAATTGAAACACCATCCAGTTACTATTGACGTAAAACCTCATATATTAATTAGATTATAAATATAGATAATATATTAATCTACTTTTACATTATAAATATAATGTATTTTAATCTTTTAATTATTTTTTTAATATATAATTAATCTCAAAACAAACAAATATCCACTAATTTAATCCTTAAAAAATAATTAATAAACTAAATTGACCTTTAAAATACTAATTAAAATGATTATAGGTTAAAAAAATCTTGTATTTATAATTAAAATATTAAAAAAAAATCCGTTGACATTTTAAAAATTAAATTGGATTTAATACTTTTTTTTGAAATAAAATAATATTTATTCTTTGCTTTTTGATATAATAATTAAATTTTTATATATACTACCCCTAAGCCATGTGGGTATTACATTCCACAAGTAAATCGTTTGCTTCTTATACAATCATACCCATGGAACAATGCTGCAACACTCACTCACAGCTTGGTGATATATTGTAATTTATTTATTTAACTATAAAAAGACAAAAATGAGCCTAATAAATGTATTAGTACATAATGTTATTCTTATCCCTGCGTTTAGGCACGAGAAAGGCTCTAGGACAACAATACTTTTTATATATTAAGATAAGATGTCCAAATAGATATGCCTAGATATCCCCTTTTTCTATGGATAAAAGATCTAATTGATATAAATGAAGCATCGTAAGGATCAATTAACGTGGTTTTGAGCCAATGCAATAAAAACTGCTTACTTATCTCATGATAGAAAAGTCAAGAATCTGAGGTGCCAAACCTTCCCGTCGATGTGAGCTCTTGGGGAAGATCAATCTGTTATCCCTAGAGTAACTTTTATCTGTTGAGCAACGACCCTTCCACTCGACACTGTCAGATCACTAAGGCCGACTTTCATCCTTGCTCGATTTGCCAACGAATTTACAGTCCGTCCCCATTAACTGCTTGAGCATCGACCCAGGAATAGGAAGAATGCATTTCAGTTATTCAAAATTCATGATCAACTTCCTTTCGTAGCACCCTACCCGTAGGGGAAGTGAGTCTCTCTCTTTTTACCCCTCCCCCCCCCCCCCCCCCCCCCCCTTTTTTTTCTTTTTTAACATTATATAATATGTGTTGATAATATAATTATTACAGTTTTTGTTACAATATAATAAAATATTTTCTTAAGTAATAGGCATTATATATATATATATATATATATATATATATATATATATATATATATATATATATATATATATATATATATATATAATTTAATTATTATAATATTATTATATCAATGTAATATTAAAAAATAAAATTACTTAATAAATTATTTACTTATGATATAATTATTAATGCCTTTACTATAATATAGTCAAGATTTTTATTAAATTAATAATCGAATCAAAATTTTGTTGTTATATATATAATATTTTGTTATAATGGTTTATTATACACTAATGTAAAGATCAGATCTACTGATATGTTAATTATTTTTCTCGTACTCTTAGAACTACCGGAAAAAAGATGAAATAGCCACTGAATTTAGGGACTGAAAATTTTAGTCGCTATCAGCGACAGAAAAATGTTTGGTCACATAAATGATTTAGCAACAACTTTAGCAACGGATTTTTTTGGTACGAACATTTCGATCACTAACTATGTAGCTAAATTAATTTTTTTAAAAATCTCATTTGCTAACCTTTTAGCGACTGATATTGCGACCGATTGAAAAGCTAGTTAGCAAGTGAACTTGCCTTGGTCGCTAAATAAGTAATTGTGATTGTCAAACAGCGACTGAATCTGTTACAGTTGCTAAATAACATCAAGTGAAAAAATAGTTAGTGACTGAATATTTCGATCGCCATTACAAGGAAAATAAATTTAGCAACAGATTTTGCAACCGATTTATATTGGTCATAAATTCTAAAATATCTAAAAACTTTCCCTCTTACTACATGGAGGTGCAAGTGTTAGATATTTAATTATTTTATTTTATATTACTAATGTTAGTGAAAAAAACAAAATTATCATATAAAATTTTAATTAAAGAATAATTTATTTTAATATTATTGTTTGTGGAAGAATTTTAATAAAGTATTTCTTCATTCACATTTTTAGGTTGTTAATAAAATGAGACGTGAATAATTAGTAAATTACGTAATAAGTTAATAATAATTATCTAATTAAAAATTAAATAAATTATACAGGATGAAAAATTTTAAATCTATGAGGTAAATATACATAAAAATATAATATTTAACAAAAATTTCATGTACATTTTATTTTAAACATATTTTCTTACTTTTCAATTTCATTGGTAGACAATTTTTTAGTTAATTATAATGAAAGTACATTGTCACTCTAAAAATTATAACTTAATTTATTTTACAATATAAAAAAGCAAGTCTATTTTTAAAAATAAATTCAAATACTATTTTATAAAAATAAGAAATATAATATATTAATTAATTAATTAAAATTTGGCGTGCAATCTCACAATATCAAGCACATTACATACTATAGGGTATAAGAAGGTACAAGAAGACTGCTCATTAAGGTGACCGATTGTAAGCAGTTTCAATTTTTTTTAATTTTTATATATTTTGGAACTAATTGGATATATTGCCATACAAATTTAGAGACTAAAATATTGTTACTAATACAATATTTTATTTTTGAGTGAATTACTAATTTAGTCCTTAAAATTGTAATGGTCAATCAAATTGGTCGTTAAAATTAACAAAATATTAAAATGGTCCCTGAAATTATACATTATTAGTCAATTTAGTGCCTACAATTATAATATAAAGTCAAATCAATCCCTAAAATAAATAAAATGATAAAATGGTCTTTAAAATTATAAATTATCAATCAATTTAGTCCTTGAAATTATAATGCTTAATCAAATTAGTCCCTAAAATTAAAAAGATTTAATTACACTTTTGGCTTTCTAATTTTTAAAATTTCATGAATTTTGTCCGTAAAGTTGTTTTTGCCCATTTGGATGTGACATCTATTACAATTTCAGATACTAAATTGATTGATAATGTACAATTTTAGGGACTAAATTGGTGATTTACTTTTTATTTTATTTTTTTACTGTTATTGGTATTGTTGTTATCAATATTATTATTATTATTATTCTAAACTAGTATTACTATTAATTTTATTATTATTGGCGAACTTAATATTGTTAATATTATTGTTTTTAATATTATTATTGTTGATATAACTATTATTACTAATATTATTATTGTTGTTGAGAGAGTTATTAAATTTAATTTTTGAATTTTTTAGATTACAGTATGATTTAATCTTATCATTGAATTGAATAAATCATGACATTTAAGAAGAAGATTACATAAATAAATGTTTCATATTTTTTTATTCTTTAATTTATCTGATTTTGAGTTAAATTATTTATTTTCTTGTAAAATAAATTATGATTGAAGCAATTGATTCTAGAAATTTATTTTTATTGCTTAAAACTAATTTAGTATTGAAATTTAGCATAAAATTGGGGCTAAATTTTGATCTTTTGAATTACTATGTTAAATAAGTCAACTTTTAAATGTAATTTTCTCTTAAAAATTCGTAAGATCTAATGAGATTTAATGAGATCTAAGTGTCATATGTTCGTCTGTTTATATATTATATTATATAATATAATTTTTAATATATAATATAATAGAATTTGTAATTAAAATAATAGGTGAAAACTATAACAATAAACTAAATCTCCCAATTTATAATATAGTAATATAGTAATTACTTAATTACAAGACCAATATTCTTGATTCCAAAATATTAGTTCGCATAAAACTATTAAAATTTATTAATCTAAGTTAATGTAAAAAATTAAACGTAATAAGACTCAAGAACAATCAAATTATAAGGTAAAATAGTTATTTTAACATCACTTTAATCTTAATCTAAACAACCTAGTTAAGAAATAAAACTTATAAAGTAATAAGGAGGGTATAAGTGCCCTACAACCTAATAAAGAAAAGTTGTATAATCTAAATTAGTGAACAACTTAATCCCTTTCGAAAAGTTTCATTAATTTATTTGTTTTAACTAATTTTAGCAAAAAGTTTTGTGAAAAAGTTATAAAAAATATTTTCTAAATAATTTAATTCAAACACACACTTACATAATCTCTAAAACTGAAAAAAAAAATAAAAAATCATCCCTTCTTCTAATTGTAACAAATAACCTTAAAATAACCAATTAGACTCGGATGGTGTTTGAACAAAATCTCAAAATAAAAGGTATATAAAATATTTCAAAATAGAATATTATGCACAAACACAAGTCCTAAGTCAAATATAAAGCTAGCTAAATACTGGTTTTAACTTAATTGGTCGAGTTGGAGGTCCATACTATCAAATTAACGTTTGTGTTTGACCATAACGTTTATGAATTAATATTTACTCTATATTTTATTTAGTTAATTAACCATTAACTCAAGATGATGATTTATATGTAAATATTATTATAAACTTTGGTTAGAGCTATGGTATGTCTAAAGTTTCAAATTATAAGATGGACCTTCACAAACTTTTATTTATAAAATAAAAATAATATTTGAAAAGTTAGGAATTAAAAATTTACTTGGTTTTGAAATATAATTATTTGTTTGAGAAGTTCTAAAGTAATTATTGATTTAATTTAAAATTTTATAATTATGAGCATATAAAATTTCTGTCCAATTAATTTGAAAAGAATTTATTGTTTGAATCGAGTTAATTTGATTTAAATCAAATTGACTATTTTTTTAATCAAATATTTGGTTGATGTGACTAAATATAGACATTGATGTGTATAAGGAGAATGCCTTATCTAATTAGTTCCAACTTACTTTGACGTGGTTGTCCTTATTAATTGCCAATTGGTTCCAAATTAAGAATACCTTTTATATGTGGTTTATATATTTAGTGTAATTTTCTTTGCAAATATAATATTAATAAATTCATAAAAAGGGCAAAAGGAAAAATGCTGCATTTGAAAATCATGTGTCACACAAGTTAATCTCATTAATAATTAAATGACAAATTAGTAATAATAACTTGACTTGTTTGATTATAAAAATGAAGATTTGATTGAAGTAAATAACTTATTAGGAAACCAAATTATTGGTCATAGTAAAGATAGAAGTAGTATTAGTTAAACCTTTAAATTATTATTTATTAGGACTCCAATAATAAAGTTTATTTATATTTTATTAATGCATTATAACAATCTCATATACTCCTTAAATAATATGAACTTCACATAAAAACACTAATAAAAAAAGGTTAAATTTAAACCAATTAGCTACTTATATACCTTGGGAGGAAGGAAGGGGGGGGGGGGGGGGGGGGGGGTGGTAATGTAACCTATATTTTTTAAAGTAAAAGGTCTATTTTAAAAATATTTTGCATTAACTTATGTCACTTAAGAATAGATAAAAGGGTTTAATGTATACTTAAATAAATGAATGATTTATCTATACTCACAACTTAAGACAATAATTTAGATTGTTAATGTTATATTTAACTTCTACATCATGTTGATAACAACTTTGTTTATTATCAATTTGAATATCCTTAACTGTAACTTTTTTCAACTTCTAAATGAAATTTTATTTCGTTAGATTCATTAGTTTGAATTTTTTTCCACCTTGTTTGAATGCTTTTAAATCAGTGTAGAGTCTCTCATGGATATGTAAGCAAAATGAGCATATACATCTTATATTACAGCACTTACAAATTAAATTTCTCATGCCAAGCCCTAGTTTATTGATTACCATTGCAGAAGACACTAAGTTCCATGTTGATGATGCTTAGGATGATTGTGTAGGTGACACATCAAAGGATCATTTATTGCATATTTATTTTTTATTTTCATTTTACAATTTTTTGTATATTTTTGTTTATACTTTTTATTGGTTATGACTTTATAGTTTACCAGACATTGTATTTTTGTGGAGATAATTTTTCTTCAATTTTTTTTATATATGCATTTTTATTCTGTTTGAGTGTGATTAAGATTTTTATTTATTGTTTATATTAAGCAGGAAAAGAATTATAAATTACCTAATAACAATAAAAATATATTGTAGAAGCACATTTAGTGACCAAGTTATGACCAAAATATTTGGTCACTAAAGTGTAAATCAAGTAAGAACTGAATTGACAACCGAAATTTTTGTTACAAAACATTGACATTTAGCAATCGAATTTCCAACATCATCATTTCAGTCACTATATAGCAACCAATTCAGTGACTAACTTAAAATTTTTTTTAAAAAATTAAATATGAATATAGAGACTGAATTGGCGATAGATTATTTCGGTCGCTACATTGGTCCCATGGACAAACCAACCAAAACAATGGTGACGGACCAATTTTCTTATAGCGACTGAATTATTTGGTAACAGGGCAGCGACTGACTATTATTCGGTAGCTAAATAGCTTAGCGACTCAGGTTTTTGCCATCGTGTCAATTCAGTCGCTTAGTGACCAAATTTTAACATTTAGCGAACGAATATTTTGGTCGCTAAAAGGTATTTTTTTTGCAATGTAATTGTAGCAATAGTACATCAACTTAGAAAATATAAAGATGGAGAAAATTTCTGCTAAAGTTTTTGAGTCGCCTTCTACAGCTAAAGAAGAGGATCTTCTGAAAAGCAGTACAAAAAAAGTGAAAACAAAAGGAAGGAAAGGAGCATGGATGTAGAGATGGTGTGGAGAATAAAAGAGGGGTGTCCATTTGGAAATACCCTATCATATAAGGACTTGCTCCTCCAACCAAGAGATACAAATTTTGAGCTCTTTGCAAAGTGTGCCAACTAAAGTGGATTTGTTGGAGAACAGATACTATGTTTAGGAGGTGGTTACCCCCAAACATCTTGGGGAAACTGGATCTTTGTCCGATAATCCCAATTTCTAATGAGGAGTATGAAGAATGGTGTGTACTGTGGAAAGAATCTCTCATTGTGACTGTCATGGGTAAGAAGGTAAGTTTTAAAGCCTTAGAAGCAAAACTAGAACATAGTTCGGCCAAAGAGGTAAATATCTCATAGGTATTGTATCAAATTCACAGAGATACTAAATATCATTATATTTTTTAAATAAGCATACAATAATTCATGTAATTTAATTATTTATTTATTAACTAATTTATTTGATTGTTCGACCAAGTAGTTGTAAATAATTTAAACCTTCGCAAAAATTTTCTTTTGCTTAACTTTTAATCTCTACACATTCCTAAACACTTATCTAACTATTTATTTACATAATTAATCTATAAATTTATATTTATTTTAACTATGTCTGAAATATATATATATATGTATTCAGAATTATATAAATATTCTTTTTTTATTAAAAGCAAAGAGAAAATTTTATATTTAATTTGATATATATATTTAATCCCAAAAGTCACAACAAAGGGTCTTCTTTTTACGAGCATTGGCTTCTTTTTCTATGCCTTCTCATTTGCAACGGCAGTTACCGAAGATGCAATGTCTTTTGCATCTAACCCTTTTAGAGAAGTCATTGATAGTCTCATTACTGCCTTCAGCGAGTCGATATAATGATAACTTTTCTGCATTCATCAAAACGAAAATTAGTATGTCCTTTTGACATATTTAAGAGAGAAGGAAAGCAGGAGAATTTAACTAACCTCAAAAGGACGAAGCTTGTGTGAGATGAGCTCTGCATACTCCAAGAAATCACTTTTAGAATTTGGTATAAAAGTGTTAAGGTTCTTTTCCATCTTTTCCCCCACCAAACAATTCCTTAGTGGACTTATAATCTGCTTCTTCAACTAATCTGTGATAGAGAATAAAGAGTAAATTAAATAAGATGATAGGGCAGCTTTATCTAAGTTAGCAATCTGCTTCTTTTAAATGGTGTGGTCATTCAAAGACTATAACAATCATAATATAGCAAAAGAAAGAGTAAATTACAGTCATACCCTCTGAGATATTTTAGATTGCATAAGATACCCTTTCTTTTTCTATTCCTACACTAACTCCTTTAATTATTTGAAAAATATTACAATGTCACCCCTTATACATTACACTTACTTCTCTTAGTTGTTTGAAAAACATTACAGCATGTACTCCTATAAGGGATATTGTTGTAAACATTGAAAAAGCAGAGAGATTATGTGTAATTTGAAAAAAAATCAAGGAGCATTAGTATAATTTACTCTAAAAGGAAAAACAATTTTATCAATGACATTACTTAAACATCAAAATTAATACCATTGAATAGAGAACAAGTATGCCAACCCATCACACAAAACACTTTACAAACCATAAATATGGAGTAGGCTTCTTAGCAAAGTTCTATTGCAAAACGGTCTAATAATGGGCGGCTCAATAGGTCCAATAATAATTGCTAAGATAGGTTATAATACCATCTTAGAATTTGGGTTTGGACCTAACTCAACCCCAAAAGTTAGCCCATGAGGTGAGGTTTGCTCCTCCCCCCACTTATATGAACTATTTATTTCATATCACTAATCGATATAGGATTTTCAACAAATAGAAAAGGAAAAGGGCAAGGGCAGGAGTTAATGTAAAATCTTATATAAACTTCCACCCTTTTTTATTCTCTTTGTTACGAGCATTTGTGAGTGGTGATGTCTAGACAAAGTATTCACTTGGTTTTAAAAGTCTATCAGCTTCAATCCGGAGAATGCCATCTATATCATGTAATATGAATGTTAATAAAACACAAGGTGCTAAAATATTAATAAAAATTCTACATAAATCAAAGTTATGGTTCTGAAGTGAGATCAAAATTTTCAGAGTTTATGTTCAAACATAAAGGGGAGGGGGTAAATAAACAGAATAAAGGCAGGTAAAAGGATTAGATTCAATGACTTTTCACAGATATCAGAAGGAAGAGTTTCAAAAGTTAACCCCCGTTTGTTGGATACTTCACCAAGTATGGCAAACAAACATTAAAGTGTCTACTTATTTTAATAGATGTAATATTGGGAAACTTCATGTAACAAAGAACTAAATAGGGATATTTTTCCTGAAGTATACGCCATATATATAATTTTTCTTAATTCTGCACCGAAAAAATTTTGGTACATCAGAAACAAGGAATGCACCCAATGACTTGTAGGCATTCCAGATAGAAGCTTATTAGTTCAAGTGATATATATGATTCAAAACACACTTTTCTCATCAGAATGGAAAAGAGCTAGATATTTAGCTTACTTGAAAGTTGAAAGGGCCAGAAACAAAATAGAAGCCAGTCAACTGGCATTATTTTTCCTTGGTCACAAAATAGTGTTGAATGTCTAAGTTCAATAGGGAAAAATTACAACACAGATGAAGCCAGATCACAAAGCTCAGGTGTCTGCAATAATGGATAGTTACAATCACACCAAATTTCAACTTTTTTATCAAAATATGAAAAGTCAATGTATTAAACTTGAAAATACCAGAAGCACATCCATTGCATATATTAAACCAAAGGCATACATTGAAGAACCAACGAGTGGATTCTATTCTTATTTGATGACAACTAACTTCTTCTTCCAATGACACATATAATGTATGATGTATCATCTAAATAATCCAGAAAATAAATGTTTTGTCAAATAAGTACAGAATATGATAGATGCATGTTGATCCAACACAAAGTAGCATAAATTGAAAGTTGAAAGATACCTTTCTGGTCGCAATGAATGTCACATCTTGCACAATGTAACATATCAAAGGATAGAGATGGATATGGAAACTGCTTTGAAATGAAAGAAGCAATCATAGCAGGAAGACCCCTCTCGAGAGTGAGCTGAACTTGACTGCCAGAAGGCTCATAGTTTGCAATGCACATAGTTAAAAGCTGACTGTCAAAGAGATGTGCTCCAAAGCTACCATAGCCACAACCTATATCTTGTATAGTTCAAACCTACAAATTTTGGGATGCCAACATTCTCAATCAAATAAGATTTCAGGCAAGTAATATCACAGTCAGCCGTCATGAACTCAGTTCAGATCCAATGCCACGACAACCCATAAAAAAATTTAACACAGGTACCTCCAAGGTACTATTTAACAAAAATTTTAGACGGCACAAGTTTAGAACAGTTATGATATATACAAGTAACAAGGTTACCATTGTATACCCACAGTGAATATTTTTGAGAATATTCATTTGACAATTTGATGAAGATAGTTAATATTTATATATTTTCAATACTAGAATGCAGATGTCAATTTCCTAATAGTAAAACAGATAGCATTAAGTATGATGAATTTGACAGCAAGCTTGTATCAAATTAGGAAAATATGAATTCAATAATAAGGGCTATCATGGAAAATCAAGCAACAAACACTTGATGTGCCCATTTCAAGAGAGAGCACAGATGTATTTACCTTTGCTTGTATGAAGTAAGATTCATTTCTAAGTCCAATCATTTCAGCAATCTGATGAGAGTAGTCTTCAACACCATCAAACATATGAAAGGCTGAGTGGAATGAAATTTGTTCTTCATCCAGCAACATCATCCTGTAAATAAATTACGTATGAAAACTTTAGGAATCAAAAATAGCTGAAAGCATAACAGCAAGTCGGAGAAACATTCATATGCCACTTACCTCTTTGTCAAGGATCCAGAAGAAAGAACCACCTGTGCTGTGATCTTCACATTAACAACCCAGATAACATCTTTCCAGTAGACCACCTAAAAGGAAATTAGTAATTCAGTGGTGGCAGAACTAAACAATTCTGCCTAAGACTCAGATAAACTGCTTGGCATTTCTAATGAATAACTAAGACCACTAAGGAAAGTTGTCAAGAACGCTCATAAACTATATGAAGAATGTTGTGTTGTATAATGTAGTTTTGTCTTTTACAATATCTTTCTGAAACTAAGTTTTACAAAATCTCCTAAGTGTACAACTATAAACGTTTGACTTTTCAAAAGCCGGAACATACTTAAACTTTTTAACAATATTTTCTGTTTTCTAAATAGTATATACATATAGTTTGTAAAAATTATTTGGCATCTTCAATAACCGTAGAAAATACAATTTAATCTCATTTTTGTAGTTTCTCTTTAATCTTTCACTTATGCTTCGGAAAAAGATCCTCTCCAATTATGTAAAAACTGGATGAAATATTAGTCTTTGATTAATTTTAATATTTATTAAATTTAATATATAAAAGATAAAAAAATCATGTATTGAATGGTGAGATTTAAAAACTGCACATTGTGTAAATAAAAAAGATCCTCTCCAATTTTCTCAACTGGAGAGGATCCATGTTCTTAACCATTTTTTAAAAAGTTTGCGTCCATCACATTGTGCAAGTTCTTAACCAAATATTACCCTTCACATTTCCTTAACCAAATAAACAAATTATTAAATGGAACCAGGTAAACGAATTGAAACATGCACATACATACACACACGTACGCATTTTAGAACCATAGTGCGAATACAAAACCAGAACATTTTCAAAATGAATTTTAAATTACTTATGGCCTGCTTACTTTGATCATTTTCTGTTTTCATTTTCAGTAAAAATTGAAAATGGTTTTGAAAATATGTTTGTTATAACTTTAGAAAATGTTTTCAAAGAAAATATTTTGAAAATGAAACTCAAAACAGAAAACAAAAAAATGTCATTTTCAACTGAAAACACGCTGGCACGCTCGTAATTATACAATGCTCGCTCTTTCTTTCGCCCTAACTTTTCTTTCCTTCCAGATTGCAACCCGCTCCTTCCCTCTGCAGGTTCCTTTTTCAAATGCCAGTAACTGCTTATCTTTTGTTCCCGTGTCTCCTTTCCTTTGGCTTCAACAAATTTCGATTCGATAATTTCATCTTTTTGCAGGATCTTCTTTCACCCTTTTTCTTTTCTTCTTCATCTATTGCCGATTCCAATTCTAGATCCGCTCCTTCATCTATTGCAGAATCGTCTTTCACCCTTTTTGCAGGATCGTCTTTGCAGGATGACATATGATAGCCATTGATGTTACGCCAACATGAGTTTTTTCTTTTTATTCATAAATTTTTCATTGATAAAAATATATATTATTGAAAGTTATTTGTAAATATATAAAAAAAAAATTATGAAATTTAATTGAAAATGGTTTTGAAAATAGAAAATAAATTCTCAAAGTAAACATGTTTTCTAAATCTTAAAATTTTGAAAATGAAAATAGAAAATGTTTTCTGAAACCAAACAACCCCTTAGTTGTTCTAAAAATATCATTTAAATAAAAATCATTTATGGTGAATATATTTATCTAATCTTTTTTTCAGTTCGCTTTTTTAAATACGACATCCAGATAAGATAAAAATATTTTATATTCTATCCTTTCCGTTCCTCACCTTTTTTTTTTTTTTTCCATTCCTTGTCCCTTACTTCCCCCCAAAGAATGGGTTAAGTTAATTGAAATCTCTCTCTCTTCTTTAAGGTGATGCATACCATAAAAATATTATGCTCTGCAGCAAATATTATATAAGAACACTAACATCACTTTTGAATGAATGTGAGGCGTAAAATAGTGGGAAGAACCTGCTGATTGGGCTGTCCTATACTTAAAATAAAACTACTTCCAGGACGATAATAAACAAGGAATGATCAATTATTGCATATGACAAAATCTGTAAAAAATACGTGTTAAGGAATAAAATAAATACAAGAGACTTGAACAATGGTATGCTGATTATTGAATGTCACATTGTACCTGATGCTTCTTTGTTCTGGCTTTGGCAACATTGTGGTGTTCTTCATCTGACCTTGGAGTAGGAGTGACATAGCAAAGAACAACACTAGCAGAGTTGTTGCTGCAGAAATCCAAATTCATGGACTCAGGTAGCATGGCAATTAAAATCAGTAGCAGATATGGTGCAGCAAGACAAATTTAATGACTAGATTTCATGTGAGAACTTTTCTGTTTCAGAATTGCATCACAAAACTTCACAGCATCTAGATTATCTTTGACATTATGCACCCTAACAATATTAGCTCCTCCCAGAACACCAGCTGCGACAGAAGCAATGGTAGCATGATCCCTCTCAGCCGCAGTGGGGTGAGAACAAATTTAACCTAAAAATCTCTTTCTTGAGGGTCCAATGGGAGCATGAGAGCTGGCCAAACTTCTTTTGGCAATCTCTTCTCTGATATCGATCAGGTAGTCCCATGAGGATGTCTAAATTGTCTTCAATTTTCTTTGAGAATCCAATGCCAGGGTCAATCATAATCCTCCATGCCGGGATTCCTAACATCTCTGCCTCTAACCCGTGAGTATAATTCTGATGATATCTCTTTACAAACATTGTCATATTTCAGGTTTTCAATATTCTGCAATGTACATGGGTTCCCCCCTCATATGCATTGCAACATAAGGAACTCTGGTGACAGAACCAAACAATTATGAAGAAGACAATGTCAATAACATAAACTTTCCAACATACTTTTTAGTATTGGATGAATTTCGTGCAGGTTCCGCTGAAAAAAAAACAGACCTATGTTTTTTAATGTGACACACATGAAACTTGCCTAATAACATTTTTTGGAAGAATGTGTGAAAGAATGTTGGGTTCCTCAAATTTAGTAGTTACCATGCATAGTAAATTACTATGTTTTTGGAATTCATTTATAACTTTGAAGGAAATTTATATCCATCTTTGAAAGAATGAGAAACCAACTTTCAAAGGTTAAGGAAATGTGAAGGGTAATATTTGGTTAAGAACTTGCACAATATGTTGGACACAAACTTTTTCAAAACGGTGGGGTGGAGGCATAAGTGAAAGATTAAATAGAAACCACAAAAATGAGATTAAATTGTATTTTCTAAACTTTTTGAAGATGCCAAATAATTTTTATAAACTATGTATATATACTATTTAGAAAATAAAAAGATTGTTAAATAGTTTTGGTATTTTTTTTTGTCATCATGTTATAGGTGATAAGTATCTACCGATTTTTCGAAAGACTAATCTCTGCCAGGGCTGACCACTTTTAGTGGAATCTCTCCTCTTAACCATATCTTTTTTATTCACAATATTCGAACTTGAGACTTTGCTTAAAGGATTCGAATCTGCTGGTTCCACTCAAACTAATGACATGTTGGTGTTAAATAGTTTTAGTATGTTCAAACATTTGGAAAAGTCAAACGTTTGTAGTTATACACTTAGGAGATTTTGTAAAACTTAGTTTCAGAGAGATATATTGTAAAAGACGAAATTTAACCCTTGTCAGACAATATAATAAAATAAATAGAGAGTAAAGGTAAAGAAGATAATATAGAGGGATTGATCCTACTTTACTTCACAACAAGAGTCTATATCTATAGTAATTAACATTTTTGACTAAACCCCACGTATTCTTTCACAATCATTTCCAAGCTCAAGTCTAGGCATTATTTTTAAACAAGACTCTTTAGGTTCTACACACCCAAATGTTGGAAAAAAAATATTATTGAAATCTTAAGCTATCTCACAAGTACTTGCAATGAGAGTATATTAAATAAATTAATAAAATATAAAATAACTTAAGAAATTCTCTCAACAAACTGTACTAGCTATACAAAATGAATCAAAGAATGAAACAATTGAATAGAGTAAGTGTTAGAGCTTTGAATGTGGCTTTTATGTAATTAGCAACATTTAATTCTTCAATTTTCTTTTTGTAGAACTTGAAATTGAAAGATGTTGGAGAATATCTTTAATCGAGTAATGTTCATTTTTGTGTCTATACTTGTGAAATGCTAAAATAATCTTCTGAATTTGTGGGTGTATTAGCAGTATCAGCTACTTTTTAGAGGATTTCCCTTATAAAGTAAGCAAATAATACTACTGCAAAAAGTTGGTCATATTACATTTTTTTTTTCTTTTTGTATGTTAGGCATAGAACTTGAAATTACTTTGTAGCAAGGAGTTGAGTTTGTGCCAAAGCACTTCAAAATCGTGCTGAGAAAGCCTTCAGAGGATGATGCCTGATCCCACAATTAGATGCCACTCAAATGCCAGCATGCCATTAGTCAAGCACACATCAGATGCAACTCAGACACTTCTTCAACATACTTGCAGCTTTGAAAAATGCATTTCCTTGTTGATTTGTTATATTTTTAAGTGTCTATTCCCATATACTAATTTCCTACACACTCAGTATATACATCAACTTTTTCATATCATCCATCTAATCATATTTATATTATCAATCAAAACCTAGATACCAGGCATCTTGAAACCTAACAATAAGGACTGATTATTCAAGCTATTCAAAGGGCTCTGTAACATTAAATCCTTGTATTTTTGTAATCAAAGGAAATGAAGAACATTGAATAAATGTCGAATTTGAAAAGGATCTAACCGAAGAATCAAATTACATATTCTCCTAACCAGTTCTCCTCTGAAAAATACTAACAACACTTTTTTAACACATTCTTTAATATAATCTTTAGATTAGTCCATTCTTTAAAAGTTCAATACTCAGCTTTAAAACATGACCTATTTACAAAACAACTAAAATTGATCTTTTATAAAATAAAACAAAGATAAATAGTGAGTTAAAAGGGTTGTATTATTATCATTGCTCATCCTCCCAGTCATTTAGCACTTTCTTCTTTAAATATTTGAAGAATAATTAGGATGCTTGTCAGGAGGAAGTTCTAAAAAGGATTTAGCATTACTTTATTATGTGTGTATTCGGGTGAGTATTTGCAAGATTGATTTAGAATGAAATTGATTTTACAAAATTGATTTTGGTTAAAAATAATTTTGAAGTGATGTAATTTATGTTTGAATATTTTTATTTTAAAGGTGTTAGTAGTAAAACTCAGTATAAAACTTAGAAAACTGGCTTGGCAAATTTGTCATGACAGGAATAGATTATGGATTCAATCATTGTCCAGCAAATATTTGAATTACAATTCTGCTTTCATAAGGGCAGGTCAGAAGTATAATTCTATGGTTTAATTTGGAGAAGCATTATTAAGGCTATGCAACTCATGAAAGACGGATTTGATGTTAATCTTGGTTCAGATAATTCCTTTTTCTAGTTTCAGGACTGGCCGGGCATTGAGGAAACCTAGTAGAATTTATAAGTCACCTAGAAGCGTTCTTACTTTCTATAATAAGAAGAAAAACTTAAGTGTTTAGTAAGTTACTTAACAATTTATAGTGTGTTTAGTTGCACTTTCTCAAATATTGAATTACCGTCAAGCTGAAAGTTACAAATAATAGCTTATACTTTTTTCCATTATTTGATGTGAAAAGTAGCTCATGTATGTTAACAACACTGATGCAAACATGTTGTTAGCCTACTCATTTCTGGATTAGTCACACACATACACACATATATGAATCTAAAATTCAATGTAGTGCAATTTTTTCCATAGGAATTGTGATTTTATTTCACTGGCAAGTCCCCTAGCTGTCCTGTATCAGAATCTATAGTATCATGTCATGCCATACACAAGATTTATCTCACATTACATACGAGGTAAAAATAAATAAATAAATAAATAAAACGAACGTTTCCTGCACCAAGTTTCCCCTTTTGATAAGTCCTTGGTTATTGTGTTGAAAAACATCTGCTTCAACCTTTGCTGTACTTGATCTGAATTTCCTTTCCTTTTTCTCCCTCTTGCTCTTGGGGCCACTTCTTTCTCGTGCAAATCTTCTGCAACCTGCAGCACAACCTAATTCTCTGCCTCAATGTATCGCATCTACTCTTCATGCTGTTGCTGCTCAAAGCAGGTATCAGCATCTGCCCAAACTGAAACATACAATCAATCACAAAGGTCAAAGCAACACATAAAATTAGAACATTCATGAGTTAGGGTTAAAAATCAAAGAAATAGAAAAAAGGAATTTGGGTTGTTTAAGTACTTGGCTGAGCAGCCCAGCCCTACTTGCCACCCTTGATGTGTTTAGGGAGGACGTAATTGACAGCGAAGACACGGTTGTAAACTCTGTATCTTCCATGTTGTTTATGGTGGTGGTGGTGTCTTTTTTCTCGAAGAAGGTGACGAAGCCAATGAAGCTGTGCTTCATCACCTTCCTTGAGAGGGAAGACACCGTCGACGACACCATGAACAACTCCGATGCTGAGCTTTTTACCCCGTGTTCTCACTGTAAATTACGCCCTCCCTCAACACTAAACTTTAGGACTGTGCTTTTGCCTGCCCCGGTCCTCGCCAGATATGTTATGCAATTTATTGAGCATATACATAATTAGGGATGTTAACAGGAGGGGTGGCGTGAGCACTTCTCCCATTCTCGGTCGTATTTATACAGGTATCCGTGAAGTAGATATATATATATATATATATATATATATATATATATATATATATATGAGTCAAGATCTGTTGACACTATGTATCAAAGTTAGTCAAATGACTTTTGTAAAATGTAAATTTAACCAATCCAACTATTGAATTATGTAACATTATCTTTACGATCATATATATCAAATTTCACATCATTTGGACTTTTCTATATATGTTATCTAACATTGAATATTTATATATATTTTAATATCATATTATACATTAAAATAAAGTGATGTGATGAGCTATTAAATAATATTGGAATCATTATAAATAAATTTGAGAATCCATTTACAGGTTTGGATTACACGAGGCGAATCAAGATTAACTTTTAAGGTTTAGGTGACAAGTGTCATTTACAGAGAGGTTCGGATAATACATGTTGTTATATGGTGCTTCAAAAAATATTGGGTTTAGTTACAGACCATAATTATAATCATTATAATTATTATATTAATGAGTTTTAAATAGCTATATTTAAATTTTGAATTGAATATTATATTAAATACCTACCTTTTAAATAATTACCTTAATTATAATTAAAAATTCTATTGGACATTTGACTTAATTATTTGTTACTAACTAAAGAGAATAATATATATAATTTCCTTAATCATTTTTGAAATCAAGGATAAACTAATTTTTGATTTTTAAAAAATTATATACTTAATCAATAATTTTTTACTTACATTCACCCTAATTTTGTCCTAAATAGAAATCAATAAATAATTTTTACTTAATCAATAATTTTTTACTTACATTCTATTATTTATGACAATAATTTAATATAACTTTCAATGACCAAAATTATTATTATAATATATTTTAAGTATAATTTGGGAAGAAATTTGTGTATAATTTTTAAATTAATTTGTAAGTATAATTATTATAAATTAATTTAAGATTTTAATTTTTAAAATTCTTCATAATTATATAACTAGTATTTTTTAAATTAATTAGTTTCTTTTTTGCAAGACCATTATTTGTAGGTACTGTAAATGTTATAATTTAAGAAAGAAATCTCACATTATTTATAATGATTCTAAATTTCCATAAATATATAAAGGTCCATGAAACTGCAATTAAATTATTGTCATAAATACAATCTAATTTCAATTCTATTATGATTATTGATACGTTTTAATTAAATTATATTAATTAGTATTGCTTTAGTCAATATTGGATAATTATAAGATGTCTAATTAATTTTAATTACATAAATAATTGATGTTTGGATAAATAAATAATTAAAAATTAACAAAAGATAAATCTACCTATTATATATTATAAAAGATGGTTTTGTTACGTAGGCAAATGTCATGTGGCATCACCATATTCGTTCTTTTCCTGTTTAAATTTCATTGATTTTTGTTTTGTTTTTTTATTTAATATAAACACATTATTATTATATTTTATTATAGTAAAATTATAGTAATTAAGATAATTATAACATGTATATATTCTAATTATATTAATTAATTAAATCATTAAATCTTAGATAAATTTTGATTTTATATATTATGATAATTAATTTATTAAATTTTATGGAATCTTTTTTTATAATTATGGTAATTTTTTATTTATTTTCATGATTTTATAACAACTTACTATAAATATATATTACTAGTATGTGGACCCGTGCGATGCACAGAAAATTAGCATTCGATTATTATTTTGATTGATATGCAATATTAAATATTTTAAGGTAAATATAAAGTTTATTAATATGTAAATTTCTAAATGTATTTATTTTAATACTTATTATAAAAAAAGAAGGACCATAAGTTTTAATATGATTAATGAAATTAAGTACGATGATGCTTATTTTAATATTAATATTGTAGTGATATTTTGTATTTTAATATATATGTATATATAAGTGGATAATTTAGATGATAATTCTTAAATGTGAATATTATATAAAATATTAATATTATTTTTATAAATATGATTTGATATTGTGTGGACTAAATCGCTATTAGGAATGACAATGTGACATGGTGAGCATGGGTAGTAACCTCCCTTCACTGTCCTTGTTGAATGAAAGTACACCTTTGTTTGCCTCTTACTCATATGAATATTTGTTGAGAGGGTATCAATGAATTTTATAAATATCTATAGGTACTCACAGGTATTCATGGATATTTATGAAAATATAAAATTAAAAAAATAAAATTAAATTAAAAAAAAACAATTTTAAAACATATTTATACTAAAATAAATAATTTTAAAATATATATTTATATTAAAATAAATTAGAGCAACTTAATTTATATATAATTAAAGTTATTTAAGTAATTCTAAATTATGGGTACCTATTGGTTCATGTACTTTACTACCTGCCCCTGTCTCATTAATAAATAGATAGAAAGAAATTTATTTATTTTACCAGTAGGTACCCTATCAAGGTATCCATTTTCAATCTATAGCATATTTTACCCACAAGTATGATTTTTTTTGTCATTCCTAATCGCTATACTTATAGCCCAAATTAAAATATGGATGTGGCAAAATAAAATCTAAGAGATCACAAAGGGTTTTATAGTTTTTTTTTGTATCTTTGTTTGAAATTAAGCTTCCATTGAAAAATAAAAAAAAAACCACTTTAATATGAAAGATTTGACAACTGAATAAAATTAATTAAACACTTTTGACTATAATTATTACCATTTAAAAGATAAGTGACAATTGCAAAAATGATGAAAAAAACCAAGATATTAAAAAAATAAACACAACATTTCAATTGAAAAGAAAAATAAGGAAAATTGGAATAAAAGTCATGTTAATTATTTTTTATCATGTTAAACATTATCAAATATTTATCAATACATAATGTTTTTGGTTGATGTACAAACTCTTTGATCATCATCAAATATTAAAAATTTGATACCTTATCTTGATTTAAATCTAAATAATGCAACGCATAATTGATTGTGGGTGAAAAATTACTTTAATTAATTAATTTCAGAATATATATTGATTGTAATTACATATTATATTGTGCAATTTAAATATATATATATATATATATATATATATATATATATATATAATTACAGATAATTACCTTAATCATATGTTGATGATAATTACATTAATTACTTGTATTAACTCAAATTAAAATATATATATATAGGTCGTAAAAAATAAGCAACAACATTTTGGTATGAAAAAAATGAATATGACCTTTGGCTTGAGAAAAAATGGATATGATGTTGTTAACTTAAACTTTATATTTTTCATTAACATTTTGAAATATAACATCTAACACATGCAATATGTATAATACACTAATTATTTAATAATTACAATATATATATATATATATATATATATATATATATACAATAATTTAATTTTATATAATAATTAAAATTCACACACACACACACACATGTATATACCCTAAATTAAAATAATCTTTAATACCTTAATTAAAACTTATGTATACTACTCATAAAAATTTAATTAATTCAATTAAGAATATGTATTGGTTGTAATTTCCTTAATTAATATAATTATGTAATTTTATCAATAAAAAATAAAAAAATTCACTTTGAGAAAAATGAATTATATATAATTAAAATATTTACCTTAATTGTATTTATTTTAATTACTTTAATTATGTAACTCAAATATATATAATTATTTCAAGTAATTAGTTTAATTGTATATAATTAATAACTACTTTAATTATACAATTTTAAAAAAAAATCTAACTACCTTTGTTTAAAACAGTTTTTATCACAATAATAAAAATATATATATTCGTTATAATTCGTTATATATATATTAGTTGTAATTACCATAATTAATATAATTATATAATTTTATCAATAAAAATATAAATTTTTAGCAACATTTATAATTACATTCAATGAAAAATAAATCATAATTAGTAACTACATGTCATTACCTTAATCTTTTATTTTCAAATTGTTCTATATATATGTATAAAAGTTTTTTATTAATTTTTTAATTAAAAGATATAATAAATTACAACCAGTTTAATTAAAATAAAATAAAAAAATATTTTTTACACTCAATTAATTATAAAAAAATTATGAAATCTTATAAGAAGATATTATTAGAAGGTTTTATTAAATTTTTAATTAGAAAATATACGAATTTATAAGCCAAATTTAATTAAAATAGTAAAAAATAATTAGTATTTCTTTTTATCTCTATTTTGATTTAATAATTTTTTAAACTTTTATATATATTTTAAGTTAGTCAAATATCAAGTTTATTTTGAATTATTTCCTTAAAAAATTGATTAATATTTATAACAATGTTGTGCAATTACTATTTTTATCATATAAAATATTTATTCTGATTTTCTAATATTTCGTGTCCTAATTGTTTATAAATTATGTTTTAATTATTCTTAAACTAATTTGTATGCAAATGAACATGAGGTTGACACGTAAGCAGAAAAAAGAGAGAAATGCTTTGGTGTTGCCAATTGGGATGAGATTCCATATAGAATTACTCCAGAAGTTGACACATGGAGCTTTCCTTTTATAGATTATTTTTAAATGTATATATAATAGATAATAAATAATAGATAATAGATAATGATAATAAGTTATTATATATATATATATATATATATATATATATATATATATATATATATATATATAAAAGTAAGGTTTTTAGGGTTTCAAAAACATTTATGTGTGACATTAGGGTTTTTTTAGGATTTTGGTGCATTAATTGGTGACAGTGGGATTTCTTGGACATTAATTGTCAACATTAGAGTTTTGTATTGAATTTGTACTAAAATGTATATATTCAATTTCATATTGAAATTTGAAATTATTATTTGAAATCAAATAATTTGCTAATTGTAATCAATAAAACCCTAAGTAGAATATACAATTTTAAACGAATATAATAATTAGTTATAATGATTTGAAAATATTAAATGATATAATATACTAACAATTGACTGATTCTAATCATTTATATTCAAATTATTTAAGCAAGTTAAACAAATGAATTTTTTTATCTTTACATTAATATTATGCTAGATTAATATACTATTAACTAGTTGATTCTAATCATTTATATTATAATGGATCATAAATGAATTGATTAATGGATTTTTTAAATAATTTATATTATGTAAAGAGAAAAAACCACAACATCATAATTTAATTTATATATACTAAAGATTAGCTGATTAAAATCATTTATTTAAAACCAAACAATTAATTGGTTGATTTAAATTTTGAATCATTTATATTTAAATCATCATAATTTAATAATAATTTGATTATAAATGATTGGCTGAAATTTGAAATTATATTCAAATCAAGGTTTATATAAGGCAAAAGTAAATATTAGAATTAGCTAATATAATAATAATTGGCTTATTCTAATCATTTATATTCAAATTATTTAAACAGATTAAACAAATAAATTTTTATATTTACATTAATATATTATAGATTAATATACTAATAATTAGCTGATTCTAATCATTTATATTATAATGGAATAGAAATAAATTGATTAATGGATTTTTAAATAATTTATATTATGTAAAGAGAAAAGACCACGACATCATAAATTAATTTATATATAATAAAGATTGACTAATTAAAATCATTTATTTAAAACCAAACAATTAATTGGCTGATTTGAAATTTGAATAATTTATATTCAAATCATCATAATTTACTAATAATTTGAATATAAATGATTGGCTGAAATTTTGAAATTTGAAGTTATATTCAAATCAATATTTATATCAGGCACAAGCAAAGATTTGAAATTTGAAATTATAATAAGTAGAAGAGCTAAAGGCAGAATTGAATGCTGGATTTTAGAAAAATAATTTGAATATAAATAGAAGAACTAAAGGCAAAAATTGTTGAACATCAGTGTTAACAAAATAAGTCTTTGTGTCTTTTAATCAGTGTTTTAAATTTTGGTTTGATATTTGACTTAAATGGATCGCATGTTATCATCAATCGATGACATTGTGTGTGGCAAAATAGATTGGAAATTAAAGGTTCATGTAATTTGATTATGTGTTTTGGTGCTTTTAATATCAAAACTTATAATGTTAGTCTTATATAGTATTGTGTTTTCTCAAATTTATTTAATTTGAACATTTTATTGTCTTTTTATATCTAATCCATGAAGGTTTTTGTGACAACTTTGACAGCTTAGTAGCTGTGAAATCCTTTAAATAAATTAAAATGGAAAAGATTTTTACGTATCAATCTCTGATACACTTATCCATTCTTTTTATTTGTATTGAAAGATTTATAATTCATGAATACTTTATTATAGAGTACAAGCATTGCTGGGTATATGAATTGTTTTGAATAATGCATTTCCATGTTCAAATTATTTATTAAAGCAGATTTTTAATGAAGTGATGATGCATTTTTTTTTTTCCAGCTAACAACTATAAAATGTATAATGGCTGACTCATTACTACCCCAACGTAAATGCTTCAAATAAGAAGCATGTCATCAAAACATAAGTAATGGAAATCAATCGTCTCTTAGAATAGAAGGAGTTGATCATAATCAATCCACCCCTCTATCAAATATTTCTAAAGGTATGTTACATGAAATTATAATAAAAATTCCATCTTATGCTTACTGAGTGAGAATTGATTTTATCTTGATAAACATTGGTTATGCATAAAACATCACTACATGGAATTCAGAAGTGCTTACATTGGAAATGTGTAAACAATCGTTGAATGATGTTCAGGAAGGCAACTAATAGCCCAATATTCCTTTATCTAATATTACTAATGGTAATTCATGTCTAAATTAAATATTTTTTATGTTATTCAACATATTTGTAATCGTAATACTTAAGCTAAATTGCTTTGACTTTTAATGTGAAAGCTAATTTTAAATTAAAAAAGAATCATTCCTTATTAATATTGACACGACTTTCATATGGTTTTATAATGTTTATTATGACATACAAGGGTCAAGTATTAATTTATTTGATGTATTTAAATTTTCAAAATAATAGTTTATGTCAGTTCAAGGTTCATTCCAAAGTGTTTTATTTACTCGTGTAGGATCAATGATTTCAGGTAATAAATTGAATACATTACTTTCTAAACTTATTCATGTTTGCATTAATTTTATTTGTTTATAGAAATTTAAATTGCTTAACTCTTGAATTTATTTATAAATATTTTCTTACTTTGTATTAGTTGGAAACTATGTTTTGGATTTTGGAAGAAGGACCTTAGAAAAATGTATTAGCCAAGATAAACTTAATATTTGTCTACAATAGAAGGAATGTGATATTATGTCATTATCAAATAAAGTTATTTGTGTTTTCTTTCACAAAAAAGATCAATAATAAATATGTAAAATATATATCCATATCCCTTGCCTATTTAATTTTACTTCAATATTAGTTTGGTAATTTATGTGTTATATATTAACATTAATTGCAGAAAATATAATAAATATTTTAAATAAATATTTTTTGAAGGCATCTTACCTATAAATGTAATAAACATGTCATCTTATGTAGGATCAATGATTTCAAGTAATAAGTTCAATAATTTGATTTATAAACTTATTCATGTTTGCATTAATTTTATTTTTTTTATAGAAATTTAAAATGCTTATCTCTTCATTTTATTTATGAAGCTTTTTCTTATTTTGTATCAGATGGAAACTATGTTTTGGATTCTGAAAGAAGGACCTCAGAACCATGTATTAGCCAAGATAACATTAATGTTTGTTTGCAAACAAAGGAATGTGATGTTATGTCATTATCAGGTAAAGTAATTTGTGTTTTCTCTTACAAAAAATGATCAATAATAACTACATAAGATATATATCCATATCCCCTTTCTTTTTAATTTTATTTCAATATTAATTTGGTAATTTATGTGTTATATATTAAGGTTTTTGCATCTTTAAATAGAATTCTTTAGGATATTGGTTAGGGTTTCGTAATCAATCATTAATTTCATATTCAATTATTTCTGAAAATAAATTCATTAATTGATTACAAAAATATATATAAAGATATAAAGATTTGAAATAAATTTAAAATAAAGATTTCAAATATATATAGAGATTCAAATATATATGAAAATTTAAAATAAAGTTTGATTAAGAAAATATATATGTTAATAGTTTTGATTATGTAGACTTGCATAATAAATTTAATTTAAGTGTATCATTTATTGAATCAAATATTGACTAATTTCTATCAATCAAAAATTGACATATTTGAAATTAGGGTTTGAAATAAATAAAAATATTCTTAAACAAATAATAAATTAGCATTTTAATTTATTAGTATTTTAGTCTATTATATAATTATAAATTATTCAATAGGAAAGATAAGAGATGTTTCAGTCATCATAACATAAAAAGAGATGTTTTTATTACAGGTCATAGAAATTAATTGAATTTTGGTGTATAATATATATATATATATATATATATATATATATATATATGGTTAGAATTTGTTGACACTAGGTGTCAAAGTTAGTCAAATTACACCCTTAATAACTTTTTATAGAATGCAAATTTAATTAATCCAACTGTTGAATTATGTGATATTATATTCATGATCTTGTATATTAAATTTCACACAATTTGGACTTTTCTAGATATGTTATCTAACATTGAATATTTACATATATTTTAATATCATACTGTACATTAAAATAAAGTGATGCGATGTATTACTAAATAAAATTGGAATTGTATAAATTTTATATGCTTAATCTAATTAATAAGAACATCAATTTCAACGGTTGGATTAATTAAATTTGCATTTTACAAAAAGTTATTGAAGATGTAATTTGACTAATTTTGACACCTAGTGTCAATGGATCTTGAACCATATATATATATATATATACATACATAGAAAGAAAAGATGTTGGAGCAATTTTTCCTACTTAAACCACATGTATATAAGCCATTTCAATTTTTTTCATTTAATATAGTTAAATTAGTCTTTCAAATTTTGTATTAAATTAAAATTATAAAAAAATTAATTTTAGTGGGCAAGCTTTAAAAATTAAAGTTAAAAAAATAAACTAAAAGGTCATCATTTCTCCTTTGATGGATAATTAATTTTTTGGTAAAGCCCAAAGTACTTGAAGGTATAAAAGACCCCTTGTTATTCTATTGAAAATGCTTTAGTTGCTCTTTTCAATTTAGTTGCTCCTTTCTCGTCATATAACAACATAAGAACAGAGAAGGGATTTGAACAACAAAAACACTATGTGAAGCCAAAAACTAGAGGATTTTGTTGCAAAGTTTTTTCACAAGAATTCATTTGAATTTCGCTGCAAAATTATTTATTATATGGTTTTTGAAATAAACTTTTATATTTTCTGCAAATTTTCTTGTATACTCAAATTTCTAGAAAACTTCTAAATGTTTTTTAAAAAATTGCGAGAATTTTTGCAAGCAATTTTCCTGTGAATTCATTACTAATTTTTAAACCATTTTTCAAATCTATATAAAACCTATATATAATTCTAGTAAATTCATTATCAATTTTTAAATATTTTTTAATAAACTCACAGTTATATCCGCAGGTAATTCCTGAAAATTTTCCTATAAATTTATCTATTTATTTATTTATTAAATTCAGTTTGCATTTGGACCTGGGCTATTTAAATTCGGATCTACGAATGTATGGACATAGTTTCGTTATTCTCACGCTCACTTCTCTCCACACACAAAGTCCATTTTGTTCATTCTCTTTGCTCTTTTCACTCATGCTCGCACTGAGAAGCTATCTTCTCTGAAATCAATCATTCATTTTCTTCATTCTCTTCCTATTCATTTTCATTTTCGCGTGAATCAGTGGAAGAACTTTTGCGACCACTAATCGAAACCCAAGAACTTCTAATCAGGGTTATATTTTGAACATGCTGTAGTGGCAAAACGCAAAATGTGAACATTCTCTGGCGAAATTCTGGTAACTTAGGGTTTTATTTTTGGATTCATTTTTTGGCATTTTGTACGTTTTCTCAATTCGTTTAGTGAATACATGGATTTTACCTACTTTGTTTTCTAGTGTTTTTACTGATATTTCTACAGTTGAAAAAGTGTTCTAGTACGTGCTTTATGCCTTGTGAATGTGTTCATTCCTGATTTATGGTTCAATGATGTTGTCTTTTTACTTTGTAACTATGACCATGTATTAGATCCTTGTTACTTAGTTGGTTACTGATTTCAATTTCTACAAATTTCTGCTAGTAAATTACTATGACATTGAATAAGAATTGGATGATTTGTGGCAGTTGTTGAGGACCAGTAATTAGAGTAGGAAGTGGTAACTTCCTCAAATTGAACTTTGATTCATATCCTATCTATCTCTCTTTGCAATTGCATCATTGCATTTCAATTTGCTTTGTTTCTATAAGCCACTTTCGTTTTTCTACAATTGTTTTGTTTAGGGTAAATGATAATGGTTTATCCCTTTTCTTCCCAAAGGAATCTGCATGTTTATGCAAGCCCTTAGGAAATAGGAGTCTCTTTCTTTGTCTTTTTGAAACCGAAACAACTTCACTCAAAAGAGTTTGAATTAATTGTGGCTAGGACTTGTTTATGAAAATGCCTGGGAGAGACCTGGAGCGCAACGACCATGGTTTGCAAAGAAAGATGAGGATATGGTGATGCTTACATGAATTTATGAAATTGGCTTTTCGTGCCTGAAAATTGAGGAATATGCAAGTCTTGAGAGCTTTATTTGGTCATGTGAGTTTATTTGCCTTCTTGGTTTAGTAAATAGTTTTTTGTTAGTGGGTTATTATGGAACACATTCTTTATTATTGGTTGAAATTTATTGAAAATCACAATTTTTTGTGGGTCCCATATCTTATTTAATAAGCCTATCTCCTACTTTTGTAGTTTTCAATAAATTTTAACCAATAATAGAGTTGTGTTAGAAAGAGTGTGCTGCTAGCACACCTCTTATGGCAAATTCTGTGAGTTTAAGGCTATTTCTTCTTATCAAGTCTTTTCTTTTTAATTTTTTGGAACAAATATATTAGCTCTATTACATTTTTTAGCTTGGAGTTATTGTAACACCCTCATTTTTCTTTATTACTTGGTTTTCTATTTTCTTATGTATTTATTTCTTGACAATTGAATGAGAAACTCAAAATTCTGATCCCACAGTTGTGCTTAGAACATTAAGTACTATTAGATTGTGAATTTAATAATTTTTTTGGACTAGAGCCCCAGAAATGAAAAAATGACCATTTCATTGTTAAAACAAATAAATTAAACAAATTATGTTATAAATTTGTAAAAATAATTAAAATGATGATAAAAAATTATTTTTGAATTAAAATAGAACTTTAAATGATAAAATATAATTTTGGTATTTTTTTAAGAATTTTTTGAAATTCCTATATAAATGACTAAAATACCCTCAGTTGACTATAAAAATTCAATCAATGATATTTTGACTTATGTAATTGAGAGAAAAAATATGTACATGATATTTTTAGATGAATAATTTATTTATAAGTTATAAGAAGGTAATTTCAAAAGCTCATAATTAGTTTGAATTATTTCATAATTTTCATAAAACTATATTACAATTAATTAAATAATAAATTAATAATTATATAGAAATTATTTTTATTTTATAGGGTTGAAAAACCGTCCCATCAATGTAATAAATGAACAATAAATAACTAGATAAACATTGGTGCTTTTGATTTAGATTAAATTACCTAATTAATTAATACATGAATTAATAAATATAAAAAAATTAAAATATTTTGATGGATACACATCAAAGTTTTCGGCCAGCTCATGATAAATTGCAGCCACAAAAATCTTACTTTAAGATAAAATCAAACATAGTGAATTAAATAAAATTACAAATGTTAAAAATTATTAATAAGCACATTTTTTTTTCCATCTTCTTACGTAAGTTAATGGACTCAAATAGATTTTTACACTTCTTCACTCTTTCTCTGCTGCTGCACGAGCTCTTCTCTACACGCACACACTAAATCTCTTTTGTTTTCACCACTTAAACACTTAGAAAAAATTAAATCTCTTTTGTTTTCATCACTTAAACACTTAGAAAAAATATAAGTGCTGAAGAAAGCTACAAATTTCACTTCTATTCTCTTCTATTTTGGCTCTCGGTGGAAGTAGCCTATCCCCTCTCATCTCTTGGTAAAGCTTCTCTGAGGTATAGGGCGAAGTAGGGATTGCATTTCTTTATTATGTTTGATCAAAAGGTTCATGGGAGAGATCTTCCCCCCCCAAATCTCAATTAGTTCATTATTTTCTTTATTTTCATGTATATTGTTAAATATTATTTCTATGGTTTGTATAATCCTATATAATGATCTTGTGATGGTTTATTGTTGTTGGATGATTTCTATGGTTTACATTATTGATATTGTTGAGATTTATTGCGGTTATATGGTGTTAATGAAGTTTATTATTATTGGAATTGTTCTATTATGATTATGTAGTTGAAAACAAGTTGAATCATGCTTGTTTTTCTTCCATGATTTTGGGTCTACATAGCTGCAAGGAAGAAGAACAAAAATTATTTTGTTCACTATTATTTATATTAGTAAAATAAATTAATTTTAATAATAAATTATAATGGTTTTTATGTTGTAAAAATTAAAAATCCAAGGCTAGCTTGTTGAATATGTCTCTCGGCCCTGCTTGATAAAATCAACAAGAAAATTGTTTCAATTTTAATTATTAGTACTAATAATCCAAAATTAATTTTATAATAAATTTAAAATAGTTATAAAGTTAAGGAAACTAAAATTTTTGGTTTAAAACTTTCTTAATGGCATACGGCCATATTAATATAATTTTATTAAATTATGTTTTTATTTATTTAAAATAAATATATTTAAACTATATTAATATGATATTTAAATCATGTTTTATACATATGGTTTTCGTTAGATTTGAATGACGTTAAAACAGGTATATATATTTTTGTTAAACATATGGCTTTCGGCCATATTAATATTACTTTATTAAATATTTTTTATTATTTTCAAAATATACATTTTAAGAGTAATAAAATTATTTAAAAATAAGTGAGCATATTCGGTCATTAGAAAATATTTATTTAGATTTTAATTAAATTATTATAATGGTATAGAATTTGAAATTTGAAATTAAGTAAATTTAGGAAATTTAAGTATTAAGAAATTAAAATAAGAGAATGAAAATAAATAAATTTAAATTTTCTTTTAGATTATTAGTATTCAGTTATTTATCATAAAAGTTACAAATTAATAAAATTATTGTTAATATATGTATTCAGTAATTTTAAAAGAATTATTAATAGAATAATAAAATAGTAGAAATTGTAAATTGGAAAAATAAATAAATTTATTAATTTAAAACAGAAATGGCCGAATACTATATTTAAATAAAGAATAATTTTTTTTGTAAATATTAATTTTAGTATATTTTTAATAGTTAATATGAATTTTAAATAAAATATTTTAAAAAACTAATTAAGAATTAAATTTAATTACAATTAGATTTTTGATAAATTTAAATTCGGTTATTTTAAATAAATATTTAATAATAATAATAATAATTATTATTATTATCTATACATAATTATGTAAATTATTTGTTTAAGATAAATAATAATAATTTAATTATGAATGATCTATTAATATAAAGATTATGGACCTTGGTGACTGTAATCATACATATAATAGGTATGTATAGAATGTGTCAAAAACTTGCTACAATTTGCGGAGAGAATGATGAATGATAATACTTTAGGCCAGAAAACTAGAGTGATGATTTGTCAAATATGCACTGATGGCATGTGTTGAAAGGATGATGATGCATCATGTGTATCTGATGGCATGTGTTCTAGAGACTTAGGAAGTTATAGTTTAGTACACTGTAGGATGTATGCAGGGACCTAGAGGGTCTTGAGGGTACCATATCAAGTATAGTGAAGTCCCAATAGCCAAGATAATGATCTTGAGCCGAGATCTTTACAAAAAACAACCTTGATAACCTCGACAACTGTTGAGTCATCACCAGGATAAGTGTAGTGTATACCCTTGGGGGAGCCATGAGCTCTTTTCATGCACGAGAATGATGATGATGATGATTTTGATGACGGTACCATTATGAGGGGGATACGAACTCCCAATCACTTCCCATGATTAATGATGTTTGATGATGATCATCAATGGGGGTATGGATCCATACAAGTTGTACAAGTCTTAGGTATTTAATGATAATTTAGGTCAAACCTTATGTTCCCTGTACATATGATGTGTTAAGTAATTTATTTTTGTGCTTGGTTGTGTAGGTTAATCTTACAAACCTTTTGTGGTAATGATTTAGAGATTAAATTACCTCACTCCTTTCTATTTTTCTATTTCTCGATTTGTACGTGTTTGTGGTATATGTTGTTGAAAAACAAAACATGTTATAGCTATTGGACTCCACAAGAAATCTATAATATGAAACCAACAACAAATTCTCAGACACTAAATGAGCAAATACTGATATGATGTATTTTAGTTTTGCACACATAATTTTTTGCACACATTTGAAGTGTTACAACTAGTGTTTAAATACCAAAACTAATAAGCTCTTGATTGGGTAAAGCAAACAACAAATTATGACTAAGCTAAAAGTAGGTATCATTAGCCCATAACCACAACTAGTTTTTTCTGAACATAAGCAATCTTTAACTAAACTTACAAGCAAAAGAGAAAAGTGCAAAGAGATTAAAATATTTTATTATGGTAGCTAGAAAAATATCAATTTCTAGCACTCCTCCTTGAGATTTTTCTTTAATACTCTAAGCTTTGATCTCAACTATCATTCTCACATCTTCAATGGATCACCTTCAAGTAGATGAGCATTTGTGGGGATAATATCCCCTAGCTTAACACTAATTATATCACCTGCAACAAGAATGCTTGCATTCACCTCAATCCATTTTCCATCTCGAAGGACCTTAGCCATGAGAGCTATAGTAACATTACCAGCACTGTTCTCCTTTATAAAACTTAGTGTTGGATTGATAAGAAGTAGTGTGATAAACCCAAGAACGTTTTGCAATTAGATTTACTTCCTCCATTAACTAAAGTAATGACCATGATTGTTGTAACTTCCATGACCCACGAAAAAATATTTCACATAAATCCCAAAAACTTCAAAACTTTGCTCTCCTTCTTCTCCTCAAGTTTGTTGTGGCTAAAGATGGGCAACCTTTCCTTAGCAGTTTCTATTGTGAGTCCATTTGAATCACACTTTACATTCTGAAATACCTCCTCAAGTGGCACAAGTTCAAATACCTCAGCTTCCTTTATAATAGCATGCATGCCTTTTTCTTCCATTCTATTGGAAAACTTTTATCTTTCATTTTAATAGACATAAGCTCACACCCAAAAAGGTCAAATATAGTGCATCTTATATCTTCAAAACACAAGGAAAAATTCCTTTAAGCATTTTTCTCACACTCAGAAGACTTTGATTTTTCTCAGGCACAAATAAAACATCTAAAATATATTTGATAGCTAAAGGAGTTTCAACATCAACAACTCCTTTACCTTTGACATCAACACATTCTCCATTACCAATGGTGACTTTGGAGAAGTAAGATTGATCAAGTTCTGTAGACATGCTAGCATTATGAGTCATATGATTTTTTCATCCACTGTTTATGAGCCACACCTCTTTGTTATTGCTTGTTGAATAGCAAGTAGCAACAAATAAATACTCCTCATTTTGTTCTTCATGCTCAGCAACTTGGGCTTATTGTCCCTATTGGTTTGCTTTATTTTTGCAAACCTTCTTCACAGGACCAAGCTGGTTGCAAGCCCAACATTTAACTCTTCGTTTGAACCTACAAAAATTTCCAGTATGATTGTTCTTCTTATAGTATGGAAAGGAGGAAATCTATTTTTCCAACCTTCTCCTATCTTGCCTTCTTTCTCATCTTTTCCTTTCTCCCACTAAATGGCTTTTTCCCAGTACCACTATAGCTTTAGGCTTTGCCTTTGGTGTTGTCCATAAGAGAACCTTCAATATTTTCTTTCATTCTCGAAGATCTTCTTTGTTTCATAGCTTGCAAAGTATTCATAAGCTTTGCAATTGATATTTGAGAAAAATCTTCATTTTCTTTAAGAGAGGAAAATTTTGACTCAAACCTCTCCAGAAGACACACCAAGATTTTCTCCACAATCTTTTAATCACTAGGCTCCTCACCAAGCAATTTGATTTGTGTGACCATTTTTGAAAGTCTTTCTAAAATATCTTTGACAGCTTCACTTTATTTCATTTTCAATGCTACAAACTTTCTCTTTAAGTTTAGCACTTGCATTCTTTTTGTTTTTTCACTCCTTTAAAACTCCTCATTCGACTTATCCCAAGCCTCTTTTGCAGTCTCAAGAGTAAGGATCTTGATAAATACCTCATTATGTAGTGTTGCATATATAATGGCAAGTGCTCTGTCTTCCTTTGCCACTTCATCATTATGATTCCTCCTTTGAACTACTATTGGGTTGTTTGGTAACGGAGGTGGATTGCTATCATTTTCCACCACATCCCAAAAACTCTAAGTTGAGATAAGTTCTCATTTTTTGCAACCCATAAATGGTAGTTTTCTCCTACAAATATAGGAGGTGGAGGTAAAGAACCGTTGCTAGAAGCCATTTTTGTTTGAAGGGTTTTTTGTATAAGTTTTGTTGCTGGCTTTCTCTTACACACAAACTCTATTTTTCAATTTTTCTCACCCTCACAAACTCTAGTTTTCTCTCCCTCATGACCCTAAAAGATTAATGAAGCTCGTGATTTGACTTTAAGCAATGGATTTATTTTATGTTTGGAAAAAAAAAATTATGTTCCAAGTTTTTCTAAGAATCTAATTTTTGTTTCAAGATTCACAATTTTGGGTTTTTCTTTTAATTTCTCAAATACTGGTTTTACTTTATCCCATAAGACTGAAATTATTGGTTTTGGTGCATTAATTGATGGTCTTCATGAAATTAAATTACAAAATGTTGCTTATAATTCTATGCATGTTATCGTCGGGTTAAAATGATGTGTTGTGAATGAGGAATCCTCTATGTTATGGCACCGGAGATTGGGACACATCTCCATTGAGAGAATTAAGCGATTAGTGAATGAAGGAGTACTTAATTAGTACTTTGAATTTTACTAATTTTGAGACTTGTGTAGATTGTATTAAGGGTAAACAAACTAACAAGTCTGAAAAAGGTGCAAGAGGAGCACAAATCTGTTAGAAATCACACATACAGATATTTGTTGTTCAAACATGACGCAAGTAGTCCGAAGTACTTTACCACTTTTATAGATGATTATTCACGGTATATGTATCTCTACTTACTTCGTTCTAAGGGTGAAGCTCTGGATGCCTTTAAAGTTTTTAAGGCTGAAGTGGAGAAGCAATGTGGAAAGAAAATTAAGATTCATGAGATCCGATAGAGGTGGAAAGTATTATGGTAGATACATGGAGAATGGATAAGCACTTGGTCCATTTGTGAAGTTTCTTCAAGAACATGGGATTGTTGCCTAATACACAATGCCTGGTTCTTTAGATCAAAATAGTGTGGCAGAAAGAAGAAACTGAACTTTAATGGACATGGTGAGAAGTTTGAGGAGTAAAGCAAAACTTTCTCAATTCTTGTGGATTGAAGCACTAAAGACGACTGTGTATGTATTAAACCGAGTTTCAACCAAGGCTATCTCAAAGACAACTTTTGAGCTATTCAATGGTTGGAAACCAAGTTTGCGACATATATGCATTTGGGGATGCCCGTCTAAAGTAAGAATTTATAACCCACACGAGAAGAAACTAAACCCAAGGACTATTAGTGGGTATTTCATTGGATATGCTGAAAAGTCCAAAGGGTATAGATTCTATTGTCCAACACACAACACTAGGATTGTGGAATCAAGAAATGGAAAATTTCTTGAAAATGACTTGATTAATGGGAGTGATCTGTTTGAAGACATTGTTTCTAAAAAGGATCACTATGAGGCTCAACCGTTTGGATCAAGTGATAGATTGATTGTCATTCATGCCCCTCAAGTACAAATGAGTGTTAAACAACCAGTAGTTGAAGTTCCACAAGTTGTTGAAAATGACCCTATAGATCAAGTTGGGGATGAGGAGCAAGATTATGTTGAACAATAATCGGTTGAACAACAAGTTCCTCAACAAGATAATGAGACAACATTAAGATGATTTACTAGAGTCAAGAGGTTAACAATTCCTATTGATTACATTATGTATTTACAAGAATCAAACTACAACATTGGAGTCGAAAATGATCCTAAAACATTTTCATAGGCCATGAGTTCTAAAGAATTAAACTTATGGTATAGTACCATGAAAGATGAGATGGATTCTATGGCGTCTAACTGAGTCTGGGACCTCGTTGAGTTGCCTAATGGTGTAAAAGCCATGGGTTTTTAAAACAAAGAAAGACTCACAAGGAAACATTGAGAGATATAAAACAAGACTTGTTGCCAAAGGATTCACTCAAAGAGAAGGAATCGACTACACATAGACTTTTTCTCTTATATCCAAGAAAGATTCTCTCCTAGTAATTAATTATAGCATCAGTAGCTAAGTTTGACTTTGAGTTACATCAAATGGATGTGAAAACAATGTTCCTTAATGGTGAGGTAGAGGAAAAGGCTTACACGAAACAACCTGAAGGATTCTCCTTTAGTAATGGTGAGCATTTAGTTTGCAAGCTTAATAAATCCATCTATGGATTAAAACAAGCTTCTTGCTAATGGTATTTAAAATTTCATGAGGTTATCATTTCATTTGGTTTTGAAGAGAATGTCATGGATAATTGTATATACTTGAAGGTTAGTGGGAGTAAGACTAGTTTTCTTGTGTTATATGTGGATGATATTTTGCTTGCAACTAATGATAAGGGCTTATTATATGAGGTGAAACCATTTCTCTTGAAGAAATTTGATATGAAAGTTATGGGAGAGGCATCTTATGTCATTGGCATTAAAATCCTTAGAGAAAGATCTCAGGGATTTGGGGTTTGTCTCAAGAGACCTATATTAACAAAGTCTTAGAGAGATTTAGCATAAAGATTCTTCACCGAGTGTAGCTCCCATTACGAAGGGTGATAAACTTCATTTAAGTCAGTGCCCTAAAAATGATTTTGAGCGAGAACACATGAAAAATATTCCATATCCTTTAGTTGTTGAAAGTCTTATGTATGCTCAAGTTTGTATCAGACCTAACATTGCATATGTTGTTAAAGTTTCGGGAAGATATCATAGTAATCTAGGTATTGACCACTGGAAAGTTGTAAAGAAAATAATGAGATATATTCAAGGAACAAGGAACTATATGCTTATGTACATACAGACTAATGATCTGGACTACTCCGATTCAGACTATATTGGCTATGTTGATTCACAAAAATCAACTTTTGGTTATATCTTCATGCTAGTTGGTAGGGCTGTATCTTGGAGAAGTGCAAAGCAAACCTTGATTGCTACTTGCATTATAGAAGTTGAGTTTGTCTCTTGTTTTAAGGCTATCTCGCATGGTGTATGGTTGAAGAGTTTCATATCTAGACTTAGAGTTGTGGACTCTATTTCTAGACCATTAAAGTTATACTGTGACGACTCTGCTACTATGCTTTTGGCTAAGAACAATAAAAGTGGAAGTCGAAGTAAACACATTGACAATAAATACTTCACCATATGAGAACGTGTTAAGGAAAAGAAAGTGGTCATTGAACACATCAGCACTGAGTTAATGATTTTTGATCCTTTAACTAAAGGCATGCCACTAAAGAATTTTAAGGATCATGTGATACGAATGGGACTTGGTTCCATGGTGTGATTTCATTGTACATACATTTATTATTATCAATGAAACTCTTATTCAGTTTGATGTTTTCTCATATGGTTTTGTGCACATATTTGTTTTGAGAAATATCATTGAGAATAGATCCAGAATAAACATATGGTTTATTCAGTAAGTTAAAGGCTAATATTAAGAGACTTGGTATACTGTGATACATGGAAGATAATACTCATCATTAGAGGATTTATCGCCATGATTTGTATATTTTGTTTCTTGTTATAATTAATAATGGATTAAATGGACCAAGTGGGATAATGTAAGCATTTTTAGTTATAGTTATTCAAATCATTAAATAAATTTTCTGTTACTGACCATTCAAATTCAAAACCAATGATAGGAACTCCGTTACATTTGGGCATTGATTCTGTTGTCTAAATTTGAATGTGGAAAATGACATCAATGATTGAATGTGGTCCATTTTCTAGTCAGATACGACCCATTAATTTTAGGGAAACGTTCAAGGACATTAACTTGTGCTATTTTGTCAATTGAACTATGTGATGGGTGTGACACTCATTCACATTGAACATAACCCATACTTATTTACTTATTTAAAAATGAAAGTAAAATCTTTCTCCACTTTTAATAATAGAAAATTTGTAAATTTAACAGAATTTGAAAACGGTAGTTAAAAAAAAAACTGTATGTATTCATCATAGAACTGTACATCATGATTTCATAATTAGAAAAATTATTGAAATACAAGGAGATCAAAATGTACATCAAAATAGTTACTACTTATTCCCAGTACATCAAAAGATCCTAGTCAGAGCAATGTCTGTCTACCATATCCCATAAAATAATAAACTATCAGATTAGCCCTATGGGCCCTCATCAACAGTCAAGTCTTTATTAACCACGATCAATCATGCATAAAAAGAAAAATAATGGAGTGAGGTGATTTGTTCTAAAATCACTTCTACATGTATGGTAGGAATTCTATCATAAAATACAGATAAAACACAGTTGACAATAAAAGGGAAACCTAAAGTTTATTTTATGTTATACTATCCTTGACTCGGTATGGATCCATACGTTCCATTAGTGGGTAATAGTTCTTAACAGAACCTGGGAAGTGACTAAGAGTACATATGCCTCTCTCAACATCATCACATGGTACAGTTCTCATCGTCATTGAGGAACAAAGTAACAATTTAGAATATCCATTTATAGAGGTATACTCTCACCAATCCCAGTGATGCTGAGCAGTTGTCAGGGTTATCAAGTTGGTTAAGTGATTGTCCCAGCTCAAGAGCGCTACCTTGGCCATTAGGATGCTGATGATTTGATACCATACCCTTTAGACCTAACCATGGGTCCTTGCCTTTCATCCTACAGTGTACCAAACTGTAGCTTCCATAGCAGGGTGTCATGCCACTGCATGTTACTTGCTTTACATTACTCACTAATTTATCATTTCCTAACTTCTCAAACAGAGGTTTCCTTGGTCTCATTTAATTTGAGCATCACTAAAATTAACATTTCTGCCTTATTTTGTAGACATTGCACAATACCAAAATTTTAACAGAATAACAATTTAGTAATCATATAAAATTTTAGCAAAATAACGACATAGTAATTATAATTTAATTACTAAAATTCTGGCAGAATAACAACTAAATAAATACATTTTAATTTTCTAAATTTGAGTAAAGTAACAACTTAGCAAATGTAATTTAGCAATTTAAATTTAAGCAGAGTAACAAATTATTAATTATAATTTAATAATTTAAATTTGAGTAGAGTAACAACTTAATAAAAATTAAACTTTAGTATCAAACATAATATAATGGTAATAGTAATTCAAATTATGCCTAAACGGGTTTAGGGGAAACCCTTCCTACCAACATGCAAAGTGACAATAATTTAGAACTAATCCCATTCCCCCCATTACCTCTAAGGTGGTTGATGAAGAGAATGGAGTTATTGGTGCAAAGCTCCTAGGAAGAGAATTTTTACTAGTTAATAGAAACTAGTTAAATTTACGCAAAATAAGAGAGAGAAAGAAAATTTTAGAGAAGCTCTCTAGCTTATGGAAGAAAAGAATGGTGAAAATCTTTTCCAAAGACATGCCTATTCATAGAGAAAAAAATGAGATTAGGTGTCCACTTTGATGACATAAGCTATTATATCATAAATCTTATTTTTTTATTTATTTTTAATTCAATTAAGGGATAAATATGCAAAAATAGGGACACATATTAATTTTAGATGGTGAATCACCCCCTTGTAGGTTGAAAACGTGCTGGGTGAGCTATCCTAAAACTCCCTAATATAAATTTTAACTATAATTGAATAGCTGGTACCGATAAAATCGCCTAAACTTTGAAAAATAGCTTTTAATATAAAAAAATGAAATTAAATGAAAAACTGGACAAATACATTATTTTTCATCAAAATAAATTTCTAATAATTAATTTTTATTTTTATTAATTTATTTCAAATTTATATATTTATTTTGTATTTTTAAGCTAAAAAATTCATAATAAATCCATTTTCATTCAATAAATAACAAAATTTTTATGAAAATTCTAAAATTAAATATTTCACCTATAAATAAACTGAAATTACCATTTTCACCATTTTTGGATGTCAAACCAATAGCTACTGACTTACTGGACACCTAGGGACATTTTGGTCATTTTACACAGGAATTCTAGAAAATTTTCAAAATTATATTTTAATATATATGACATGATTCCAAGCTCAAATTGACATTTTAATCTCAATTGAATCTTTTTCTCATATCATCCCTTAATGTTGATAAATAGGGACAAAATCATCATTTTCTAATTTCTACAGACTTTAGCTTTGAAAAAATTATTAAAAATCATGATTAGATAGATCTTGAAATTTCAAGCATAACGGTGAGAATCAAAATTTTGAGATTTCCTTTCGATTTTTCAGAATTAAATAGTCAAATATTAGAAAAATAATTGAAAAGCTAAAATAAGAGTGTTACATTTTTCACTATTTTTATTTCAAATAAAATTTTTATAATTAAAATATATCTAGTATAAAATTTTTAAAATATTTTGAAGTCAAAAAGTCTCTGGTTTGATCCCGTAGTCAACTAGGGGTATTTTGGTCATTTCACAAAAACTGTCTTAATAAATTTCCCAAAAATTCATAAAATTATTATTAATTATTCTAAGCACATAAATGACTTAAAAATAAATTTTAGACACTTCTAACTATTTTTATTTATTTTCTCAATTATTTAGTCCTTTTAGGGGTAAAATAGTCATTTTACCCTTTTCTGAACTCTGTTTTCCAAAATTTTTTAAAAATCTAAACTAAGTACTACTGACTAATATGAGCATAACAATAGGGATCAAATTTTTGAGATTTCCATCCGATTCTTCATAAATAAATACAGAATAATTAGAAAAATAATTTGATAGACAAAAAAATAGGAGTGTTACAATGGGCAGAGCTCTATAAATTGGATGTGCTCTTTGTTTTGGATCACTGTGCCTACCCCTCTCTTCATAAAGACACCATTGAGTTTGAGTGAGTGAGGATTCAGAAAAGTCAAAACTTAGAAGATTGAAGCAGTAGTAGGTTAATATCTCCTTAAAAATATGTTTTCGCTTTATTTTGATCTGAATGTGTTGTTTATTTTGATCGCATTTTTAGATCAATTATCTAAGTTTACACATTATAGATAATGGAACTGTTTCTATCAATAAGAAAAAATGTTGTGTCAGGCTTGAAGTCCTTGTTGGAGAAACACAGGGTGTTGCTTGTTCTGGCTTTGATAGGGACTTGCATGGTTATTGGGGATGGTGTGCTCCTACCAGCAATTTCTGGTATTTTTGGTTTGTGATGATAATTTTGTGTAATTTTGGTTGCATGTAGTGAGCATATGTAGGGTCTTGGGAACTCACTTTTGTATGGTTTTTGGTCATTGTGCAATTCTTTCTCGGAACTTGAACTATATTTTAAAGCAGCAGAACAAGAGATTTTTATCTTGGAAATTCAACTATATTCTGAAGTATAAAGTATGCATGCATTCAATGTTCATGTGAGTGGGTAAATTTAATAGATAATTAAATTTAAATCAATGATAAATACAACTTTACTTTGTCTCTTTTGAGGAGAGACAAATCCTTTATGCAATTAACCATTACCTTGGTAAAGTAATGGAGAATGTTGCATTATTAATGGAACTTTTTGAAGTAGAAACTTCCTCTGAGGCTATTCTTCCAATTGAAAATGCTGGGTGCTTGGATTTTGGAAAGGCTATTGTATCACTCGCCAGCATTACAACAACATCGGACATGGTTGGTCTATCTGTTGTATCTTCTTGAACACACAACAAACTAATGTGTATGCACCTCTCAACTTCACTGCCTATGAAGGATTTTTCCAGCAATGGATCGATCAATTCCAAACATTTTCCTGCACACCATATTGTCCAAGCCTACAAATATTTGTAATTTGTTAATATTGTTAAGCTTTAGTTAGCATTGTTGAATAAGCTTGACCAGATAAGAGTGAAGACTCACATATAAAATAAGACTTTGACCATATTCTGATAGATAGAATCCACTATTCTTTTTCCCACAAATAATTTCTAGAACAAGAACTCCAAAGCTGAAAGCATCAGATTTCACTGAAAATAATCCTTCCATAGCATACTCAGGAGCCATGTATCCACTAATAGAAATCAATAGACCTTTGTTATTTCTCTTGCGTCAAGGGATATATAACAAGGAATTTCAGTTTTCAATAATTAAATGCTTATAAAATGCATTCATAAATCTTATTATTTAAGGAATGTTTGGTATTAGTAAAACTCACTAAGTGCCCATTACTCGTTTTGTATTTGCCTGGTTCTGTCCTCTTTCAAATGCCCTTGCCAATCCAAAATCTGATATTTTGGGATTCATCTCATCATCTAATAGAACATTGCTTGCTTTGAGATCTCTATGAATTACTCTCAATCGAGAGTCCTCATGAAGGTATAAAATACCTCTTGCTATTCCATTGATAATGCTTAATCTTAGTTTCCAATCAAATTGCTTTCTTCTCTCATCATCCGGAAACAGAAGAACAGAGAAAAGATTTGAACAACAAAACAGTATGTGAAGCAAAAAACTAGCAAAGACCAAATGCTAAGATTTGACCTTAGTATGGGAAAAAAATACCAAAAGAATTATTTAGCATTTCCCCCTTAACGATAACTTATAACATGATTATTAATTACATGATATAATTTGTATTTAATTTCCCGTTATGAAAGGAAAACAAATGTCTCATAATTTTTTCGGGTATTATGATCATGTCGTTCTGCTCTTATTCTTAAAATCAAAAGCACCATATACATGCCAGGACAACTAATATAAAGCCCATAGTAGCACCAGTTGTTAATCAAGACTAGTTTTGAACTCAAAAATGCTGAAGAAAAAATTGCAGTAAAAGCAACACCGCTATTCATTGAAGCATTGAAGCTATGTGAAAACACACCAAACAGGTGAAAGTCAAGACTTTTATTCGTCAAATACTCATTTACAAGTATCTTTTCATTTTCTTCCAAGCAACAAGCCAAAAGTCTTACAAGGTTGCGATGTTGCAATTTAGCTATAAACATTATTTCATTATTAAACTCCTCCGAGCCTTGACTAGAAAAATTTGAGAGCCTTTTGACAGCAATTTGTCTTCCATCTGGTAGAATTCCCTGATGAAAGTTTGCAATAAATAAAAGCATATACAAAGATAATAAAAGTAAAGAATCTATATCATAAATTCAAATCATTAAAACCTTGTAAACGGTGCCAAATCCTCCTTCCCCTAATTTAGATGCTTCTAAAAAGTTATCAGTACTCTGTAGAATTGCGATTAATGGGATTATAGGCCGGTCTGTGTTCAATGTTTCCTCAGTTTGAAATGAAGATAGACGAAGCCCATCTACAAAGAGAAGTTTGTGAAATAGCCTTATTTGAGTAGGAAAAATAAGCTATCATACAAATTATGGCATGTGTAATTGACGGAAATTACCTTTTCTACCTCTACTACTCCTGTACCAGAAGTAGTATACAATGAAACATAGTAGAGTTATTGACCCCATCGCAGAGAAGCTAATGATCAAGATTTTTTATCTCTTATTACCCCCATGTTTAGCTGTGACAATATAAAAGAAGAGTAATCAATTTTTTAAACTTACAATAAAAGAAAATGATTATTATTACAATAAAAGAAGTCAAAAAGTACTATTATAGGATTCAGATTCACCTGTTTGCGGATTAGGCACAGGAATTGAAGATGTTTGGTTGTTAAGAAGGTAGAACATATGATCATCATACTTTATCATACAACTTCCAGACCAAATAAACCATCCTAATTTTTGTTCACAACATTTGGGAACTTGGGCTAATAAGGCCTCCAAACACTGTCTGCACCCTTCATTTGTGAGATCTCTACTGCAGTGCACCACGCCATACCTTCTCTCAGTGGAACTCAAACGGAAGCTATCCATATAGTACAACTGGTTGGTCTCCCTAGTTGCTTTTCCTATCAAACTCCTCACCATGGTTCTAAATTGCGGTCCGCAACCGCAATTGCGGCCGCAACGTAAAGGTTTTTGGACTCACCGCAACCGCATCGCGACCGCAATTGCAGCCGCATCAACCGCATTTTTCCGTAATTTTCCGCAATATTAGGGATTTCAATGAAAACGCAACAGCGACCGCAACTGCAATTTAGAACCATGCTCCTCACAAACTCCTCACCTTTCTTAATCTCTGCCATGTTGGATATGTTTTTGGTTCCAAGAGTATGCCATATTGGGTATGTCAGAACTTTCCCAAAGTTCTCATTTGAGTACCTTAGAATGCAGTAATCATACCACACCATAGCAGATGCCCTACTGGGGCAGCGCTGAGGGGCTTCTCTGGCAGCAGCGGAAACACAAAATTGACAAAAGTATCCAACCACATCACCACGGCAATCATAGAGGCCAAACACAGGGGTGTTGTTGCCTATGCTGGTGTAGTTATAACCTTTGTTGTGGCTGCATCTGAGGATGCCCATGTAAGGATTCTCTCAAGATTTGTTTGGTATGCACTGCTGAGAGGTTGTTGGGTCGTGTTTTGGCAGTTACTTCCCACGTAAATTGGTGCTTGTACCTTTGTAATGAGTGCTCTGAAACTCAGCAATAACAAGAAAGTAAAGGATATTGATCTCAAATCTAGTTGTGTTTCCACCATGCTTAAGTTACTTGCTCAGACAATGATTGAAACATATAGCAAGTAATGCATTTGATTATACATGTTGTGTATTATAACCAAATAATTAGGGTATCGTAAGTCAACATTGTTATCTTTATAAGTCCACTCACGACTATCTAATGGGGATAAGGAGGGGCTTTGGCCTCTTTTCTTGACTCTTTAAAAATTATATATTATTATGATTTGATTAAGTAGTTGTCTAATTTATCTCAAGCAAAAATGAAATTAAACAATTTCATCAAAGATAATTAGTGTAATTTTTTATGTGTTTAAAAACAATTAATACAATATATAGAATTGTACTAATTATCTTTGATGAGATTGTTTAATTCTATTTTCACTTGGAGTAAGTTAGACAATCTCTTTGATTAAACATGATTTTTAATTGATTGTTAAAGCATCTCTAGCAACACAAACGTTGCCTTTACTAATATTCCCCAACATGAGCTCCCAGGGATGTCTATGTCTCAATGGAGATGATAGGAAGGCATTTAGTTCGATTTTTTCTATGTAGAATTTAGCATCACTTGGCATATAATTTGGGTATCGAAAGTCAACATTGTTATCTTTATAAGTCCACTCTGGACGGATCCAAGGGGGACTGTCCACTATTCAAGACGTGACTCTACATAAATGAAAGAGAAATTATCTAAAAATAAATTTACTAATGGTTTCCTTTTATTAACGTCGCTTTTTTATTAGGATACTTAGCAAAAGAAGATTGTAATAAAAAATTGGGTAAATGCTCTTTATGTCATGTTTCATGATATTAGTTAATCTCAATTGTCAATTTTGACTACTAAAATTTACTATTCTTTAACAATAAACATTAAATAGGATAAACTGCAATTTTGAATTTCAGTATATATAATATGTCAGCCAATCTAGTCAATAACTTACTCACATTCAAATATTTCTTTGTAAAAAAATTTCCTTGCAATTTTGCTTATAGAGAAAAAGTAACTTTTTCACCTAAACGAAAGAAAGAGAACATCCAAAATATTTAAAATTAGGGGCAGACGCAAGGGGCAATGGTAAGCTCCACCCCCAATATTTTCCCAATTTGTTTTTCTTTTTACCATAGTTATAGGTGTGAAGTATTCATCAGCTAATGATTAATTTTCGTCGAAAACTTGATTGACCATCTTTAGTAAAGTCTCCTCTCTTGTCCAATTTTTTTTTTTTTTCATTAACAAACCTTGAATATGAGACCTTATAGATGGCATCCAAATCTAGTTTCATTGGGACTAATGTAATGTTGTTTGTCAAAAAATCTTTTTAAATTGATATGGATGAATTATATTTTTTATATATAAAAATATAATTTTATAATTTATTAATACAACCATTAATCTTTATATATTATTAAATTTGAGTCTTTACCTTTTAAATTTAAGAGTAAATATTTCTTTGAATATATTTTATTTCTCAATGTACTACATGACTTTATCATGTTTTAGTTTTTTTTTTTTTTTACTCAAATACTATTGTATAAATTTTATGAATTCTAATTTATGTAGTATTTTTTATACCAAAATAGTAATGAGATTTGAAACTAGAAACTCTATAAAAAATTCCCAAACCCTCACCACTAAGCCAACCCTAGCTGTTAATGCCATAACTTTTTATATCTATAAATTATAAATTTGCAATTTATAAGTTTGAATTTTGACACCACATCAAATTAATAGTTGATTTAAAAAATTTATTTTCAAAATTCACTCCTCATTTTTATAGACTCTTATCTCTTTAGTTTATTCTTATATAAAAAAATAAAATACTCATTCAAAACATTTCCTATTATATATTTCATTCTTCTTTAATTGTTTGATATTGGTGATATTTTTTTTTATATATTTTCTATTAATTTATATTTTTAAATTTTCTCTAAATTTAAAAATACTCATATAATACATGAAATTTTTTATTATATTAAAATATATTCAATATTTAACCCCTTGTTTCCATAATTTGTTAATCCGCCCCTTAACATCAAATTCAAGACTTATAAATAAAATAAATAAACTTATGTGATGAAGAAGAGCAGTCTTTGCAATAATAATGGAACGTGTTGTACACGTGCTTTATTGTTATTATTATTAGAGAAATGTTAGACACATTTTTTTGAACACATTCTTTCCTATTGGTTGAAATTTATTAGAAAATACAAAATTTTGTGGGTTCCATATCCTATTTAATGAATCTCTTTCATGATTTTTGTAGTTTTCAATCAATTTTAACCAATAAGGGAGAATGTCTTAGAGAGTGTGATGCTAGCATTCCACCATTTAGTTGCTTCAAAAATCAGCAAAAAAAAGTAATATAGCAGTCAAAATCAATGTGCAACAACCTTACGACACATAAATCATTGTTATAACAATCTAAATAATAGCATGTGACAATCAACAGAATAAACAAATAAAAAACGATAGTTGTAAGAATTTCAAACCTTGTGGGAGAGAATCAAAGATGTAGCCTTATTTACTGTTTTTGTGCAGCAGAACCAACACCTTCTATGTTGTGTCTCTACACCAATTCAAAGAAAAATCAATTAAAGACAAACCCTGTGAGCAAAGGAAGAAGCACATATAACTAAAGCACTAGTATTGTTAACAGCCTTATTCAAAGTTGTCAATGCTATTTGACAACCATTGGCCACGAGACAAAAATCTGCCTTAGATTTATGGTGGAGTACCATGTTGAAGGATAACACATAATATATTTTCCTCTATACAAAAAATAGTAGCATGCATAAGAAAGCTTAATTACTGCATGCATGAAAAAAGCTTATAAGCTCAAGGTATATGAAATGCATTGGGATTGAGATTAAGTCTATGAACACTTTAAAGTACGACCTTAGCTAGAGAGAAGGCATTACGCTATGGGGTGGGGTTTTTGCATGCAATGGAGAGATTCTTCTACCCATTGAGGGTAGCTGTTAGAGTAAACTAAAGTTAAGCTCGAAATTTAATGTTGCTCCAGTCTAAAGTCCTATGGTTATCAATACTTTCCCTATAAATATATAAGTGCTTTTCCTAAGCACACAACTTTGCATTTATATAGCATTATACATGAAGAGAAGTTTGGATAAAAGTTGGCACAATCTTTCGAATGGTCCTTTAGCTTGGTTTAAAGTAAATGATATATGTACACGGTGGATTCTTCTTGTCTTATTTATTTTCTCCCTTTTATTTTCATGATTTTCTTTTTATTTAAATGCAAAGGCATCTAGATCCTATATTTATTGGTATAAGGCGAAAGAACTGTAAGAATATACTACATATAAATCCATGTTTCCATCCACGTGTACTAATGAATTGATATTATTACTTTATATTGATTATTATATATATCAATCATTTGGAGAATACAATTAACATATATTAGTGCCTTGATTTGTTACGGACCATAAAAATGTAGAATTATATTTGCCATTTAGGTTTGTTTTACTCACCAATATTTGAAAAAAAAATGTCATATAATAATTATGATTTGACATAACTTCCATTAACTTTAACAATAAAAGAGAATTCTAATTCTAATGTGTAATATTTCCTTTAATAAATAACATTTTTTATTGATAATAACCAATTTAGAAAAGACTATATATATATACATATATATATATATATATATATATATATACATACATATATATATACATACATACATATATATACATACATACATATATATATATACATACATACATATATATATATACATACATACATATATATATACATACATACATATATATATACATACATACATATATATATATACATACATACATATATATATATACATACATACATATATATATATATATATATATATATGAAGTCATTCTTAATTAGCACATCAAGCTCCATCCTACACAATATATACTAAATTTCAACATTTCTACGATATTTACACACTTTAAAATATTATGCCTTCACCATACTCGTGTCTTTAGAAAATATTTTATTCTGAGTAATAAAATTTACTTTGATAATCTCTACATCCTGACAGAAATTAATTTGATGTACTCTAAAAAAAATTATGCTTACTTATTGACCAGTTAAAATTTTACTAGTAACCTTTACCATAAAGTTAAAGAACTAAAACATACATATCTCTGTTTTTTTTTCCACTCCCAAAGGTTTTAGAAACCTATAATATTTATCTCTAGTATCGTATCAGAAGAAAAAAAATGATTAGTTATTTCTGGATGTATAATCATACCAATAACTAAAAGATAATTTCAGTTTTCTTTTCTATTTCATCTTGTCTTTGTGTTTGATTGTTTTCTTTGATTATTTTTAGTTAAATTATCTTATCCACTACTATGTTATTATGTATACTCATTTACTAAAAGTTCAATAATCGGAACTACTTATTTCTATGGCAATGCACACACAACTTCAGCAGCAGAAACTACCATTACAATTATTATTTAGCTCAGGCAAAACTTACAGTTTTGGATTTCAGTCTATATATGGTGGTCAGGCAAAAATAAACTCTTCCACTTAGGATATATTCACAAAATATACATGCACAGAAGCATAAAATATAGGAAGATAGAACAAATATGTAGGTTTTTACATCAGTTGAAGACACTAAATACTTTATACTATAAAACGTTATTCAATTAACAGAATATAGTTAGGATATACCTTTCTAATCTATCAAAGTTGATCTCTAGTATATCACACATGCTCAAGATCCTCAATCCGTGAATCTCCAGTCTACAAAATAAGAAGTAATAAGATACAAATATCTTCACATGGTCCACAAATAAACAATCACCGCACAAATATATAAATACCTCAATAAAACAAATGGGAAAGTGACAGGGGATTAGATATTTTTGTTTATCACATACAGAAATAGAAAAGTGACAAGGGATTACACATTCTTGTTTATCACATTTATATTTTACATTTTCTTTTTTTGGGAAAAAGACAAAAAAATATAAGAGATGATTGCAATGTTTTTTTCCTTTTTGGGTCATAAGCTGATACACAACTACAAGTTATAAACTTTGCACTGGACAGCAAATGCAACATGTTAAACATGATAATGGTCCCACCTTACCCACCACACTATCCACTGACATGACCTCCTTAACCCCATTGAATTACATCGACCAAAGTTTCAACATAAAGAGTCACTTGAGACAATTTGACAAGGAGCAAGAATTGGTCATTGGTCCCCCTTCCAAAAGTAATAAAGACCAATTATGCCCTAGAGTTATACACACATGCCCCCTGTTTAAATACTAGAAAAAAGTGTCATTCCCTAAAAAGGATTTCTGTATACCTAACACTAAAACTACCTTAGAAACAGGGTACTCAAAAGAACCTTTATAACTTGTGGACTTTTCAAACAAAAAATGCTTTCACTGACAGCATCCTCTAAACACAAATTTCCCCCCTAAAAATAAATCACAATTCTCCAGCCACATACACTTAGTGAGAGAGCGTCCTTTAATTGTGCAACACACGAACAAAAATAAGGTAACTTTGATGCACACATAGACATAGTGGGAGAGAGAGAAACGTGGGAATCAAAAGAGATAAAGTACTTGAATATAAAAGAAAAAAGTTGAACCTAAGGTGGTGAACATTCACTGTTTCAAAAACCTAAACCCATTGCTGTACAAAAACAGAGGGGGAAGAGGGCGTTGAAGTTGGAGGACCAAGAGTGAAGAAGGCGTTGAAGGTGGACCAGTAGAGGAACGAAGAGGCATTGGAGCTGCTATAGAAAAGGAAACAGCACAGCAAATTTGGGGTGTGAAACTTTGGAGAGTTAAAATTGAAAAGGTTAGGTTAAATTGTGGAGAGTGAAAGACGAAGAGAGGGAAGACAAAAAGTTAGAAAATTTTGATTAAGCTTTAGGTTATTTGGGTTAATTTGGGAGAGAGGGAAATTTAGAACGGTCAAAATATTTGGGAGAAGAAAGTTTTTATTAAATTTTTACTTTTAATATTTATCATGTTATTTAATCATTAGACTAAAAAATTTAAAATATTAAATACATGATACGTGTCTGCAATTTTTTAATATTTGCTGTCCAGTGCAAAGTTTATATATACATATATATGTATGTATTTATGTATTAATTATAACTAAAAAATAAAATATTTATATGTGAGTGATGGGTGTGTATAAATTAAAATTTATTTTTAAAATTATCTTCTATATATAAAAATTAAAATAACTTAAATCAGAGCATTTATTTTAGTAATTTTTTTAACCTCTTATCTTTTTCAATGTATCCTTTTTATCATTATTTCTAAATTGAATTTCAATATCTTTTTAAAAAGAACCATTAATAGTTAAAAAATAACCTTGTATCACATTAGAAATTATTTATCTTAAATCTAAAATATAATTATATGTTTAAAAATATTTATCTTGTACAAATTATAATTATATATAATATAATTTATATATTCAAAAATAATCATTAATTATAAATTTTAATTATATAAATAAATATTTACTATGTGTACTACACAGGTTAAAATACATGTTATAAATATAAATATAAATATAAGGGTGTTTCAAATGGGAAACTTTTAGAATGAGAAAATGAAAATTTTCAATGATAGCCCTTAGATCACAGTTAAAAAAATTACACTTGAGATTAAAACCCAATTATAAACACCTCGTATAAGACCATTACTGTTGCCACCTCCATCACACAACCACCACTATCACCCTCGCCATCACTGCTGCCACCACAACTACAATTTCCACCACCATTGTTGTCATCCCTATTGTCATTGTAGTCACCGCAGTCGCTACCACCACTGTCACTATCGCCATAATTGTGTGGCAATGGTGGTGGCGAAAGCGATGGAGATGGTTGTGGTGGTGATGATAGTAGTGGCGGCTTCGACAATGGCAATTATGGTGGTGGTGGTGACAGTGGCAGCAACAATGGTGGGTGGTGACGGTGGTGATGCAGTAGCAATGGTAGAGTACAATTATAATAATAAGGTTTGTGAGTAGGACCTCATTCAAATTATTCAAATGGGTTACCAATCAAATATATTTCATTTAATTAGATTGAATTAATTTTTTTTTTTTTAAGGTGACCATATCATAAGTACGAAGTATCCATTGGCTTTGCCTAAAGATGGCAAAAAAACTTGCGCTCGCGCACATGCGCGGATAAAATCTACCACGGGTAGAAAATGGGTACTTTAAATGGGTACTACGGATATTCTAAATGGGTATATCAGCTATTCGTTTATTAACCGGGTAGGTATGAGTACTTGCTACCTACAATTATATATTTACTTAAATACCTTTATATATTAATATAGATAAAATTACATAAATTTATCCAAAATTTCCAAAATGATTGTTCATTATGAGAGAAATCTTATACAATTATATTACAAGACAAAAGGAACATAAATTTGTGAGCATTTAAACTACTATTTTTAGAAAAATTGTTAGAATAGTTAAAATTTATATTCAAAGTGATGAAAACAATAACTTTTTAATTTATAATTTAAATTTATAAATTTAAAGTAATATTTACAGCACTTTATAATTGTCCACAACACACAAAATAATTTTGTTATTTTTTTATTTTTAGAAAGCATCCACAGATACTCGTAGATATTAAAAATATTTGCAGGTATCTGTATGGATTTTATTTGGCGGGGCGGGTAGCAGGTAGCTACTACCGGTACTTGCGCTGGCCCGTTGACATCTCTAACTTTGCCAATGACTAATCTTTGTCGAAAAACCTACCTGGCCACCTTTAGTGGGCTCTCCACTCCAAACCACATTTTTTCCATTCATAAGGTTCGAACCTAAGGTCTTGCTTAATGGATCCAAGCCCAATACCACTTGGGCCAATGACATGTTGGTAAATTAAATTAAGTTAGAATAATATATATATATATATATTATTTAATTAATTTAACTAAATAAGATATAGTTTAAAAATATACATTTTTTAAGATGAATTAAAATTTTAAAATAACTATCTCTTATATTATATAATAAAACATATTAATAACTATTGATAATAATTTTAATCTCTAGTTAATTTTTAAATTTCTCCTTAAGCCATGCCATGCATATTTTTTCACAATCTATAATAATAATAGTAATAATGATGATGATGATGATGATGGTAATAATAATAATAATATTGAGTCATCATGTTTTTAGGATAAATATATTTTACATTATTTATAAAAGTCTATGATTTTGCTTGAATTGTTAAAATGATATGATAATAAAATTTTGTTATTATAATTAAAAAGAAGATATAAAGACGAAAATATTTTTGTCTCAAAGGTATTAGAATTTTTAATTTCATCAAATTGACAACCAAAGACGGACTCAGAGACGAACTTTGTTAACATTTAGCATACACCGAGTAATATCATCTTCGATAACCGTCTCTGATTATATTTAGAACATATAGAGACGAACATAAAGACTAAATAAAATAAAGATAGAAATATCCATCTCTGACTATCGTCTCTAAAATGTAAAATTTTGTTTCGTCTCTATGCACTAATATCTGTCTTTGAATTTGTCTCTGACAGAGACAAAAAGTATTATGTCTCTAAATTCCGTCGTTATATTAAACTTTTCTATGACTACAATTAAATTTCTATCTAACAACAAAATATTTGTACATACTTTAGGACATTTTATGATGTCAAAAATTGTCATCCTAGTTGTTTGGAGTAAACCATCAGATATGGAAAGAGAAGTTTGTGTTGACATTGACCGATTACTTGTGACAAAGAAAGATTAGTATTCTGAAGTTTGTAGGAAGAATGAAAAAAATGTTAGCATTGTAAATGTATTAAAATTAATAAAGAAACATCACAATTAAAAAGCAAATTCATTATCAAATAAGGGATAAAAAATGAGAACTTATCATCATACTTTTCTTTATAATCAATGTAACCCCGTGTTTTCTTAATGTTTGATTTAGTGGTTTAATACCTAAAAGTGGAAATAGAATATGTGATATTGGGATTAAAACGAATAAATGAGTTGTTGTTGTGTGATATGGTTTGGTGTTGGTTACCTTGGAATTTTGTTTGAATTTAGGGAATTTGAGGAAAATGTTCTTGAGCCAAAGTGAGAGTGTTGATTGTATTTATTTGGGTTGTTGAGAGAAATAGCAAATCTTGGGCCAGTTGTGAGTATTGGGGAGTAAGTAGACAGACCATGGGCTTTAGTGAGCCTGAAGCTTTTGTGAGGCCTAAGGAGGGTTTTAGGACACTAAAACCCCTTTTCTTTCTCATTCTATCATTCACTCACCTCTCACTCTCTCTCAAATTCTCTCTTTCTTTCAATCTCTCCCAACAAAACCAAGCGTGTAGTAAGATTCCAAGCTTCGATTCTGTTTCCTTGTGTTGAGAACGGCATATTTCTTGAAGGATTGGCTCAAGAGCTTGTGTTCTCCACATTCTCCTCTTCCCCAAATTTTAGATTCGGAAGGTCCAAGAGGTAAGGGAAGCTTACATTCGTTGAATACTTGTTGTATGAATGTAGTAGTATGCATATGTGGTTGTGGATTGGACTGAAATGTGTGATTTGGCTGAGTTATGTGGAAATATTATCGAAAATGGGTTTGCTATTTTCGTGGTTGATTTCCAATTGAAATGTTGTATGTGTTGAGCATATTGCTGTAGGTTGATGTATGGTCGTATTTGGCCTCTGGGAAGTTGATTTGGGGTATAAGTGAGTGAAAAGTTTGGATCTTTGGGTTTTCAAACGAGAGTTACTAGTTCTGTTATCTGATAGTGGCTGAGCGACTAGGGGTATAATTGAGCGAGAATGACCCTAAGATTGAAATGAGGCTGTCGAGTTGGTGGTTCGCTAAGCGACCCATCGAGGCACTGAGCGAGTATTCTTGAGTGGTAGAAATGGCTGAAGAGTAAAAGGGATTCATTGAGCGAAATCTAGTTTGTTGAGCGAGTGTTCACAGAAAACTAGAAATTTTTCTAGAAGAGTGTTCACTAAGCGAGTATGTGGCTTGTTGTACAAGTGTGGATATTCCAGAATGCCTGGGAGCAATTTGCTGAGCGACTACTGAGCTCGCCTAGCGAATTGGGGGCCTTGGAGAGTGGTGCTCTCTCTTGTAAAAGGTTTGCTGGGCGAACAACATGTTCACTGAGCGAGTAGTGTGTTCAGGTTCTGGCTGTTCTTCGGAATGGTTGTTCGCTGAGCGAGGAGTGTGTGCAGGTTCTGGATGTTCTCTAGAATGGCTATTCACTGAACGAGTAGGTGACTCATTGAGTGAAATGTTGTCAATGGAGGTTTGGAGAAAGTCCCTAGAGCGAACTCACTGAGCAACCCTAGTTGTCACTGAACGAATGACTTTGATTCGTTGAGTGAAACTCATGGTTGCTGAGTGAGAAGCCTTCGTAAGGGAAAGTTGGTCTTCTGTAAGGAAGCTCTTTGCTGAGCGAGTGTGTGGGTTGTTGAGCGAATGTAGTGTTTTGAAGTTGATCAAATTTTGAAAGTGTAATTGTGTGAAACATGGTTGGGAAGGACTCCTAGTGTGAGTCCAATGTGAGAATTGTTGACAATGTGAGAAGAGTGGCAGGTTGCTTGGATAAGACCTCTATTTGTCGTAAATGTTGTTGCTTAGGTTTTACTCATGGGATATAGGCTGCTTGGATAGGGCCCCATAATGACAGATTGCTTGGATAGGACCTCCACTTGTCATGAATAAAGTGTTGTGTGTGAGTTCTCTCACAAGGTATGGGCTGCTTAGATAGAGCCTTACCTGTTGACCATGCTTGGGGCTGGATTGTGCCTGCATGGTGTTGGTAGTAGTTGTTGGACCACGTGTGATGCTGATCGAGCCCTGTGGTATTATGTTGCTGTTGTGTTGTTATATCCATGTTGACTTGTTACTGCTGAGTCGATGTTATGTCATGATACATGCATTCATGCATATGTTGTTGGCTGAGGTTGTGTGATGGGCCACACTTATAGTGCGGGTAGGCACGTAAATTGGCTGGCTGACTGGAGTTGATGACTTAAACGGGGCCTCTAACCTAATGCTTGCATAAGACGTAGGATCGTAAAGATGGGCCTTTGGGGATGAGTGAATGGGCGATTCCACAAGGAGCCAAGGCAGTGCAGGCCTTGAGTCGCAATGAGCCACCACCCATATACTCCTTGTATGGTACTTGGATAGGCCATGGGGGTGAGACCTGGCTGATAGCCCGAGATGATGTAAATCTCTCGAGAGTCATGTCATCATACATTGATATTGTAGTGGAACAACCATGGTGTGATGTGTAGGAAAGTTGTGAGACCATGATGTCTTGATATGAAATGTTGTGCTGGTCTGTGACTCATTATGTATTGATAATGATCTATTCAATGTATGTATGCTATTTGTTTAGTAAGCTTACCCTTGCCTTGTCTTGTTGTTGTTGGTTGTCTTGTTGCTGTTGTTGTGCTGGTGTGACTGTGATGATCACGTCCTATGGCGTGGGAGCAGATGGCGACGTTTCAGTGGACTTGGCTTCTCAAAGCTAAAGGGGGAGCTACATGTTGGAGCTCATGTGGCCCAAGGAGTCATACGTCTATTTTTGCTTTTAAGATCCATATGTATATTTCTGTTGTATTCTTTTGATGGGGATGTATAGTGTGACCAACTATAGGGAGTGTGTTTTGTATCCCTCTCCCTTGTTGATGTATATTTATTTGGTTATATGGCTTCGAGGTTATCCCCCTGTTCTTTTGATTCTTCAAAAGTTGTAAAGACAGGAATGTATGGCACAGGAAATATGAATAGATCTCTCAAGTTGCATGTATTTCATTTATATGTATGTATTGATTTTATTTATGCTTATATGAGATAGTGAAGTGTAGTATTGTTGTTGAGTAACGATGGTGGGGTCGTTACATTTGTGGTATTAGAGTTGGTCGTGTCTTTTGGTTGGCCTATGGGGAATAGGTTTGGTATGCTTTGTTGTGTACCTCTAATGTGATGATATGTATTGATTGCTTCTGCCGTGTTGTTGTGGTGTGGATCCTTCCATGAGAGAAGTGATGATGTTTGACTGGCTTTTGAGGTGTTATTATTGTCATGGTTGGTTTTGTAAGATCTCGATGAAGGAATCTAACCCACCACCACCTCTAGTTGATCTCTCTCAGATCGTTAGGGCTATGGAGACAATGGTTGCTATTGTGGCCTAACAGCAAAATACTATGGCCCAGTAACAGACTGCCATGGCCCAGTAGCATCAGGTTGCTATGGCTCAAGTGGAGTTGTTCGAAGCTGCTACTAAAGCTGCTCGTGTCACTGTGCTTCCTGAGTTCCGAAAGAGTGACCCTCCCCAGTTTAAGGATGAGTCAGATTCAGACGTGGCTGACGTGTGGATGTAGGAGATGGAGAAGATCTTTCAAGCTTTGGCTTGTCCAGATGAACAGAAAGTCACCTATGCGATATACATGTTTATTGGTGAGGCTGAGTATTGGTGGCAAGGAGCCTAACAACTAATGGAGGCCCAAGGCAAGGCTGTCATTTAGGCTAGTTTTTGGGAGCGTTTTTGGAGAAGTACTTTCCAACAAGCTCAATGCATGTGAAGGAGATGGATTTCCTGAGGTTATACCAAGGGAATATGATGGTGAGTGAGTATGCGAGCAAGTTTGAATACTTGGCTCGGTTTTACTCACAGGCGACCACGGAGGAATGGAGATGCCGCAAGTTTGAAGAAGGCTTGAGGCATGAGCTGAAGAGGATGATAGTCCCCATGACTATCACAGAATTCCCCACACTAGTGGAGAAGTCCAAGACAGTGGAGTGATTAGAGTCTAGCACCTGAGTGGTGAAGACTCAAAGTAGTGGATCATCTGGATCTAGGAGAAAAGGACATCAGAGGAAGCCTTACAGCAATCACAAGGTCAGCAACAATCCTCTAAACCCTAACAATCTGGAGTCTTGGGTTCTCAAAGTCGTTCGTCGGTCACGCCTCAAACTAGATTGTTGGAGTTCAGGTGCTTCAGATATGGAGGACCACACTATGCTAGTCAGTGCTCTTTGAAGAGCAATGTATGCTTCAAGTGTCAGTGGCCCAGACACATGGCTAGAGATTGTATAGCCTCAGTGAAGGCAGAGTCGACTATGAACGCCACTAGAGCTACAAAACCCATGGCAACTAGTCGTGTTTTTCTATGAGTGGAGTTGAAACCTCTCGTTCTGATGATCTGATATAGGGCAAATGTGAGATAACTGGTAATCTCTTATTTGTACTGCTTGATTCAGGCGCCATGTATTCTTTCATTTCCTTTAAGTATGTGGAAAAAGTTGAAATTGTCTACTTGGCTATTGCCTTTTGATTTGCTTGTTTCCACACCGACCGCTACTCTTGTGAGGACTTTGACTGTTTGTGCTAACTGCCTGGTTGTTGTTAGTGGGTGCAGTTACAGAGTCAATTTGATTTTCCTTCCGTTGTAAGACTTGGATGTAATCTTAGGGATGGATTGGTTATCTTCCAACCATATCTTGATTGATTGTGCCAGAAAAACCTTGATCTTCCCTAGTTTTGAAGATTCTGGAATTGTCACTGCCAATCAAGCTTAGACTTCTTTGTAAGAAGAAGCTCAAGGATACATGATCTTGTCATTCTTGGAAGTTAAGAGTAGCTTGGACCTGAACTCGGTATCAGTGGTCAGAGAGTTTCCCAAAGTTTTCCCTGAGGACGTACCTACTATATCTCCACAGTGGGAAGTGGAGTTTGTAATCGATTTGCTTCTGGGAGCGGGACTAATGTTGATGGCTTCTTATAGAATGGCACTAGCGAAGTTGGTTGAGTTGAAGAAACAAGTGGAAGAGTTAGAGAAGAAAATGATTAGACCCAGTGTTTCCCCTTGGGGAGCACCAATGTTGTTGGTGAAGAAAAAGGATGGTAGTTCGAGACTGTGTATGGACTATCGGCAGTTGAACAAGATCACCATCAAGAACAAGTATCCGTTGCCAAGGATTGATGATCTGATGGATTAGTTGAGAGGAACAACAGTGTTTTCGAAGATAGACTTGAGGCTTGGATACCACCAGATACAGGTAAAGGACGAAGACGTACCGAAGACTGCTTTTAGAAGTCGGTATAAGCATTATGAGTACGTGGTGATGTTGTTTAGAGTGACCAATTCCCTTGCTATATTCATGGACTATATGAACAAGATCTTTCGTCCCGTTGTGTTTATCGATGACATTCTAGTCTATTCTCGTTCTTGTGAAAAGCATGAAGAGCACTTAAGGACAATGTTAGGAATCTTGAAGGAGAAACGATTGTATGCCAAGCTGTCTACGTGCGAGTTTTGGCTGGATGAGGTGAAGTTCTTAGGGCATGTGATATCAGCCGATGGAATCGCAGTGGATCGTGAGAAAGTGGAGATCGTGTTGCAATAGGAGTGTCCAAAGACTGCTACTGAGATTAGGAGCTTTGTTGGGTATTACCGGAGGTTTATAGAAGGTTTCTCAAATATTGTTGCGTCATTGACCTAACTTACCTGTAAGGATCAACAGTTTTCTAGGACCAAAGCTTGTGAATAAAGTTTCCAAAAGTTGAAACAAAGGCTAACTACTTTTCTTGTCCTGGTGTCGCCTGATCCTAGTAAGTCTTTCGAGGTTTACTATGATACTTTTCATCAAGGATTAGGGTGTGTGTTAATGCAACATGGGAAACTTGTGGCTTATGTGTCGAGGCAGTTGAAGAATCATGAGAGGAACTATCCTACCCATGATTTGGAGTTGGTCGCAGTCGTCTTTGCTTTGAAAATATAGAGGCATTATCTATATGGAGCAAGGTTTGATGTGTTCAATGATCACAAAAGTTTGAAATATCTGTTTGATCAAAAGGAGCTAAACATGAGGCAGAGGTAGTGGATGGAGTTCCTGAAAGACTATGATTTTCAGTTGATGTATCATCCTGGCAAGGTGAATGTTGTGGCTGAAGCTTTGAGTCGGAAGACCATGCACGTGTCAGCTTTGATGGTGAAGGAGTTAAAGTTGGTGGAGAAGTTCAAAGACCTGAACTTGTATGTGGAGATGTCACCTGATCGTATTCATTATGGCATGATCATGATAGCCAGTGGTTTTCTTGAGATGGTCAAAGAGAAACAGTTCCTAGATCTTAGTCTTTGTAAGACTAAGGAGTTGTTGGGCACAAAGAAAGCAATAGATTTTAGTTTGGGTGTAAAAGGTATTATGAGGTTTAAGGATAGAGTGTGCATACCACAAGACCCTGAGTTGAGGAAGCTCATCCTAGATGAAGGTTAGAAGAGCAGATTGAGTTTGCATTTGGGTACTACCAAGATGTATCAAGACCTGAAGAAAATGTTTTGGAGGTCTGGTATGAAAAAGGACATAACAGAGTATGTTGCAGCATGTTTGACCTGTCAGAAGGCCAAGGTAGAGCACTAGAGACCTAGTGGTTTGCTGTAGACGATGGAAAATCCCAAGTAGAAGTAGGAAAGCATCATTATGGACTTTGTGGTGAGCTTGCCTAGAATGGCAAGAGGTGTGGATGCTATTTGGGTCATTGTTGATAGGTTGACGAAGTGTGCTCACTTTTTGCCTATTAATATCAAGTATTCCTTGGAGAAGTTGACGCAATTGTATATCAAAGAGATAGTGAGGTTGCACAGAGTGCATTCTAGTATTATCTCTGATAGGGATTTGAGGTTTATGTCAAGATTTTGACAAAGTTTGCGTTAGGCGTTGGGTACAAAGCTGAGGCTTAGTTTTGCATATCACCCCTAGACGGATGACCAGTTGGAAAGGACAATCTAGTCCTTGGAGGACCTTTTGCGAGCATGTGTGTTGGATCACCTGGGAAGTTGGGATGAGATTCTACCTTCGGTGGAATTCACGTACAACAACAGTTTCCATGCGAGCATTAGTATGGCACTGTTTGAAGTCTTGTATGGTAGAAGGTGTAGGACACCCTTATGTTGGTACACTACAAGAAAATGCTTATTTATCGATGGATATTTACCTACGGATTCTCTGAATCCATGGGTAAAATAAATAGTTGTAGGTAATAATACAAGACCATTACCAACAAGCATTTTATTGAAAATTTTGGCTCAATTTAATGAGAATGATTCTAAAGATAATTTACCTACTGATTCTTTCGTGGATAAAAAAAATCTATAAACAACTTAAAAATTTTGTCAAAAACTATAAAAGAGCAAAAGAAATAAATAAAAATACATTTTTAAAGTACCCACGGATTTGTCCGTCATAACAAAATTCGAGGGTAACATGAACAAATCGGTAAGTAAATTTTTCCCTCCCTTATTTCGTTTTTATCTTGTCTTTTCCTCCCTTTTTTTCATTTTTATTTTGTTTTTCGTTCCCGAACTTCTCTCTCCTAACCTAAAAGAAAATATAAATCATGTAATGAAGAGTAAAAGCTAACTACTCGAAATGCAAACCCAAAGAGTGGCTTCTTTAAGAGAAAGCTACTGAAGCAGCTCCCATAAAGAAAGTGGTGTCGACGCCACTAACAGAACAAGGAGGGAGTGACACCATCGTCACCCCCCAAGTTCTACAAAGAAAAGGTGAGATGAAGAAGGAGGAAGAGTGGGTGCACAATGGCCGCTGTTGCAGTGGCTGCCTTTGGCTTTGCACGCGGTGAGGGGTTTTTCGCTCTAACTTGGTGGGTTATGGATCAATCCCTCCCAAGACCTCAAACGTCCACAATAGGTTCCTTCCTTCTTTTCTTTTTTTACTCTATTGTTGAAACTTGAAATTGCAAACACTGACTATGGGTCCCATAGGAAAAGGTTGCTCTTGCGCCTCTAAGTTTGATCATTATCGATGTGCTGACAGTCGAAAACCCATTTCCAATCCTGAGATTCACTTTCACACCTCCTTTACACTTCTCTCTTGGTTCCACTTCTATATTCTCTTCCACCCTTATTATCAATTTCTTTCCAATTTCAATTCCAAGTATCGGTTTGATATATGGTAACAAAAACAAGGAGAAAGCAAGCAAACCAAAGGATTAGCATGTGAGTTTGTTGCCTTGTACTCAGTCCTATACAACATTCCAAAGAGTTAATGAAGATTGGTAGATCTCTATCTTTTTGCTACATGTGACTGTGTTAGGGGGCATGACTTCATGTTAATTCATTGGTGCATTTATTATGTTCTTGGCAAGATTCCAAAAAGAAATAATTAACAATAAGGCATATCTCATGTTTTGATGCAGGGACAATTTCAACTTGCCATAGTTCATCTATGCTAAATACCACTGTTTATTGTATTAATGTTGCTATAGTAAATTAGGCTGTCTGTTACATAGCAGTAGTATTCTTTTGGTCAGCCTTTTCCTTAAAGAGGCATGTTGAAATGAATAAGTTTTGCACAGGTCACCAACATGCACCCTCCCTCTGGCCCCACCTCACCATGGATGGAAGCTTTAATCCTTGGAACGTAATCTCTTTCTCTTCCCCTTTCCCCCTTCATTTGTCTGTGTGTAATTGCAATTCAATTCAATTCTTTGTGGAAGTGACTATTTACTTAAGTGATCTTTATTGATTGTCGGTAACCTTGGTGAAGAAAAAAATGGTGCTCAGTCCTTTTTATGGACTATGAAATGAGGCAATCTTAAATATTGTTGATTTTGGAAGAGAGTATTACACCTTCTAGTATTTTACAGCCTTTCAGTGTAAGTTGGTATGCATTCTGCTTGTTATTATACAATTTTAGATATTTAAAGTAATGTGATTTGATTTTGATTTCATATTAAGATTGGAGTTTCTATTTTAGGGGCTATTAATTTGATTGAGAGATATTCAAATACGATGATCTGAAGTCTGTGGAATTGCTTTTCAACATTATGGAAGATGTTTTGCAAACAAATGAAAATCTTGTGTTGAATATCTAAATGTAGTTTCTAATTTGATGATTCTTTCTCTAGAGTTTGATGGAATTTACTAACTACTAGACCTTTGTAGTTTAGTCTATAATTTTATTCACGCTCTGTTCTATTTTTCTGAACTTCTAGGTATCCCCAATTTTTGGAGCTTGTTTCCTTTGGGTTTACGTTGACTGTTCTAGTCTATAATTTTTATTCATAGCTTATTTCCTTTGGGTTTTAGCTAACTATAATTAGGGCTATTAGTGTAACAGGAAAGTATATTAACCATTAGTAGTTATTATTATTACTACTGCACATCTTGACTTCACGCTTATTTAAAGTAATGTCATTGATTATGTTTAGGTGATCTAGTATCTCATGAGAAATGTCAAAGTCAATAAATATACCAAGGTCACCATTATTGCACGTTGGTTTACATTTTATGAATATAATTTTGATATACTATTAGATCTAGTTGCTCATAAGTATTTTTTGTATTACACACTAGTAATGTAATAGAAAAGTGTAATATAGAAATAAAGTTAAATAATTTTAAAATAAAAATCAAGAGCACCTAAAGTATATAATTGCAAGAAATAATTAACCAATATCTAATTTTACGTATATTTATAAATATTTTTCTAATACATAAAATACTTACTAGTTATTTTTAATTGTTTCATGAGTCTTTTCAAAGTTAATTAGGAACATGAGGTATATATATACAGATACTCCTATGGATATTAATTTTGTCATTTAGTTTTAACTTTCTTTTTATATTAAACGAGACTTCTTTTATTTTAACCTCCCCTCCACCCCTTTATACAGGCAGGCTATATTGAATTTACTTTTTTAATATGAGTAATTTAAGTGTTCAACATCTAACTTATGAATTTCTTTAATTTCAGTTGGTTGACTTAAGAGTCACTAGGAGGTTCCATGGTAAGTCACTGGAGGTTCCATGGTAAGCACAGCCTATTCCACCCATACTTGTATAATTTCCTTTAATTACTATAACTTCTTAAATTCTATTTGTACATCTTCTAATGGCATGGTATCTATGTTGTATCAGTAAGAAATCAACATGAATTAATTACTTCTTTCATTGATATTTTTCTAATGACAAAAAATAATAATAATTGCAGGTCCATCCAAACATTCCCTGCATGTTGTTTACCCTAATCTGTCCAAATTCACTCACATTTAGCTCAATTATACTTCCAAATTCTGCTTAACTTAAATTAAAGGTGAAGTTAGTCATTCTCTATATGGCAACAATATCACATTAGATGTTCTTATTACCAAAATCGCATGTTTCATCGCTTATGATGTGTCCTATGTGAAAAAAATGTTTCCCTTATTTAGATATGCTAAATTTAGGCGTGTTGGAAGTTAAGATCACATGGTAATGAAAATCATTGAATTTAGGGACCCATTTATTTCATATGATATGGAATTTATTAACTAATTATTTAATGATATAGGGTTTTGTGATTAGAATGAGTGACACAAATTTATTGTTAACAGATTCAAGAGGATGCAAGTAGTGCCTGGGTTTCATTTGATTGAAAGAGAAAGCAGCAACTTTCAAGAGGAGATTCAGTATGAATATTGATGAGTCAACATTCACTTTCAACGGTTAATAAGTTTGATAAAAAAGGTGATTGGTTGCATAGCATAGCTTGATTCACTGTCTAATTTGGAATGAAAGGCTTGATTAGAAGGCCTTATAAAGCGTATGAAAGTGAAGAACAAAGATGCGTTGTTCTCTTGTATAGATTATACATTAAGATTGTAGAACTTTCCTATAGTACACTAGTTACTATCAAATTCTAATATTGGCTTCCCATGAGAATATAGTGTTTGTTAATTTTTTTTTCCATGTTATTGTGGCAAGATGTTGTTGTATATTGACATTTAAAGCTGTAAATTGTTGATCCTAGCAGTAGCTCATTGGTGTGTCTCAATTTTTACCCGTTAGCTTGACCACCACACTTCTTGTTATCTCATTATTATACTTTGTTGAAATAGTTATGATTTTTGTAGAAATAGTTGTACCTCTGGTACTATTTGGTTGCACATAGCCAGATTTTAATATAAATAACACAGCCGTAAGGTGGTAAACATGAACAAAAATAATTAATTAATTATTTATATATAAAATATACTTTAAAAAATGTAAATATTTTAATAAATGTTACTGACAAAAAAAATCCATCAATAATTTTCCACAAATAAATCTATGGGTAATTACTAATAGGTATATCTGTCAAAAATTGCCAACGGATAAATCTGTGGGTAGTTTCCCATGGATGAATCCGTAGATAATTTCCCACGAAATTTCCCACGGATTATGCTGTCGATAATTACTGACAGACAAGTAGTATCCATCAATCAAATTTACCTACGAGTATATTACCTACAGATTTTTATCCGTGGGAAATCTGTTGGTAAAACTGAGTTACCCACAGATTTTTGACATTACCTACGGATTATGTCTATTGGTAATAGAAAAATTTCTTGTAGTGGTATCAAGATGGAGAGAGCATGGTTGTGGGGCCAAAATTGGCATAACAGACAACAGAGAAAGTGAAGAAGATTCAGGAGAACATGAAAGTTGCTCATAGTTGCCAGAAGTCATATATTATAAGCATAAAAAGCTGCTTGAGTTTGAAGAGGGCGATCATGTTTTCTTGAGAGTCACGCTTGTGACAGGAGTTGGCAGGGCAATCAAATCCAGGAAACTTACTCCTAAGTTTATTGGTCCTTACTAGATTCTTCGTCGGGTCGAACTTGTTGCTTACCAGATAGCCTTACCTCCTTTCTTGTCCAACATCCATAATGTCTTCCATGTGTCTCAGTTGAGAAAGTATGTTTATGATCCTACATATATCATCGAGCATGATTCTGTACAAATACGAGAGAACTTGACGTTTGTGACACTACCTGCGAGGATTACAAATCTGAGGGTGAAGCAGCTTAGAGGCAAGGATATCTAGTTGGCCAGAGTGGTATTGAATGATGTAACTAGAGAATCCATGTGGGAGCTTGAAGAGAAGATGAAGGAGCAATATTAGGATCTTTTCCTAGGTAAGAGGATTCTCAGGGACGAAAAATTTCTTGCTAGGGAGGATTGTAATGCCATGATTTCTTAATGTTTGATATAGTGGTTTAATAAGTAAAAGTGAAAATATAGTATGTGATATTGGTGATTAAAGCGAATAAATGAGTTGCTTTTGTGTGATTATGGTTTTATGTTGTTACTTTGGAATTTCTGTCTAAATTAAAGGAACTTAAGGAAAATGTTCTTGAGCCAAAGTGAGAGCGTTGATTGTGTTTATATGAGTTGTTGAGAGAAACAACAAGTGTTGGGCCAGTTGTGAGTATTGGGGAGTGAGTAGACAAACCATGGGCTTCAGTGAGCCTGAAGCCTTTGTGAGGCCCCGGGAAGGTTTTAAGACACTAAAACCCTTTTTTTCTTTCTCATTCTATCATTCACTTACCTCTCACTCTCTCTCAAACTCTCTCATTCTCTCTCAAAACCACTAAGAGTGTAGCAAGATTCCAAGCTTTGATTCTGTTTCCTTGTGTTGAGAAGAGAGGATTTCTTGAAGGATTGGCTCAAGAGCTTATGTTCTCCACATTCCCCTCTTCCCCAAATTTCATATTCGAAAGCTCCAAGAGGTAAGGAAAGCTTGCATTCATTGAATACTTGTTGTATGAATGTAGTAGTATGCATATGTGGTTGTGGATTGAGCTGAAATGTGTGATTTGGCTGAGTTATGTGGAAATATTATTAAAATAGGTTCGCTATTTTCGTGGTTGATTTCCTGTTGAAATGTTGTATGCGTTGAGCATGTTGTTGTGGGTTGATGTATGTTCTTATTCGGCCCCTGGGAAGTTGATTTGGGGTATGAGTGAGTGAAAAGTTTGGATCTTTGGGTTTTTAGACCAGAGTTGTTGGTTCTGTTATCTAATAGTGGCTGAGCGACTAGGGGTCTCGCTGAGCAAGAATGTCCCTAAGACTAAAATGAGGCTATCGGTTTGGTGGTTTGCTGAGCGACCCATCGAGTCCTTGAGCGAGTGTTCTTGAGTGGTAGAAATGGCTAAAGAGTAAGAAGGATTTGCTGAGCGAAATTTAGTTCGTTGAGCGAGTGTTTACAGAAAACTAGAAATTTTTCTAAAAGAGTGTTTGCTAAGCGAGTATGTGGCTCACTGAATGAGTGTGGATATTCCAGAATGCCTGAGAGCAATTCGCTGAGCGAGTACTGAGCTTGTCGAGCAAATTAGGGGCCTTGGAGAGTGGTGCTCTCTGTTGCAAGAGGTTCATTGGGTGAACAACATGTTCGCTGGGAGAACAGTGTGATCGCTGAGTGAGGGGTGTGTGCAGGTTCTGGCTATTCTCTGGATTGGCTATTCGCTGAGCGAGTAGGTGAGTTGCTAAGAGAAATGTTGTCGATGGAGGTTTGGAGAAAGTCCCTAAAGTGAACTCGCTGAGCGACCCCAGTTGTCAATAAGTGAGTGACTTTGATTCGCTGAGTGAAAAGCCTTCGTAGGGGAAAATTGGTCCTCTGTAAGGAAGGTCTTCACTAAGCGAGCATGTGGGTCGCTGAACAAATGTAGTGTTCTGCAGTTGATCAAAATTTGAAAGTGTAGTTGTGTGAAACATAGTTGGGAAGAACTCCTAATGTAAGTCCAATGTGAGAAGAGTGGTAGGTTGCTTGGATAAGACCTCTACTTGTCATAAATGTTGTTACTTAGGTTTTACTCATGGGATGTGGGCTGCTTGGATAGGGCCCCAGAATGGTAGGTTGCTTGGATAGGACCTCCACTTGTCGTGAATAAAGTGTTGTGAGTGATTTCTCTCACGAGGTATGGGCTGCTTGGATAGGGTCTTACCTATTGACCATGCTTGTGGTTGGATTGGTCCTGCATGGCATTGGTAGTAGTTATTGGACCACGTGCAATGCTAATCGGGCATCGTGGTGTTATGTTGCTATTTTGTTGTCATATCCACGTTGACTTGTTGCTGTTGAGTCGATGTTGTGTCATGATACATGCATTCATGCATATGTTGTTGGCTGAGGCTGTGTGATGGGCCTTATGTTGTAGTGCGGGTAGGCACGTAAGTTGGTTGGTAGACTGGAGCTAACAGCTCAGACAGGGCCTCCAACCTAGTGCTTGGATAAGACGTGGGGTTGTAAAGATAGGCCTCCGGGGATGAGTGGATGGGCGATTTCGTAAAGGACCATGGCGGTGCAGGCCTTGAGTCACGGTGAGCCACCACCCATATACACTTATCCTGACAAACCACTAAGCTTATCTGTAGATCAGAGTTTGGCAATCCCTGAATGGTGTTTGGATAGGCCATGGTAAAGGGTGAGACTTGGCTAATCACCCAAGATATTGTAAATCTCTTGAGAGTCGTGTCATCATGCATTGACATGGTAGTGGTACAATCATGGTGTGATGTGTAGGAAAGTTGTGAAACCATGTTGTCTTGATATGAAATGTTGTGTTGGTTTGTGACTCATTATGTATTGATAATGATCTATTCAATGTATGCATGCTATTTGTTTAGTAAGCTTATCCTTACCTTGTCTTGTTGTTGTTGGTTGTCTTGTTGCTATTGTTGTGCTAGTGTGACTGTGATGATCACATCCTATGGTGTGGGAGCAAATGGTGACGAGGAGCTGCGTATTGGAGTTGGTGTGGCCCGAGGAATCACACGTCTGTTTTGCTTTTGAGATCTATATGTATATTTCTGTTGTATTCTTTTGATAGGGATGTATAGTGTGACTAGCCATAGGGAGTGTGTGTTTGTATCCTTTTTCCCCGTTGATGTATATTTATTTTGTTATATGGCTTTGAGGTTATCCCTCTATTCTTTTGATTCTTCAAAAGTTGTAAAGACAGGAATATATGGCATAGGAGAGATGGATAGATCTCTCAAGTTGCATGTATTTCATTTATGTGCATGTGTTGATTTTATTTATACTTATATGAAATAGTAAAATGTAGTATTGTTGTTGAGTAGCAACGGTGGGGTCATTACAATCAATATCTTCCTTGAGATTAGGATTGATGAGCATCTTGGTACCATTGTATGCATTTGAAATTCCAATTTTTCCTATAAACGAAGTTTTGAAGCATATAAATAAAACAAAGTATTTAAAATGATATATATGCTAAAAAGAACTTGTTAAGCATTAACACATACCATTAAAGGATTTTATCTTACACAAATGTAAAATAAGAATAAACAGAGAATCTATATTAGCTGTACTAAGATACTCATTCATTTCATCAGCAAAAGATTGGTTTAGGCTGGCCAACCAAAAGATTTTCAAAAATATAAGCTAATCCTTCCTGAATGGATTCACGAAACTAATCCACAATATTTCTCTTGATGGAAGCATGTATCCTACCACCCTTTAAATAATTTGAGAGTGTTAAACATTTTAATACTATTAATTTGATGTTGTCTATTGAAATCAAGAACTGTCCATAATCGAATTACATGAACCTTTAATTTCCAATTTATTTTGCCAGGCACAATGTCATCTATTGATGATAACATGCGATCCATTAAATCAAATATCAAACCCAAATTTAAAACACCAATTAAAAGACATGAAGACGTATTTTGTTAATGCTGATGTTCAACAATCTTTAACTTTAGCTCTTCTATTTATATTCAAATTATTTTTCTAAAATCTAGCATTAAATTTCTGCCTTTAGCTCTTCTACTTATTATAATTTCAAATTTCAAATTTCAAATCTTTACTTATGCTTGATATAAATCTTGATTTGAATATAATTTCAAATTTCAGCCAATCATTTATATTTAAATTATTAGTAAATTATGATGATTTGAATATAAATGATTCAAATTTCAAATCAGCCAATTAATTGTTCGGTTTAAATAAATGATTTTAATCATCCAATCTTTCTTATATATAAGTTAAATTATGATGTTGCGGTCTTTTCTCTTTACATAATATAAATTATTTAAAAATTCATTAATCAAATTATTTATATTCCATTATAATATAAATGATTAGACTCAACTAATTATTAGTATAAATCTATAATATATTAATGTAAATATAAAAATTATTTGTTTAATTTGTTTAAATAATCTGAATGTAAATGATTAGAATCAGCCAATTATTAGTATATTAGTTTATTCTAATCTTTACTTGTGCCTGATATAAATCTTGATTTGAATATAATTTTAAATTTCAGCCAATCATTTATATTCAAATTATTAGTAAATTATGATGATTTGAATATAAATGATTCAAATTTCAAATCAACCAATTGATTGTTTGGTTTTTAAAAAATGATTTTAATCAGCCAATCTTTACATAATATATAAAGATTTAAAAATCCATTAATCAATTTATTTATATTCCATTATAATATAAATGATTAGAATAAGCTAATTATTAGTATATTAATCTATAATATAGTAATGTAAATATAAAAAATTGATTTGTTTAATCTGTTTAAATAATTTGAATATAAATTATTAGAATAAGCCAATTATTAGTATATTATATTTTATTATATTATATTATAAATGATTCAAATTTCAAATCCTAATGCACCAAGAAACTATAATGTTAATAATTAATGTTGTTATTTATTTACAAATTCAATATGAAACCCTAATGTTGATAATTAATGTCCAAGAAACCCCACCATCGCCAATTAATGCACCAAAACCCTAAAAAAACTCTAATGTCGCTCATAAATGCTTCTGAAACCCTAAAAACCTTACTTATATATATATATATATATATATATATATATATATATATATATATATATATATATATAAAGATATAAAAGCCATGTCATCCTAAAATAGATGCACATAATTATTAGTTTATCTTCAAAAAATTACATATAATATATGATAATAATATAAATATAAAATTGCAATATAACATAATATAATAACATAATTTCATTTATTTTCTTTGAAAAAATAAATTTATATTATTATAATATATTGTGATTAAATTTTATATTAATTATATTATAATTAATAATTCTACTTATTGTTTGTGAAATATTTAAGATATTATTAATATTAATATTTTTAAATTTTATATTCATTATTATATTATATTATCAATATCTTTTTATAAGATATTTCAATTATATTATATTATTAATATCTTTCTATACATAGGCGTGCTTACTTTTTTAAAAGTAAACTATAAACAAAATATTTGTTATTCAATTTTTAAGTGTGAAATATAAAAATTATATTATCTTAAAATATTTTTATAATTATTATTTATGTCATATTTAATACATTTTTTTAAATTTTAATATTTTAAAATTTATATGCACTATGTATTTTAGCATCACATGATAAATGTTTATTTTATATAACTAAAATTTATAACAAAAAATGATTTTGAACATATAAATTATATTATAATAAAATTATTAATAAAGAAATATTTTTGATCATTTAAATTATATTTTAGATTTATGATAAATAATTTATGTTGTGATACAAATTTATTTTTAATTACTGATAATTTTGTTTAAAAATACTGTAATTTAATTTTAAAAAAAAAGATGAAAAGAATAGATTAAAAGAGATAAGAGATTATGAAAAAAATAAATTCTAAAATAATGTTTACCTCTTTAGTTAGTATTCTAGCCCATGTATTGCATGGGTCAAATTCATATGTAAATTTTTTGATGATGAGGTTTTATGATAAAAAAAAGTAAAAATTATTCATACCATTTAATAAATTTGTTTATAGAAAAATACTAAATATATATAAATATAATAATTGTCAACATAATAAATTAAAATAATTAAAATTCAATAATAATCTCAATTTTTGCAATTCTATTTAATGATAACCATAAAGTGAGAGAAATTTAAATAGAGAAACAATAGGCTGTTATTTTCATAATAGGAGAAACAATAATGGTAAAAAATCATTATCCCTAAGAAACCAAAAAAAAATTATCCCCACAATATTGGAGATGGGAGAGGGAAGATAGTTTTTTTTTTTTTTTTGAAGAATAAGCAAGTTAATTAAAATGAGGTATGAGATAAAAGAATTTAATTTAGATAAGAGATAAAAGAATTTAAATTAATATGCAAGTTAGAAGAGATAAAAATAATTTATTCCATGAAATCAGATAAAATTCTCATGAAATCAAAGTAAGATGGACAAATGAGTTTAAATTAGGAAGAAAATGAATGAACCAGGGAAGAAGAGATGAAGGAATAAGAACAGAGATAAAAAAAATTTAAATCTTAAGATAAGGAGGAGGAAAATCTTAGGAAAGAAATTTTTGAAAACAAATAATATTTGTATAAAGAGAGAGTATAGTTCACCTTTGCTTGAGAGAAGAAAATTTAAATGAAATTGAATATAAGAAGTTAGAAAATAAAACTCTCACAATCTAGATAACTATTATAATTTATATATTAAGAGGATAAAGTAGTAGATATTTCATAAAAAGAAACACTACATAAGTATTTAAATTGCAATATCATTATTTAAAAACAGAATTATTAAAAAAAACTAACCCATATCAAAGTAACGATGAATGCAAGAATCATTTCAAGAAGTGAGAATACTTTCACTACCCTATTTTATAGCCACTGTTTTTATTATAATAATTATTTAAAAAGTCATACTTAAAATAATTTTTAATTTACTAATTCTTAAAAAAACCTTTTACTAACAATATATGAATTAAACTCGTAAATAAATGGTCACGTTTGTGTACATTTGATTTTTTAATTACTTGAATTTTTAATTATTCTATAAAATATAATTCACCCAAACATTCATGCTATGTTGTATTAATAAAATTAAAGAGATGTAAAGTGATACCAAAAACAAAAAACATAAAAGTGAATTATAGGAGCTAAAAGAGATAAGAATATTTTATACTCAAATTAAAAAAGAGAAGGATAATTAAAAGAGTAAAAGTATTTTATCCACGAGTTCACATACTAATTTATATATAGAGAAAGGATTATATAAATTCAAATCTCACATAAAAATATAAAATTTTATTTACAATAGAAATTTAAATATCTATTTAAAATTTTAATTAAAATTTTTAGGTATAGCGATCTTATCCCGACAATTAATTTCATTTTATTTACTTTCTAAAAACTAGCATTTTAATCCGTGCATTGTACAGGTCAAATCTATTATGTAAATTTTATGATTATAATTAATTATTATAAAAGATTTAATAGCAAGTAAATTAATTCAATTAGATACATTTTAATATTATAAAATATATTAAACAATAAATTAAAATAAAATACTTTCTAAAAATATATTATACAATTTTTCCCTTCTTTTCTTCTCTTTCTTCTACCAAGTTTTTATTTTGGTAAGAAATGATTGTATTTATTTTATCCTTTCAATAAAAATTAAATTTTAATTTTCCATGATTTCCTCAAATTTTATTCTTAATTATCTTATCTCCTGCCATTATTTTCTCCGTTTTAAATTAATTCTTTTTTGATTTATTTACTTTTCTATTCTTGATTTGTTCCCTTTTATTCTACTAATCCAGTGGTGGAGGATTCATAGAACACCCAAGCCATTAGATTTAAGGTTTCAGGGACGCACCACCCTTCCAGGCTTCCCTCTTTTTCCAAATTTTCATCCTACTATCTACTATTTCCAAATTAACGTAAGGACAAAACTTATATACACTACCTTAGGTACTGTTGGTACTGTTCTTCAATTAGAATTGGAAATTTACCTCGGTAATCTAGGCAATGTGCTTTGGTCTCCCTATAGTAGTAGACAAAATATCATTCTAACCAGATAGAGTGAAGTTTCCCTGAGAGGGTTGCTCTTTAAGAGAATCCTAATAACATTACAAGTAATAATCATAATTAGCATTTACGGTAAAAAAAGACAAATAATAATTTTTTATTTATCCTAAACTGTAACACCCTTACCTTTGTTATAACTTTTTTCTAATTACTTGTGATTTTATTTATGAGAAACCGAGAATGAATCCCAAAATTCTGATTTGTGGCTGGAAACAGAATTTTGAGAATTAGTCAATTGTGATTCTTAATATTTTTTTTGAGTTAGAACCTAGAGAAGTGAGAAAATGACAATTATATCTCAAATTTTCAACATAAAAGGCTGACATGTAAAAAAGGTTCAAATAACAATAAAATATAATTTTTAACTTGAAATAATATCATATATATTAAAATATAATTTTGAAATTTAAAAAAAAAAATTCTAAAATTCCTGTGAAAAATGACCAAAATACCCTTGAATGTGTAATGTCCAAGGGTTAAATTTTTTCTTTTACAATATATATTTCTGAAACTAAGTTTTACAAAATCTCCTAAGTGTATAACTACAAACATTTGACTTTTCCAAATGCCTGAACGTGCCAAAACTATTTAACAATCTTTTATGTTTTCTAAATAGTATTCATAGTTTGTAAAAATTATTTGGCATCTTTAAAAAACCTTAGAAAATACAATGTAATCTCATTTTTGTGGTTTCTCTTTGATCTTTCACTTATACTTCCACCACACCATTTTGAAAAGTTTGCGTCCAGCACATTGTACAAGTTCTTAAACAAATATTAACCTTCACATTTCTTTAACAAAATAAACAAATTATTAAACGGAACCAAACAAATGAACTTTAGAACATTTTCAAAATGTATTTTAAATTACTTGGTTGTTCTAAAAATATCATTTAAATAAAAATCATTTATGATGAATATATTTATCTAATCTTTTCTTCAGTTCTCTTTTTTCAATACGACATCCAGGTAAGATAAAAATATTTTATATTCTATCAGTTCCATTCCTCGCCTTTCTTTTTGTTTTCTTTTTCATTCCTTGTCCCTTACTTACCCCCAGAGAATGGGTTAAATTAATTGAAATCTCTCTCTCTTCTTAAAGATGATGCATAGCATAAATATATTATGCTCTGCAGCAAATATTATATAAGAACACTTAACACCCCTTTTGAGTGTGTGAGACGTAAAATAGTGGGAACCTGATTATTGTGGTGTCCTATACTTAAAATAAAACTACTTCCAGGATGATAATAAACAAGGAATGATCAGTCATTGCATATGACAAAATCTGTGAATCAAATACATGTTAAGGAATAAAATAAATACAATACACTTGAACAATGGTATGCTGATTATTGAATGCTACATTGTACTTGATGCTACTTTGTTCTGGCTTTGGCAACGTTGTGGTGTGCTACATATGACCTTGGAGCGGGAGTGACATAGCACAGAACAACACTAGCAGAGTTGTTGCTGCAGAAATCCAAATTGAAGGGCTCAGGTAGCATGGCAATTAACATCAGTAGCAGATATGGTGCAGCAAGACAAATTTAATGTCAAGATTTCTTGTGAGAAATTTTCTGTATCCAAATTGCATCACAAAGCTTCACGGCATCTAGATTATCTTTAACATTATGCACCCTAACAATATTAGCTCCCAAAACGCCAGCTGTGACAGAAGCAATGGTAGCAGGATCCCTCTCAGCCGTGGTGGGACAAGAATAAATTTCAGCTAAAAATCTCTTTCTTGAGGGTCCAATTAGCATGGGAGCATGAAAGATGGCCAAAATTCTTTTGGCAATCTCTTCTCTGATATCAGGTAGTCCCATGAGGATGTCTAAATTGTGTTCAGTTTTCTTTGAGAATCCAATGCCAGGGTCAATCATAATCCTCCATGCTGGGATTCCTGACATCTCTAACCTGTGAGTATAATTCTGATGATATGTCTTTACAAACATTATCATATTTCAGGTTTTCACTATTCTGCATTGTACATGGGTCGCCCCTCCTGTGCATTGCAACATAGCGAACACTGGTGACAGAACTAAACAATTGTGAAGAAGAGAATGCCCATAACATACACTTTCCAACATACTTTTTAGTATTGGATGAATTTCATGTAGGTTCCACTGAAAAAGAAATAGACCTATGTTTTTTAATGTGACACACATGAAACTTACCTAATAACATGTTTTGGAAGAATGTTGAGTCCCACCAATTTAGTAGTTATCATGCATAATACATTACTATACTTTTGGAATTCATTTATGACTTTGGAGGAAATTTATATTCATCTTTGAAAGAATGAGAAACCAATTTTCAAAAGTTAAGGAAATGTGAAGGGTAATATTTGGTTAAGAACTTGCACAATGAGCTGGACACACTTTTTCAAAATGGTGAGGTGAAGGCATAAGTGAAAGATTAAAGAGAAACCACAAAAATGATATTAAATTTTATTTTCTAAACCTTTTAAAGATGCCAAATAATTTTTACAAACTATGTGTATATACTATTTAGAAAACAAAACAGATTGTTAAATAGTTTTAGTTTTTTTTTTTGTTACCATATTACAAGTGTGAAGTGTCTACTAATTTTGTCAATGACTAATTTTCACCGGAGAACCTAGCTAACCACCTTTAGTAAGATCTCCTCTCTCAACCACGTTTTTTCATCTATAAGACTCAAATCCGAGACCTTACATAAGGAATCCGAATCCAATTTTACTTGGACCAACGATATGCTGGAGTTTTTAGCATGTTTAGGCATTTGGAAAAATCAAACGTTTGTTGTTATACACTTTGGAGATTTTGTAATACTTAGTTTCAAAAAGATATATTGTAAAAGACAAAATTTAACCTTTGTTAGACAATATAATAAAATAGAGAGTAAAGGTAAAAAAGGCAATATAGTATGATTGATACTACTTTACTTTACAACAAGAGTCTTTATCTAGTCCTTAACATTCTTGACACCCCACGTATTCTTTCACAGTCATTTCCAAGCTCAAGTCTAGGCATTATTTTTAAACAAGACTCTTTTGGTTCTACACACCGATGTGTTTGAAAAAAAAATTATTGAAATCTTAAGCTATCTCACAAGTACTTGCAATGAGAGTATATTAAATAAAATGCAAAATAACTTAAGAAATTCTCTCAACAAACTTTACTACCTATACAAAATGAATTGAAGAATGAAAGAATTGAATAGATCTAGTAAGTGTTAGTGCTTTGAACGTGGCTTTTATGTAATTAGCAACATTCAAGTCTTCAATTTTCTTTTTTATAGCACTTGAAATTGAAAGATGTTGGAGATTATCTTTAATCGAGTAATGTTCATTTTTCGCATCTATACTTGTGAAATGCTAAAATAATCTTCTGAATTCGTGGGTGTATTAGCAGTATCAGCTACTTTTTAGAGGATTTCCCTTATAAAGCAAGCAAATAATACAACTGCAAAAGTTGTTCTTATTACATTTTTTTCTCTTTTGTATGCTAGGCACAGAACTTGAATTTACTTTGTAGCAAGGAGTTGATTTTGTGCCTAAACACTTCAGAATCGTGCTGAGAAAGCCTTCAGAGGATGATGCCTGATCCCACAATTAGATGCCACTCAAATGCTAGTATGCCACTAGTCAAGCACACATTAGATGCAACTCAGCACTTCTTCAACATATTTGCAGCTTTGAAAAACTCATTTCCTTGTTGATTTCTTATATTTTTAATTGTCTATTACGAAATACTAATTTCCTACACACTCAGTAAATACATCAACCATTTTCATATCATGTAGCACTTTCTTCTTTAAATATCTGGGGAATACTAGGATGCTTTATAGGAGGAAGTTCTAAAAAGGATTTAGCATTACTTTATTATATGTGTTAATTTTTGGGTAAGTATTTGCAAAATTGATTTAGAATGAAATTGATTTTAGTTAAAATTGATTTTGAAGTGATGTGATTTATGTTTGGATGTTTTTATTTTAAAGGAGTTAGTAGTAAAACTCAGTATAAAACTCGGCAAACTGGTTTGGTAAATTTGTCATGACAGGAATAGATGATGGATTCAGTTGTTATCCAACAAATATTTGAAGCATAATTCTGTTTTCATAAGAAGCATACTTCTATTGTTTAATTTGAAGAAGCATTATTAAGGCTATGCAACTCGTGAAAGATGGATTTCATGTTCATCTTGGTTCAGATAATTCCTTTATCTCGTTTCAGGACTGGCCGGGCATTGAGGAAACTAGTAGAACTTACAAATGTCACCTAGAAGCATTCTTACCTTTTAGAATAAGAAGAAAATTAAAACTCAAGTGTTTACTAAGTTAACAATTTATAGTGTGATTGGTTCAACTTTCTCAAATATTGAATTCACCTAAAGTTCAAAGCAACAAATAATAGCTTCTACAATTTTTTTCCATTATTTGAGTGAAAAGTTGCTCTCACGTATGTTAACAACCCTGCTCCAAACAGTTGCTAGCCTACTCATTTCTGGATTGGTCACTCACACATATATGAACCTTGATTTTTCAATGTAGTGTAATCTTTTACAAAAGAATCGTGATTTCATTTCCCTGGCAAGTCCCCTATCTATCCTGTTTCAGAATCTATGGTATCATGTCACGCCAAGCACAAGATTTATCTCACATTACATAGGAGGTAAACAAAAACCACAACGTTGCCCACCCCAAGTTTCCCCCTTTTGATAAGTCATTTGTTATTCTGTTGAAAAATCTTATTCAATCTTTGCCACAGGATCATCCTTGATCTCAATTTCCTTTTATTTTTCTCCCTCTAATTCATGGGCCATTTGTTTCCTGTGCAAGATCTTCCACAACCTGCATCACAACTCTGCTTCCGTGCGCCGCATCTCCTCTTCCTGCTGTTGATGTTCAAAGCAGGTATCTGCATCTGCCCAAATTGAAACACACACAATCAATCTCAAAGGACAAAACAACACATAAAATTAGAACATTCACGAGTTAGGGTTAAAAAGCAAAGAAACTGAAAAAAGGATTTCAGATTTTTGACTACTTGGCTGAGCAACCCAGCCCTGCTTGCCCCCCTTGATCCGTTTAGGGAGGGCGTAATTGACAGTGAAGACACGGTTGTAAACTCACATCCTCTATGTTGTCTTTGGTGGTGGCAGCGTCTTCTCTCAAGGAAAGTGACGAAGCTGAAGGAAGGGTGCTTTGTCACCTTCTTTGAGGGGGAAAACGCTACCACCACCATGGAAAACATGGATAACACCAAGCTTTACGATCGTGTCCTCACCGTTAATTATGCCCTACCTGAACACTAAACTTTTTAGACGGCACGGCCTAGCCCAATTCTCATCACATACATTACACAATTTATTGAGCACACACATAATAGTGTGTTCCTAGCACTCCTCATACATTAAGTTTTATGATATAATTGATTAATTATTTCACTTAAAATTTCTTACTAAATATTAATTAAATAATTAACATTATAATTTTGTAAAATTCCAGAATTCTATTATTTTACATTTTCCAAGTTATTAAGATAACCTATTATTTCAATAACATTTTCTTAACTTTAAAATTTTAATTTAAGAGATTTACAAACTTTTTACCTTGATTATTTTACAAAAATTGTACAATATATTAATATCTAAGAATATTAGGATCACTAATTTTTCTAAGAATTTTAGGGATGGATTTTGTTCCTAAGTACACAATTTTAACTACTATACTGGTATTTGGTATTTTAAATCAAAAAATTAACTTATCTTCAAATCTGACCCTAAATAAATTATTTTAACTAAAATATTAATATTTTTAAATGATATTTTAAATTAATAAATACAAAATTACAGTTTTACGCCTGCTTAGCATGTTTTCTAAGTTAAGTTTTTTAAACTAGTCTAGATTGACTCTTTTTATTTGAATTTTTTTTCCTACTCTTATCAACTCATTATTGATGGCTTTTAATCACCAACAGGTGTTGGCACATTTGGTTGAGCCTTCCACTCACATTAGGTGTGACTTAGGTTTGATTCTCAAATTGTCCTTGTTGGTAGATGATATGTAAATTCCATTATAAATTCTCACTGAGGTTGCCTTGCAAGGGTGTGTGTCTTCCCTTAATCTAAACTTCTATCTGCTAAAAAAATAACTTTTAAACACTTTTAATAACTTAATCTTTCTATAATAAGGTTTGGAAAATATTATTATCCCCTTTTTATTTTAAATCAACTTTTTTTAACAAACATTTAAGCTTAAACTTAATCTAACTTTACTAGAAATTCATTTAGGGGTTTTAATCCATTTTTACCACTTAAATCAAAACTTTTATGAAACAAAAGGGGTTATCCAAAGAGCTCAAAATATGCATTCCATGGTCAAGGTCTCATCTTTACTCCTAAGTTTTATGGAGGCTTCAAAATTAGGTTTTTGATATCCAAATCATCAAGTACCAACACCAAATCATGTACACATCAAAATATAGCATAAGAAGACATTTATACAACCAATATCACAATAAAATAAGCATTATATAGAGTCAAACACATGTAGATCAAGGGTTAAAAATATCAAGAGTCAATCTTTTTGCAACAAGATCACATTTTTCAATCAATAGCATTACATATAGAGCAAAAATCCTAGAAAAAAGTTCACCAAGCAAACTCTCCATACAAAAATGCAAACAAAGTCCACAAATCTCCTAAAACTTGCATCATGAAGCTCCCTTACCAAAAGATGCAAGCTTTAAAGTCTTTCCTTCAAGATTCTTTGAGAATGTAACCATTCCCACCAACACCTCCAACAAACCTACCATTTTAGCCCAAAAAAGTAAATAGAAGAATGAAATGGAGCGAAGAAGATGGAAAGAGAATTTTGTGCTCTATAGCTAGGAATGAAAGAAAAAAAGAAGAGAAGCTCACTTTGTAGATGAAATGAAGAGAATGTGGAGAGCTTGGAGTTGTAGGAGACTTATATAATAGAAAGTATGGTGTATTTAAGTTATTGGATGGAGAAGCTTGAAGAAAAAATGGCCTCAAAGGGTGCTAGGAGCCGCTCATTATCCGTGCCTTATCTCTTTTGCACCGGCGATCACTCCCCGTTCTCGTCAGCGCCCGGGATGTTACAACTAACACATTTATTTACTGTGTAGATCTTTGAATTTCTGATGACGAGCTAAAGAATCTTTGTCTTATTGAATTAGAGAAGTTGCTTCAATCAAATGGGAGATCCTTTATCGACTATCCTTCCATGCCATTGCCTGTGATGTCAGATATACTTGACTTCCAGAATAAGTTGATTATAGATGAAATGAGCTATGATCGAGATGAGATGGCAAAAATTCATTCTTCTCTCATGGAGTTGTTGATGATTGAGCAAAAAGATGTATACCAAGAAATCATTGACTTCATCTTTTCTGGATCAAGTGGATTTTTTTTCCTATATGGATATGGGGGTGCTGGCAAAACATTTTTATGGAAGACTTTATCTACAGGCTTGTGATCAAAGGGATTAATTGTCCTTAATGTTGCTTCCAGTGGCATTGCCTCTAGTTTTGCCTCGAGGACGAACTGCCCACTCAACTTTCTCTATTCCATTAGTTATTAGAGATGACTCAACTTGCAATATTAATCAAGGGAGTGCTAGATCAAAACTTCTACTTCACACCAAACTTATCATATGGGATGAAGCAACAATGAATAGGTTTTGTTTTGAAGCGTTAGACCGAACATTGTAGGATATCATGGCATCTCAAAATAAGGACAATGTGACGAAACCATTCGAAGGAAATGTGGTTGTTTTGGGTGGTGATTTCAGGCAGACTTTGCCTGTGATTAGGAAAGGGTCGAGGCAAGATATTGTTGGTTCTGCCATAAATGCTTCTAACATTTGGAACAGTTGCAAGGTATTGAGGCTTACAACAAACATGAGGCTAGGTGCTACAAGTAATAATGCAGATCGAGACAATATAAGAGAGTTTGCAGATTGGATTCTACGGATTGGAGACGGAAATCACAATGAAGACGAAAATGGTGAAAGTGAAATAGAGATTCTTGAAGACTTACTAATTCAAGAATGTACAAATCCGTTACTATATTTGGTTGATTTTGCCTATCTTAACCTCTTACAAAACATTAACATGCCAAGCTATTTTCAAGAGCAGGGAATTCTAGCACCAACTCTGGATTCTGTTCAACAAGTTAATGAATTTGTCATCTCATTGTTTCCCGGGAATAAAAGTGAATATTTAAGTTTTGACTCGGTTTGCCAATCTGATGAAAACAATGACGTAGAAGGCGAATGGTTCACTATTGAGTTCCTAAATGAAATCAAATGTTCTGGAATTCCAAATCATAAATTGAGGCTAAAGGTGGGAGTCTCTGTCATGCTAATGAGGAACATTGATCAGGCGGTTGGTCTATGTAATGGAACTAGGCTAACGGTCAACGAGCTGGGGAAGAATGTTATAGGTGCAACAGTCTTAACAGGAACTAATGTAGGGGACAAAATTTTCATCCCTAGGATGAACTTGATTCCAACTAATCTTGGCTTACCTTTTAAATTCAAGAGGAGACAATTCCCATTAGCTTTGTGTTTTGCTATGACAATAAATAAAAGCCAGGGACAATCGCTTTTCCATGTGGGTATTTATCTTCCAAGACCTGTTTTCACTCATGGCCAATTGTATGTTGCAGTATCTAGAGTCACTTCAAGAAAGGGTCTAAAGATTTTGATTTTGGATGAAGAGAAAAGACTGTGCACATCAGCAACTAATGTGGTCTATCGTGAAGTATTTGACAATGTTTAGGTATTGCCTCACTTTATTTTTTATTCTGATTTATTGCTTATGATACTCCATCTGCTCAACTTTCAAAAGTTGACTATGTGTATTATGAACCAACTACCTATAGGTTTCTCCCTCTATGGATAAGAGAACTTAGTGCACAACTTCATGGGCAAAAGAGTAGGTCAACCGTATGGTATTTTGAGTTTTAACAACATTATCTTATTATCCATGTGCTAAACAATTATATTTTCTTTACAGGTTTTTAGATGGAATGCAAACGCATTTAAAGTTTTCCTATTGGTGTATACTATTAGATATTTTATCTCCTATAAAATATTTATTATTTTGATATATTGATACTATAGTGAACCATATAATTCAATTTCAGTAACCAAATTGTTGAAACAGTTCATTTGATGTTCAAACAGACGAGGCTATCTAATAAATAAATCTAACTAAATTTTAGCTCATTGATTTGCAATGTTTTAAGTAAAGATTAAGTTTTTTTAAGGGTTTGGCTTTGTACCTATCCTCTCTTATAAAGATAGTAGTTCCTGTAATTAATAGTAAATTTAGGAGGTAAGAATAACTAACAAATTGAATGATAAACTAGATTGTAACATAACATATGTCCCGTGCAAGACATGGGTTATTACACTAGTATGGATATATAACAAATTTTGTTAGTGCATCACACAGATAAAAAGACTACTTGAAAGTAAGAGAGATTTGCTGAATCTTCTCATGTATAATGAAATAGGTGGAATAATGTCAAATTTATATTTCCTTATTTTTTTTACCTACCAAGAAAATATTTCCCTTTTTTTATTGGATTCATATTAGTGGACTTAATTTCCTTTCAGTTTTTTTATCTATATCCCAGCCCAGCCCTGACCAGCTAAAAATACATATAAATACAGGTCTTGCTTGAGTGTGAGTGTGTGGCGCTAGTAGTAGGTTCCCTCCCAGACAGAGCGGAGTCCTCAGCACGACCCTAACAATGGTGATGATGCAAGCAGTGCAGAAGAACACACTGTACGTGGGAGGGTTAGCGGAATCCTCCATGCAGCGTTCATTCCGTTTTGTGACATCAAGGACGTGAAGACCCCGTTGGATCAGGCCACACAGAAGCACCGTTCCTTTGGCTTCGTCACCTTCCTCGATAAGGAAGATGCCGCTACTGCCATGGACAATATGGACGCTGCTGAGCTCTACGGGCACGTCCTCACGGTTAACTATGCCCTCCCTGAACGCATCAAGGGTGGTGAGCAGGGCTGGGCCACTCAGCCCAGTACGTCAAAAACTCTAAATTCCTTTTTTTCTCAATTTCTTTGTTTTTATAATCCTAACTTGTGAATGTTCTGTATTCGCTGTTTTTATCGTGTTTTGTTTATTCGCTGGCTGCGATTGAATATGTGTTTAATTTTCTGTCAATTAGTTTATTTGAAGCGCTTGTTGTAGTAGTTATGTTATAGGAGGTGATTGTCGATTGGGTTCGGATGTGTCAATTTCATGATCATCCGCTATGAATAAGTAAAGGAGTTTATTAACAAATTCAAATAAGTTTCCTTAAAGCTCTTCTAAATGTTCTTATTCAATTGACATGAATGATTTATTTCTCCATTATTTCAGAGGCCTTGAGATCATTTCGCCACAGTAGAATAGATTTTGCTGTGCCTTCTCATGAGAGGAAGAGAAAGAAATAAATTGTTGTGTAGGCAGATATGAATTATGTTGTCTAAACTGGCTTCTTATGACACTTATTATGGATTCTCAACTTTAATTTTTATTCTGGCAAACTTATCGCTATAAAATCTCTTTTGCCTTACACATAAATGTAGTTCTCTCATTTGTGAAGAGGCAGAATGTACTGCTAATGCAATGAATTGTGTGTTTCTTAACTGCTATAGTGGATTGTTTAGTATTTATTAATATACATACTTATTGTGTGGATTAGCTTTAAACAAAATGATTTGAACGTTCTGGATCTAATTTTATCCGTTGTGTTCCTAATTTTTCAGTTTGGACTGATGCGGATACTTGGTTTGAGCAGCAGCAGCAAGATGAGGAAATGTGACGTATTGAAGCGGAGAATTGAGCTGCAACGCAGGCTGCTGAAGACTATTATTGTTTTTATTCCCTACTGTTGTGTGATATGCGTAAATTGTTTATGTATTTAATGGAAGCTCAAGTGATCATACCAAGTGATACTTATTAGTGTCTGTGATGACACTTCTAATGTTTTTTCTAAGTTTTTAAAATAAATGTTATTTATCTATTTTAAAATCAATCTTAGAATTTTTTTTTTTTTCAAATTTTAGAGAGTTGAAAATGAAAGAATTTTGTTTATAAGGATTAAAATAAAAATTCACTTATTTTGTAGGATAAAAAAAAATGATTTCAGATTTTGGAGGAATAAAAACCATTTTTTTATATGAATCAAAATCAAAACTCACCCATTTTAGATACTAAAAACATATTTAAGTCTCTTTTAAAGTATTATAAATAAATCTACATTAAAATTTATCGTTATTCAAATTTGAAGAAGTATGTTTCTTTTTTATTGTCTCTATTTTATTATTCATGTAATTTATTTTAAGGGAGATTTAAAATAAATATCAGAATCTTTTTTTTTAAATTTTTAAAAAAGTGGCTAATTAAAATGTGAGTAAAATTTTTAAATTCAAAATCTATGGACTAATCTTGACCCTTAGGGCTTTATGGGCTTTTGGGCCATGTGAGCTTTTTTATGAGTCTTTTGGTCTTGTGGGCTTTTTTGGCCTTCATTCACATGGGCCAGGGCTAAGTGAGGTGAGGTGAGCCATTTTGACAGCTCTAATATGGTGTATACATGTAGATTATTTGTGCTTATTTCAAGAAGCTTAGAGGAAAAACAGAGGAAATGTAGTAACAACTCTCTAAAATGTTATGTATGATTCTATTTTATTCAATAAGAAGGTATTAAAGAACATTTTCGCAAACTAAAGGCAACTTGAAGCTAGATTGAAAAGTATCTAGCGAGCCTTGGAAATTGTTGATTTAGCGAATCTCATACACCTCTGGAATGAACTTTTATAAGAGTACGGTGGTATTCTCTTTTAGAAGGAGACTTTCTGGTTCTAATAGTCCATAGAAAAATGGATTTGCTTGGGAAGTCATAATACATCATACTTTCATGGTTAAATGGTCATCAGACGTAAAAGAAATAAAATTCATAGTATTAATCTTCGTTTCAGAAAGTGGTGCATCGATGCTTGCATTCTAAAGAAAGAGGCAGTTGAATATTTTAAAAAAATATGCTTTGCACAAAAAAGAGCTAAGGGGAGTTATATAGTGTAAATGTGTGCCCTTTAACTATGGAAGCCAAGTGCACCCTTACTAAATCTATCACGAAAGAATAAGTGCATCATGTTCTTCTAAGCATGAAACCTTACAAGGCACCGGGGTAGACAGATTTCCAACCAATCTTCAAAATGTTTTAGGAAGAGGAGGGCAAAGACATTTCGAAATTTGTCTAAAATGTTTTGAGACGGAGTCATTTGATAACAAATACTCTCTTAGCCTTAATTTCGAAAGGGCAGCATCCTATCACTTTTAAGGAATTTCAACCTATTAGCTTGTGTAATATAATTTATAAGATTGTTTCCAAGGTTTTGTTTAGTAGATTGCGTCTTCTCCTGAACGAGATTATTAGTCCCTTGTAAAGCAATTTTATTCCAGGAAATAATGTTAAGGATAATGCCATTGTCTTATAAGAGATTATACATCACATGCACCTTTCTAATAAAAAGAAAATGGATATTGTTTCTAAGCTGGATTTGGAGAAAACTTATGATAGAGTCGACGGGCAGTTTCTCAAGCAAACCCTTGGACTGTTTGGTTTCCTGGAAGTAATTACGTTTCTTATTATGCATGGTATCTCCTCTAGTTCTATTTCACTCCTATGGAATGATAGTAAAATTGACAATTTTATCCAAGTTAGATGCCTTTGACAACGAGATCCATTATCCCCTACCTTTTGTGTTATGCATGGAAAGATCAGGGGCCATGATTGTACAAGTTTAGGAAAGGAGATGGAAACCACTACAAATTTCACAGAATGAACCTGAATTATCACACCTCTTTTTTGCAGATGATGTGGTCTTGTTTTCTAAGGCTAAGCCTTCTCAGGCTCGACATCATTGCCAACGTTCTAGAGTGATTTTGTTCTATTTCATGTTTAAAGGTTAGCTTGGAGAAATCAAGAGCATTTGCCTCTTCTAGTGTGTCTAAGAGAGGGAAGGATTACATAGAGAATGTTACCTAAATTAGATTGACAGATCAAAAAGGCAAATATTTAGGCTTCAAAGTTTTCCATGGAAGGGTGAAGAGGTCTTATTTCTCCAATTTAATTGATTGAGTGGGCTTGAAACTAGTTGCGTGGTGGAGTCATCTCCTTAACAAACCAGGGAGATTAGTTCTAGCTAACCTTGACATGACATGCAAATTAGTTGGTATGCCCAATATATATGTAACAATCTTGACAAGATTGTAAGAAGTTTTATTTAGAAAGGTGCTAATGACGAAGGTATTCACAAGGTCAAATGAAGTAAGGTCACAAGATCAAGCAAGAAGAGTGGTTTTGGGGTGCACATAGTGCGGTACCAGAATATTACCTTGCTTGGGAAACTTCTATATGGCCTCCTAGTTATGGGTCTCGATATTAGCTACGAAATACATGAAAGAAGGAAATATATTCGTGGCACGTTTTAAGAGAGTCCCACCTACCTAGAGCTCCATATTGAAGGTGTTGGATAGATTGGAATAGGGGTTTACAATGAAACTCAATGATGAAGACTCTGGTTTCTAGTGTGAACCATTGGTAATGGAATAATAAAGAAACCTTTACACTTTGTTTGGATAGGGATGGAATGGAAGGAAATAAAGAAGAAAGAAATAGAAAGGATGAAAATAAGAATGAGTTTTAAGTGAAAATTTGCATTATTTGGATTGGTGAAATTAGAGGTGAAAAGAAGGAAATAATTTCTTTTCCTTTGTTTGGTTGGATGGAAAAGTGAAAGAGAGAAATTGAATAAATTGATAAAGAAAAAATCCTGATCATATAATAACAACAACAACAATAATAATAATAAAATTTTCCTATAATAATAATAATAATAATAATAATAATAACAATAAAAATAAATTTCGGATTGTTTGTGCAAGCTTTGAGAGGGGTTGTAATAATATTCACTTGTCCAATTTGCAATACTAAGCCTAAGATTATATTGCATTGTATGCTCTTTTGCCACTATGCATCAACATTTTGGACAACTTGTTAAGTGTCAAATATTCATCATCCAAGAGCTTCGGGTGAGCAAGGGATGGGTTAGGACAAGTTTATTTTTGTTCATACCCAACCTAAAATTTTCATTGGGTCATACATTTAAACATGAACCCGACCTAATCAAGACCTAAAATATATGGAACGAGACTGGGTTAACCTGATGTTTTAACATAATATATCAATATTAACATTATGTATAGTTAGATCATAAAAATTTTGGTCCTCTTTCATGCCAGTTAGCTCCCTTATGTTGTGTTGACTTGTATTTTTGCCTTCCTTTTGCACCTGGAACTTTTATTTGCTTTCTTGCTTATCTCTTTTACCTTCATAAACCCCAAACAATTAAAAAAATTCATGTAATTTTTAAATAAAAGCCATAGAAACAAGTATCACGTGAAATTCTTTATTATTGGGCCATTTTCTCATTATTTTCCTTCAAACTAATGCAAAATCATGTTAAATAGCTCTAAAAATCTACATCAGCTATAGATTTATCACATGACATTGTCATCCCTATTGTGATGTGGGTTCTATAGTATACTCGAAATAAGAGGGTGTTTGACAATATAAGTGTCCAATTATCTTCTTTGGTTGCCCAGATTCTATTGTTTGTACAACACATAATCGTAACTTATGGAACACAAGGAGGTGTGAAGCCTTGGGTGTTCCTTGAGAGATATCTTGGTAGAGATCAAGTGTGGATACTATAATCTTGAATGTTGGCAAAAGTGCATTGACTAATCCTAGAAAAAACAAGGCTTAGAGGCTTATTTGAAGATCAGAATAGGCACTTTTTGAGCGGTTTTTATGGGAGCGTGGGAGATGTTAGAATATGTGGTGTGGGCCCAATGTGAGAATGCGGATTGGGTTTAGATTTGTATCAATGATAGGAGGTGTATCACTCAAAAGATTCAAACTAATTAGGTTTAATTTCTCTATCTTTATATACACTTTGACTTGACTTTATTTGTCCGATGTGAGACTTTAGTTCTCTAACACTCTCCCTCAAGTCCAACTGAATTGTTCCAGTTGTGACTTGCATATCATCATTAAGTAGGCCATAGATTATTTTTTTTATTTGTACTTGGCTTTTACCTTTTTACTTTTTTCTTTTGGCTTATACTCAAGTCAGTCTCAGAGGCCTCAGGTCTAGACTTTTTTTGGACCAATTCCCACACTTTATACAATCTACTAAACCTACACTCCTCATATTAGGCTTGTGTAAAAATTCAATATGGTATTAGAGCTTAAATGACGTAACAGTTCATACCAATCTAAAAAAAAGAAGATTAAAAGAAAAAATTGGGCCTCTGAGACTAAAAAGCACAAGTCCAGGCGGCTAACAAAAAAAAAAGAGCATAGACTTGAGGTCTCTCAGACTGACTTGAGTACAAGCCCTTCCCTCCCCCCAAAAAAGTAAAAAGGTAGAAGCCAAGTACAAATAGAAAAAAAAAAAGATTTATGGCCTACTCAATAATGGTACGCAAGTCACAATTGGAACAATTCAGTTGGACTTGAGGGGGAGTGTTAGAGAACTAAAGTGCCACATCGGAAAATAGAGTCAAGTCAAAGTGTATATAAGGATAGAGAAATCAAACCTAATTGGTTTGAATCTTTTGGATGATTTACCTCCTATCCTTAATACATATCTAAATCCAATCCACACTCTCCCATTAGGTTCGCACTACATATTCTAACATACTCTATGTTGACATTGTGGCTTTGTTCCTTGGTTTTAAAATTTGCTGGAAAGCTGGGTATAAACAGGTGGTCTGCTACTCAGACTTTTCTCGAACTATTTAACTGGTTCTGGATGAAGCTCAACTCCATCATTGTGGAAACTACTAGCAGTCATTAAAAATTATATGGCAATGGTTGGAACTTTTCACTTTGCACACCTTTTGAGAGGGAAATTAACATGTGGATTTCATGGCTAAGCTGCGAGGTATGGCAGTGGAGTCTTTGGTTTTTTCTACAAGAAACTCCTTCTACTATAAGTACATGTTTACAGGTTGATGCGATGGGAGCAGACTTCCTTAGGGCCACAATTGGGGTGGTTTTTTAGTTGTAAGTATCAAAATTTTCAAAATCTACTACCAGGTTATACATTTTAAAAATTAGTCTAGTTTTTTAATTCTTCTAATTTTTGCTTTCAAAATACACTCACTTTGAAATTTTCTTATTGTATTAAAATTAAGTTAAGGGTGTGTTTGTATGGTGGTGACGATGACGACAATAGCGGTGGTGGTAGTTGTGCTAATGATGGCGATGGTGTAGCAACAGTAATGGCAATGACTGTAACACCCTCACTTTTACTTAATTAATTGTTTTATTTATTTATTTATTCTATATTTAATTCTGAAAAATCGAAAAGGAATCTAAAAATTATGATCTCCACGATTAAACTCAGAATAGCGAAAACTATCTAATCATGATTTTCAATAATTTTTCCGAGTTGAAGCCCGGAGAAATTAGAAAATGACGATTTTGTCCTTATTTGTCAATATTAAGGGCTGACATGAGAAAAATATTCAATTGATATTAAAATGTCAAATTGAGTTTAAAATCATGTCATAGGTATTAAAATATAATCTTGGAAATTTTTTGGGAATTTTCTGAAATTCCTGTTGAAATGACCAAAATACCCCTAATTGTCAAATAACCAGCTCAGTATTGGTTTGACATCCAAAAATGATGAAAATGGTATTTTTAGCACATTTCTAGGTAAAATATGTAATTTTAGAGTTTTCGTAAAAATTTGAGCATTTATTGAATTAAAATGAATTTAATATAAATTTTCTAAGCTTAAAATATATAATATATATATTTATAATTCGAAAAAAATTAAAATTTATTTTTAGAAATTATTTTTGATGAAAAATATTACATTTTTTCAGATTTATATCTAAATTAATTATTTTGGTATTAAAAGTTAATTTTTTCAAGTTTAGGCGATTTTATCGGTATCGATTAATCTAATTACAGGTAAAATTTACACTGAAAAATGTTGGGACAGCTACTATCCCACGTTTCTGATCTACCAAGAGGTGATTCACCACCTACTTATATATGTGTCCCTAATTTTCAATTAAACATAAATCAAAAATTGTATTTTGACATCATGGGTGATCTCATCAATGGACACCTAAGCCCATTTTTTTCCCTATAAATAACCATGAATTTGAACTAAACCCCTCACTCCACTTCTCCTAAAAACTTCCGTAAGACTCCATAAAAAATCTCTCTCTCTTTAGAAAATTTTCTTTTACTTTGTTTTTATGCTAAAATTCTACTAGTTTTCCAATAACTAGTAAAAATCCTCTTCCTAGGAGCTCTGCACCAACAACTTCACCAACTCTTTGAGGTAATGGGGAGAGTGGGGTTGGTTCTAAATTTCAATTACTTTGCATGTTGGTAGAAAGGGTTTTTCCCCTAAACTCGTTTAGGCTTTAGTTTTATTATTAATATTATTGTTATATTGTTTAATGTTAAACTTTAATTTTTGCTAAGCTATTATTTTGCTCAAATTTAAATTATTAAATTATACCAGGCTGTTACTCTGTTCAATTTTAGAAAATTAAAGTGCACTTGCTAAGCTGTTACTCTGCTCATTTTTTAGAAAATTAAAATGCATTTGCTAAGATGTTACTCTACTCAATTTTAGATAATTAAAATACTCTTATTAAGTAGTTATGCTGTTATAGTATAATTATTAAGTTGTTATACTGCTTGAATTCAAACAATTATAGTAGAATTACTAAGCTGTTATACTGCCCAAATAAAAAAAAATAATTTTAGCTATTATAATAAATAATTAAATTATCAAATTATCAAATTTTAGTAATACTCAATTAGTTTAACAAAAATAGTAGAAGAAATAAACCATAAATCTCATAATATGAAACTAAAGATAGAAATTATTTTATGAGCTATTTATGAATTTATTTTTAGAAAACTACTATAGGAATTTCAGTTTAAGTTCTTATCGTTCAGGTAAGGTCTAGACACACTAATAGACCATCTGTAAAAATTTCATAAATTTTAAAGCTTATTTAGTACTTCTAATTGTGCTTTATAAATGCTTGTGGACACATTTTTCTTAGAAATACTAAATTTCAAAAATTTTTGAAAAAATTCTAAAAATTCATGATAAAATTCTAATTATTTTCCTAAGTTTAAAATTTATTTTTATGGAAATTTTTGACCATTCTATGATTTATTTCTTAATTATCAGTTTTTATTTTAATTTGTATATCTTTATTTTTATTGAATTATTGCTTATGTGCTTTAATTTGAATTATAGTTATGTGAATGATATGTATGGATTAAATCTCTGTAATATAAGGCAGAGATATTAGTAGAAATTATACCGGTGCTCAAATACTTGAGACCAGAATGAACCTTTAGAAATTAATAGATTAGTGAGTAATGTAAAACAAGGGATATGCAGTGGCATGACATCCTGTTAGGGAAGGTAAAGTTTGGTACGCTGAGGAATGAAAGACAGGGACCCATTTGGGGAGGTCTCGGGGGTAGGCATCAGATGGTGAAAGTCCTAATAGCCAGGGTAGCGCCCGTGAGCTAGGATATTCACTTGACCAAGCTCGATAACCCTAACAACTGCTCAGCATTCCAGGATTGGTTCGAGAGTATACCTCTATAAATGGACGTCCTGACTGATATTTGTTCCTCATTGATGATGAGGACTGTACCATGTGATGATGTTGATGAGGTATATGTACTCCCAGTCACTTCTCAGGTTCTGTTAAGAACTATTACTCACTGATGGGAAGTATGGATCCATACCAAGTCAAGGGTAGTGTAGTATAACTTAGAATAAACCTTAGGTTCCCTTCATTAATTGTATTTAAATTCCTACCATATATGTGAAAGTGATTTAGAACAAATCACCTCACTCCATTACTTTTGTTATGCATGTTGAATCGTGATTATTGAAGATGATAACAATGCCTGATGATGCTGAGGAAGAGCCAGAGGATACTTCTCCAGATTTGAAGACCTAGTTTATAATATTTTCTTAAGGGATAGGGTAGATAAATACTGGTCTGTATAGGATTTTTTTTTTGTATATATTGGGTTAGGTAGTATATGTCTTTGATGTACTTTTGTTTTCTCTTTAACTATTATGTATTACTCAAACCATGATGTACAGTTGGATATATATATATATATATACATAAGCAGTTTTTATCATTTCACTTCTATTTCTAAATTCTATATTTCTATTGTTAAAAAAAAAAAAATTACTCACATTTTTATCAACTTGAAGTAGCAATTAAATTAATATGAATTATATTTAAAATTAAAGGAGTGTTACAGTGGCAACAATTCTGGTAGTGATGGTAGCGGTGCCGATGATGGTGGTAGTGATGGCAATAACGAGTAATGCCACTGGCAATGTAGTGAAAGTATGTTTGTTTAAAACTAAAAACCAAATTGACTAATACATTTTTCTTGAATTTGAAAATGAATGTAAAATTGTTTTGATATTGAGTTAAAAATCATTTCAGTTCTATTTCAACCGAACACATTTTATTTTGAAAATTACATTTGAAAACCAAAACCCAAAACCTTGCAACCATCCCATACAGGCCCTTAGGAAGTAGTTTTTGTTTGTTTTTGCTTCTTTTATCTTATTTTTTGTGACAAAAAAAAATAGTAAATTTCTTATAGGTTATAAAGATTTATTACTCAAAGTTAATTATGGTCTTTTTTTAGGGTAAGTTGATTATGTTTATGCTGATCATGCTACACATTTATTCACAATAAAAAGTATTTTCTAAAGGAAATCAAAAAGCATTATCCAAAGCATATAATAAGTAAAAAAAATTGGACTAAAATGTTATTATAATTTACACTAACTATAATTTGCTAAGCCAAAAATCACGTCAGGATTGGTAAACAACTGTAATATGCCACACGTTAATATGACTACAATAATTTATTATTAATACAATAGTATGTTATACGTTGATATGTTATCTTCAACTCCTTTTTTCTAAGGTATGGATACTACAAAATTATGTTTTAAATTTATTTTTAAATAATATGAATACTCATATTACCTTTGTGCTTAATTTGTTGTAAACTTAAGTATCATAAAAACAATTTTTTTAAAATAAATTGAATTAAATAAACACTTGATGCCTTGATCTTATTGCCTTCATTAATATTAAAACTATAATATTTAAACATAAGACTTGTATAGTGATCTCACACAAAGTTACGCCAAAAATCATTAATCAAACCGTGTAAGTGTAGCATAATATCATGTTTGAAAATAAATTATTTTGCCTAAATAATTTATTATTTAAAAGTCACATTGTTTTGTGATGAGTTTGTGAGAATTGAGGTACATTTTTTTATAGGGTTATATTTGGTGGGATTTAACCCCAAGCTTCATTAGAAAGGAGTTCTTTAGAAATAGGCTTGGTCTCCCAAACTATACATTTAGATGATTGTTCTTCTTTCTCATGGGTTTGGTTGATGCCCCCCATGTTTTTTGTATGCGTTGTTTTATCCTTTTTAATAATATCATGGTGTGCTACAAATGATTGGTAAGGGTTGTGGTGCCAACCTAGTTGGGATCACTGCTTCTATTATGATGCCTCTACATGCCTTTTGTTAAAAAAAATAAAATAAAGGTACATTTTTGCAAATGTATATTTTCATTATGATTAGAATTATTATTATTTTCTGTTTTGCTTTGTTTTTAATAAAATGGTTGGAAAAAAAAGATATTAGGCCTTTAAATTGGGGTTTTGTAATTAAAGTGTCCTTAAAAGTTTTAAGACCCTTGTATTGGGCCTAGTTTTCATAAATCCAAAGTTAGTTTTAAGAGTCCCTTAGGTTTCTTGAAAACCTAACCATTTTTCTCATTCTCTCTTGTGCATCTTGGGAGATACCGTGCCGTCGAAGTCACTACAGTCAAGGAGTGAAGAGCCATAGAAAAGTGCAACTGCACTATTCGTATCCTCTTGCTGAAGGTTCGTCTCTTTCAAGGTAAAGGGGAGTGAGTTATCTCACTTATATGTATGACTTTGGTCGTGGGTAGAGAGGGGTTGGCCCTAGACCCCAATTGTTTATGAATTGTATGATTGTGTCTAAAGGGAATGCAATTTTTCCCAATCATTTATGCTTTTCATAGCAATTTCATGTTAATTGTATACGTGGATTGGCATGACTATTCTTCCTTTCTCCTTTGTGCCTAGATTAGGGATTTAATGGATTTTGAGGGAATTATAAGTGAGTGAAGAGTTATAGGATAGATTGATCAATAAGAAAGGTAATATGAGTGATTAGGGATTAATTAATCTATTTTGGAGTGCTTGAAAGCCAAGGAAAATTGTGGCTTGCACGTTGTGCGAACCCTCACGATCTACAGAATTCACAGTTAGCACTAAGCTCTAGAATTTTGGGGCTAAGTGTAGGAGAGATAGAGTGTCCCTTGAAGGTTTGACACTGAGTGTGGGAGAGGCAGGGGGCAATCCTTGGTCCTATAAAGGTTTGGCGCTAAGCGCTAGAACCTTGACGCTGAACGTGGTGACGCTAAGCGCCAAAAAGTTGGCACTAAGCGTGAGTATGATGATGCATTCCTTATGTAAGTGGAGCTAAGCGCTAGTCTTTTGGTGCTAAGCATGGACCTACTAGAGAGTGGGTCTAAAAGTAAAGTGAAGTGGTGCTAAGCACCAAGGGTTTAGTGATAAGCGTGACCCACCGAGACACTAAAGTTGGTGTTGTTGACCTTCTATGCCTATTCATCGTATGATTACCATTGTTTAGATGCCTTGTTAAAATTACATCTTGTGATTGTTACTTACCTTGAGAAAACTAAATATGATATGAAATTGTGTTAACGATTTATGATAAGAACCTATGAAATGCTATAAGCATTGTATATGATCATGCATCGTGACATTAAGTCATATGGAGAAAGAAAGTGTGTAGGAATTCAGCTGGTGGGGGCTGGGATGTGTTGTCTAACCTTAGCCTTAGGAATGTTACCCGGTTGGAAAACTCCAATGACCCATGTTGATCCCATAGAGCTATAGTGTACTAGCAAGATTGGGTAACTCCAACTAGTCACCATGGAATATCATACTAGTTGAGGGTGTGAAAGCCGAAGGCATCAGTATCGATGACGCTTCTTATAGCTGTGCACTTACTCCTAATCTATTTCAAGATGAACTTAGATTAGTACCATATGTGCATGAGAAGTAGAATGCAAAGTGGCATTGCATTACTTATGTTTATGCGTTTCTAATCCTTGGAATTTAACATTATTCTGATTATTATATGCTATGTATTTTACTTGTCTCCATTGTCATACTTTGAGCATGATGTGAGATGTATCTCACTCCCTTGTTTACTAGTGTTTTTCTATCCATATCTGTGATATACAGGTGATGTCTAGCAAGACCTTGAGGAGGAGTCTTAGAGTGGAGGCATTGACCTAGTTGTAATTTATTTTACTGTTGCTTGGTTTTGGTTTGCTATGATAGGATTTGTGACATCAAGGCTTGTTTAATTATTATTTTATTGCCTTAGCATTTGAACTTAACATTGATAGTTTTACATCTTAATTTGGTTTATTTTTAAAGATTTGTAAGGCCACTTATCACTACTGCCAAAAAGACTTTTTAAATCGGTTAAAAATGACATTTTAAATTAATTCATGAATCATTTTAGATACCACTGATATAAAATGTGAAAGCTTTTTAAATTGGATTTTGAACCGATTTAAAAAAGTCTTTTTAACTCGGTTGTTTGTGGAACCGAGTTAAAAAGATTTTGTGAAACTGAAGAAAACATTCTGTACAAGCTTACTTTATTCCCCTTCTCCTCCTCGTTCTGCCCAACACATCATGGTGAGAACTCGGTACAATAGCTCAGCTCCCGCGCTTCCAACAACGCAAAAGCCTTCGCTGATGGTGGCTTCCTTTGTCCTGACCATTCTCAGCAACCAAACAAAGCAAAAGAAACTTAACAATGCTATAGTTTAGATCCAATACATGTCTTACCAAAACTGGCCATGGAACTCACACAAATCTCGTAACGGAGAGTGTCGTAAACAATTTGGAGGCATAAATTAAGCGTTACAACATCCATTTTTGCGGAGGGGGGTACAGTCATGGGTCGTGCACCACCTCGTTGTTGTCGCTAGAGTCCTAAATCTATAAAAAGCAAAAAGTAGAACAACCAAACCCACACCACACACCCATCCCCTAGACCCACTAGGACAAATTGGTTCCGAGCCTACTAGGAAGAGATCACCGTCGTCGCTGCCCCCCATTATGGCTACAACTTCCCCAACCCCACCACCGCACCGAGAAGAAGCATGCTGCAGTCGCCATGCCCGACCTTGCTACGTCCTGGCATCATGGACGACCTCGAATGTGGTCCCTCCCCTCTTAAAAACGACAACGACATCCCTTGTTAGACTCCTTGAAAGAAGAGGATTTGATTGAGCATGGTGGAAATGGGGAGTCGGTTAATTTTGAATAAGATATTGACTTGGTTACATAAGTAACCGATTTAAAATCTTGTATTTTAAAAAACTAGTGTCTTTTTAAATCGGTTCTTATACAACCGATTTAAAAAGTTTTCACTTATTTACAAAAATGCCACCACGTTTTTTTTTTAAATCGAACTCCAAAAAATCGATTTAAATTCTTGTTTTAAAAACTATTTTTTGTAGCAATGTGTAGGCCAATATCTTTTTATTAATTAGTAAGGTATTTTATGAAGTTTAAGTTGATGCGAGTTATGCATGTGATGTATTTCACTGTGTGAAAGGAAAGGTTTTAAATTTATCGTTTTATTTCGAAAATGAAAGGTATATTATATTTTCATAAAATTTATTTAATAATTAGTTTGGGGTAATGGGTGTCACATTTAGTGGTATTAGAGTAGGTCGGTTCATTCGACCATGTGTTTCATGTGTCTTTTGTGTTTTCATGTGTACTTTGTGGTTTGTTTGTTGAATTTGCATGTTCTATTTGATTACTTTTGGCTTGTGCAGGAAGTAATGACTATTGGTAGGAATAACCATGCTATTGCTGATGCTCTTCATGCCTTAGCTTAAGCTATGAGGAGGAATAAGAATAGAGAGGATGGTACTATTGAGTTCTGTGGGCTGGATAGGTTCCAAGGGAAGAATTGGCCGATATTCAAAAAGGGGATACAACCCAAATGGTGCACAAAATTGGTTGCGGTAGATTGAGAAGATATTTCGAGCCATATCATGCACAAAAGCTGAGAAGGTGCCTTTTGGCACCTTCATGCTAGCTAAGGAGGCCTAATATTGGTGGAAGAATACTCGTTAACGTTTGGAAGCTGCAGATAGAATCATCACTTAGGAAGACTTCAAAGAGGTTTTCTTGAAGAAGTACTTTCCTGAGGACATTCATAAGTGCAAGGAAATGGAGCTCTTCGAGCTCAAGCAAGGCAACATAACCGTGGTTGATTATGTAGCCAAGTTTGAGGAGTTGCCAAGGTATTTTCCTCATTACCATAACGAAGCTGGGGAGCATTCTAAGTGCATGAAGCTCGTGAATGGCCTACGACTTGAGATTGAGCAAGCTATCAACTACTAGGAGATTTGCTAATTTCACATATTGGTGAATAGATGTAGAATCTATGATGAAGATAGTAGGGCAAGAGCGACACATTACAAGAGAGTGGGTCCCTCTTAAGAGAAGAAGTTCGACAACTAGAATCGTGGGAAGCTGTATTCAGTTCCACCTAGCAATCGTTTTAGAAATCAGAAGCCTTCAACAAGTCAACTTGCTAGCGGTGGTAATAGGGGATCAATTCTTTCCACCCCACAGAGATGTAAGAAATATGGATAGCTTGATCATGTGACGTTTGAGTGCAAGGATAAGGAATTGACCTGCTTTAGCTATGGACAAAAAGGGCAAATTGGAAGGGATTGTACCAATCCCAAGAAGAAGTTCCGCAGTGGAAGCCAAAGTTTGCAAGTTAGTCGACTGAAGGCCATGGGGAGAGTCTTTGCTCTTAGTGGTGCTAAAGCCTTAGAGTTCAATGACTTGATTCAAGGTACATGTCTTATAAGCAAAACTCCTTTAGTTGTACACTTTGATTCTGGTGCAACTTATTAATTTATCTCATACTTATGCTAAAAATTTAAAATTCCTCGTGTCTTCTTTGAAATTTGACTTGATTGTTGATACCCTTGTTAATGGTTCTATATTTACCTCTAATGTTTGTTTAAATTGTCTTGTGCTGGTTTTTATTAGGAAATTCTTAGTTGACTTGATTTGTTTTCCTTTTAGTCAACTGGACGGGATTCTTGATATGGATTGATTATCTTCCAACCATATCCTCTTAAACTACTTTGATAAATCTATTGTGTTTGGTGAGTCAGTTGAAGGTAAGGATGCGAGATTCCTCATTGCCAACCAGGTAAAGGCATCTTTGAAAGAGAATGCCTAAGTGCACGTGATGTTAGCCATCCTGAAACCTGAGAACAAGGTTGTGGTTAAAGATGTGCCTGTAGTGAGAGATTTTCCTAACGTATTCCAAGAGGATGTTTTTAGTCTACCCTTTGAGCGTGAGGTTGAGTTTTCCACCGATTTAGTGCCTGGCATTGGAGCTATATTCATAACACCTTATAGGATGTCTCCCTTAAAGTTAGCTGAGCTTAAGAAATAGTTAGAGGACTTGTTAGAAAAATAGTTTGTGAGGCCTAGCATGTCATTGTGGGGAGCACCTATTTTGCTAGTGAAGAAGAAGGGTGGGAGTATGAGGTTGGGTGTAGACTACCATCAGTTGAACAAGGTGATGATTAAGAATAGATATCCTCTTCTTAGAATAGATAACCTTATGGACCAGTTAGTAGGAGTCTGTGTGTTTAGTAAGATAGATCTTAGATTAGGTTACCATCAAATTTGTGTGAAGTCTGAGGACATCCCACAGACTGCTTTTAGGACACGGTATGGTCATTATAAGTACTTGGTTACGCCGTTTGGTATAACCAATGTGCTTAGTGTGTTCATGGACTACATGAATAGGATTTTCCACCCCTACTTAGATAGATTTGTAGTAGTCTTTATAGATGATATCCTAGTATATTCTAAGTCTAAGGAGGAACATGCTAAGCATTTGAAGGTTGTGTTGTAGACCTTTATGGACAAACAACTGTATGCTAAATTGTCCAAGTGTGAGTTCTGGTTAGAAGAAGTTAGCTTATTAAGATATGTCATATCTAGTGATTAGATAGTTGTAGACCCATCTAAGGTAGAAATTGTGTTAAGGTGGAAGGTCCCTAAGTTAGTTCTTGAGATTAGGAGTTTCGTAGGTTTAGCAAGATACTATAGGAGGTTCATAGAAGGTTTCTCTAAGATAGCCATGCCTTTGACTCAGTTAACTCGTAAGGGTCAAGCCTTTGTGTGGGATACTCAGTGTGAGGATAGTTTCCAAGAGCTTAAGAGGAGGTTGACTTCCGCACCAGTTTTAGTTTTGCCTAACCTAAGTGAGCCTTTCGTAGTGTATTGTGATGCATCCAAGATAGGTTTAGGTGGCGTGCTTATGCAGAAGGGGCAAGTGATAGCTTATGCATCTATAGGCAGCTTAAGACCTATGGAAGGAATTACCTTACCCATGATTTAGAGTTAGCATCTATAGTGTTTGTGCTTAAATTGTGGAGGCATTACTTTTATGGTTCTAGGTTTAAAGTCTTAAGTGACCATAAGAGCCTTAAGCACCTGTTTGACAAAAAGGAATTAAGCATAAGGTGGGGGAGGTGGTTAAAGTTTCTTAAGGATTACAATTTTGAGCTTAGTTATCACCCAGACAAAGCTAATGTAGTGGCTGATGCCTTAAGTAGGAAATCTTTACACATGTCCTCATTGGTAGTTAGAGAATTAGACCTTATAAAGTAGTTTAGAAACATGAGCCTAGTATATGAGGTTACCCTTAGGAGTGTAAGGCTGGTTATGCTGAGAATGACTAGTAGATTAATAGATGAGATTAAGGTAGGTCAAATCTAATTCGTTTTACTAGCCCAGTTAGAGTCCATAACCCAAGGTAAAGAGAATAGCTTTAAAGTAGGAACAGATGGAGTCATTAAATTCTAGAATAGGATTTGTGTACCTAGTGTGTCGAAGCTTAGAAAGATGATCTTATAGGAAGGTCATAAGAGTGGGTTGAGTATCCACCAAGGAGCCACAAAGATGTATCAAGACCTTAAAAAGATGTTTTGGTGGCTTGGTATAAAGGAGGTAGCTGAGTTTGTGTATGCTTGTTTAGTGTGTCAAAAAGCTAAGGTAGAGCACCAAAAGCCATTAGGTATGTTGCAGCCCGTAGACATTCTTGAATGGAAGTGTGATATTATATCCATGGACTTTGTGATGGGTTTGCCTAAAACTCCCAAAGGGTTGGATTCAATTTAGGTAATAGTGGATAGGTTAACCAAATTTGCTCACTTTATTCCAATTAACATTAGACATCCTTTAAAGAAGTTGACTACCCTATACATTAGTAAGATTGTGAAGTTGCATGGTGTGCCTTCTAGTATAGTTTCTGAAGAGATTCTAGGTTCACATCTAGGTTTTGGGAGAGTTTACATGGAGCTATAAAAACTAAACTTAGATTGAGTTCAACTTACCATCCACAGACGGACGATCATACTAAGTGAATCATTCAATCCCTACAAGACCTTGTAAGGGCTTGTGTATTAGAGCAGAGTGGTAGTTGGGATAATTTCTTACCTTATATGGAGTTCACTTATGACAATAGTTACCATTCTAGTATTGGGATGACGCCTTATGAAGCCTTGTATGGAAGAATATGTAGGACACCCTTGTGTTGGTTAGAACCCAGTAAGAACCTAATGTTAGGACTTGAGGTAGTGCAGCAAACTACTAAGAAGGTTAGGATGATCCAAGATAAGATGAGGGAAGCTCAGAATAGGCAAAAGAGTTACAATGATAAGAGAAAGAAGACTCTTGAATTTTAGGAGGATGATCACGTGTTCTTGAAAGTCACTCCATGGATTGGGGTTGGTTGGGCATTAAAGTCCCGTAAACTTGCTCCATGTTTCATTGGTCCTTTCCAAATCCTAAAAAGAGTCAGCAAAGTTGCCTATCAAATTGCTTTACCCCTGTCTCTTTCAAATCTTCATAGTGTCTTTCTTGTTTCCCAACTTAGAAAATATGTTTATGATCCATCACATGTAATTGAGTTGGACAATATCTAAGGAGAACCTAACTTTTGAGACTGTATCATTGCTAATTAAGGACTGAAGGGTGAAATAGCTAAGAGGAAAGGAAATTCCCTTAATTAAGACTATTTGGGGAGGAGCTATAGAAGATAGTGCAACTTGGGAATTAAAGAGCCAGATGAAGGAGTCTTATCCAAAGTTGTTAGCTTCAGGTAAATTTTGAGGACAAAATTTCTTTTAAGGAAGGGATAAGTATTATTTGTATTATTATTATTTTCTATTTTGCTTTGTTTTTAATAAAATAGTAGTTTTGGAAAAAAAAGATATTGGGCCTTTAAATTGAGGTTTTGTAACTAAAGTGTCCTTAAAAGTTTTAAAACCCTTGTATTGGGCTTAGTTTTCATAAGCCCAAAGTTAGCTTTAAGAGTCCATTAGGTTTCTTGAAAATCTCACCCTTTTCCTTATTATCTCTTGTGCCTCTTAGGAAATACTGTGCCGTTGGAGCTACTGCAGTCAAGGAGTAAAGAGCTATAGGAAGATGCCGCTGCACCATTTGTAACACTTCTTTAATTTTAAATATAATTCATATTAATTTAATTATTACTTTAAGTTGATGAAAATGTGAGTAAAATTTTTCTTTTTTTTTTCGATAACAGAATTTAGAAATAGAAGTGAAATGATAAAAACTACTTTTATATATATATATATATATATATATATATATCCAACTGTACATCATGGTTTGAGTAATACATAATAGTCAAAGAGACAACAAAAGTACATCAAAAGACATATACTACCTAACTCAATATATACATAAAAAAAAGATCCTATACAGAGCAGTATTTATCTACCCTATCCCTTAAGAAAATATTATAAACTAGGTCTTCAAATCTGGAGAAGTATCCTCTGGCTCTTCCTCAGCATCATCAGGCATTGTTATCATCTTCAATAATCACGATTCAACATGCATAACAAAAATAATGGAGTGAGGTGATTTGTTCTAAATCACTTTCACATGTATGGTAGGAATTTAAATACAATTAATGAAGGGAACCTAGGGTTTAGTCTAAGTTATACTACACTACCCTTGACTTGGTATGGATCCATACTTCCCATTAGTGAGTAATCTTAACAGAACCTGGGAAGTGACTAGGAGTACATATACCTCATCAACATCATCACATGGTACAGTCCTCATCATCAATGAGGAACAAATATCAGTCAGGACGTCCATTTATAGAAGTATACTCTCGAACCAATCCCGGAATGCTGAACAGTTGTCGAGGTTATCGAGCTTGGTCAGGTGAATATCCTAGCTCACAGGCGCTACCCTGGCTATTAGGACTTTCACCACTCGATGCCTACCCCCAAGACCTCCTAAATGGGTCCCTGCCTTTCATTCCTCAGCGTACCAAACTGTAGCTTTCCTAACAGGGTGTCATGCCACTGCATGTCCCTTGCTTTACATTACTCACTAATCTATTAATTTCTAAAGGTTCACTTTGGCCTCAAGTATTTGAGCACCAATATAATTTTTATTAATATCTCTGCCTTATATTACAGAGATTTGATCCATACATATCATTCACATAATTCATAATGCAAATTAAAGCACATAAGCAATAATTCAATAAAAATAAAGATATACAAATTAAAATAAAGACTGATAATTAAGAAATAAATCATAGAATAGCCAAAAAATTTAATAAAAATAATTTTTAAACTTAGAAAAATAATTAGAATTTTATCATGAATTTTTAAATTTTTTCAAAAATTTTTGAAATTTAGTATTTCTAAGAAAAATGTGTCCACAGGCATTTATAGAGCACAATTAGAAGTACTAAATAAGTTTTAAAATTTATGAAATTTTTACAGATGGTCTATTAGTGTGTCTAGACCTTACCTAAACAATAAGAACTTAAACTAAAATTTCTATAGTAGTTTTCTAAAAATCAATTCATAAATAACTCATAAAATAATTTCTATCTTTAGTTTCATATTATGAGATTTATGGTTTATTTCTTTTACTATTTTTGCTAAACTAATTGAGTATTACTAAAATTTGATAATTTAATAATTTAATTATTTATTATAATAGCTAAAAATATTTTTTCTAAATTTGGGTAGTATAGCAGCTTAGTAATTCTACTATAATTGTTTGAATTCGAGCAGTATAACAACTTAATAATTATACTATAGTTGTTTAAATTTGAGCAGCATAACTACTTAATAAGAGTATTTTAATTATCTAAAATTGAGCAGAGTAACATATTAGCAAATGCATTTTAATTTCTAAAAGTGAGCAAAGTAACAGCTTAGCAAGTGCATTTTAATTTTCTAAAATTGAGCAGAGTAACAGCTTGGTATAATTTAATAATTTGAATTTGAGCAAAATAATAACTTAGCAAAAATTAAAGTTTAACATCAAACAATATAACAATAATATTAATAATAAAACAAAAGCCTAAACGGGTTTAGGGGAAAACCCTTCCTACCAACATGCAAAGTAATTGAAATTTAGAACCAACCCCACTCCCCTCATTATCTCTAAGAGTTGGTGAAGTTGTTGGTGCAGAGCTCCTAGGAAGAGGATTTTTATTGGAAAACTAGTAGAATTTTAGTATAAAAACAAAGTAAAAGAAAATTTTCTAAAGAGAGAGAATTTCTCTATGGAGATTCACGGTTGAGAAGAGGGATGAGAAACTCAATTCAAGGTCATGCCTATTTATAGGAAAAAAAAGGCTTAGGTGTCCATTGATGAGATCATCCATGATGTCAAAAATGCAATTTTTGATTTATGTTTAATTGAAAATTAGGGACACATATATAAGTAGGTGGTGAATCACCTCTTGGTAGATTAGAAACGTGGGATAGCAGCTGTCCCAAATATTTGCAGTATAAATTTTGACTGTTAATTAATTAGCCGATACCGATAAAATCGCCTAAACTTGAAAAAAAGAACTTTTAATACCAAAATAATTAATTTAGATATAAATCTGAAAAAATGTAATATTTTTCATCAAAAATAATTTCTAAAAATAAATTTTAATTTTTTTCGAATTATAAATATATATATTATATATTTTAAGCTTAGAAAATTCATATTAAATTCATTTTAATTCAATAAATGCTCAAATTTTTATTAAAATTATAAAATTACATAATTTACCTAGAAATGTACTAAAAATATCATTTTCATAATTTTTGGACGTCAAACCAATACTGAGTTGGTTATTTGACAACTAGGGGTATTTTGGTCATTTTATACAGGAATTTCAGAAAATTCCCATAAAATTTCCAAAATTATATTTTAATACATATGACATGATTTTAAACTCAATTTGACATTTTAATATCAATTGAATCTTTTTCTCATGTTAGCCCTTAATATTGACAAATAAGGACAAAATCGCCATTTTCTAATTTCTCCAGACTTCGGTTTGGAAAAATTATTGAAAATCACGATTAGATATTTTTGATATTCTGAGTTTAACTGTGGGAATTAGAATTTTTAGATTCCTTCCCGATTTTTTTTTAGAATTAAATATATAGAATAAATAAATAAATAAAACAATTAATTAAATAAAAGTGAGGGTGTTACACCATTCGCATCCTCTTGCTAGAGGTCATCTCTTTCAAGGTAAAGAAGGAGTGAGTTATCTTGTTCATTGGTATTGTTTTGGTAGTGGGTAGAGGGGTTAGCCCTAGACCTTAATTGTTTGTAAATTGTATGATTGTGTGTAAAAAGAAATGCGATTTTCCCCAATCATTTATGTGTTTCATAGTAATTTCATGTTAATTGTATACCCGAATTTTCATAACTGTTCTTCCTTTCCCCTTTGTTCCTAGATTAGGGATTTAGCGAATTTTGGGGAAATTGTGAGTGAGTGAAAAGTTTTACCAAAATGAAACAAAAAAGTGGTTAATTTAGGGACTTACATGAAACCCTAAAAAATTTCAGGGACTTATTTGAATTTTCTATAGTTTCAAAGACTAATATGATAGTGGGATACAATTTCAGGGACTAAATTGACTATTTACTCGAATCTCTAGCTCTTTCCCATTATGATGAGAAAAGTGTGTTTCAAACCATATATATCACTTGAACTAATAAGATTCTATCTGGAATGCCTAGAAATCATTGGGCACATTCCCCTATTTGTTTCTGATGTAACAAAAACTATTTTTGCAGTGCAAAATTAAGAAAAATTACATGGCGCATACGTCGGGAAAAATATCCATGTATATTTGGTTCTTTGTTACATGAAGTTTCCCAATATTACATCTATTAAAATTAGTAGACACTTCAATGTTTATTTGCCATACTTGGTGAAGTATCCAACAAACTGGGGTTAACTTTTGAAACTCTTCCTTCTGACTTCTAATATCTGTGTGAAGTCATTGAATCTAATCCTTCAACCTGCTTTTGTTCTGTTTATTTACCCCCCCCCCCCCCCCCCCCCCCTCCCTTTTGTGTTTGAACATAAATACTGAATTTTTTTTCTCACTTCAGAATCATAACTTTGATTTATGTAGATTTTTTTTTAATATTTTAGCACCTTGTGATTTATTAACATTCATATTACATGATATATGTAAGAGATTTTCAAAATGAATGAAAGGTTGTATCTTTTCATAAAAATAAGTGTTTATTCATGAAAATGTGCATGTATGAAAAGTTGTATTCTTTAATGAAAGTGTGTATTGTTTCATTAAAGGATGTCTCCACCAAAAGTCATAAGATGTGACTCTTCACCAAGAGTCATGGGACATGTCTCTTTAAAAGGCTATATCTCTTTACCAAAAGGCATAAGATGGTCTATAAATAGAACCAATTTGTATGCAGAAAAAGAGACATTGAGATGAGACAATGAGAATAGTAAGACATTGATTTTTTGCATTCAAATCACTTCTTTTCTTTCCTTATGTGCAAATAGAATTAGGGAAACTATCATTATGTAAACTACCATTGATAATATGTTTGAAACCATGTCAAGGAACTCCATTGTATCCTGAAGGAGATTCGCAAGACACCCTATTGTATCCAATTTCTATAGAGATTGGTGGAGACAAATCAAACCTAAAGTTAGTATTTTACACACGCCTTGAAGACTTGCACTTTTTTCTTTGTTGTTTCTTCTTTCTTGTAGGACAATTACCATGAATGATTTCCTTTGTGATATTTCTTCATTGTTGTGGAGCTATGACCACCAATTTTTGCACCAACAATAGATGGCATTCTCCTGATTGAAGCTGATAGACTTTTAAAATGGGGTGGATACTTTGTTTGGACATCACAACTCACAAATGCTCATAATAAAGAGAATCAAAAAAGGTGGAAGTTTATATATTGGATTTTACATTAACTCTTGCCCTTGCCCTTTTCCTTTTGTATTTGGTGAAAATCCTACATCGACTAGTTATATAGAGAAAATAGTGCTTATACGTGGAATGAACATCACCTCATGAGCTAACTTTTGGGGATGAGTTAGGCCCAACCCAAATTCTAAGATAGTATTAGAGCCTATCTTAGCAATTATTGTTGGACTTATTGGGCCACCCATTATCAGGCCATTCTACAATATAACTTTTGCTAAGAAGCCTATTCTATATTTATGGTTTGCAAATTATTGAGTAATAGGTTGGCATATTCGTTCTCTATTCGATGGTATTAATTTTGATGTTTAAGTAATGTCATTGATAAAATTGTCTTTTCTTTTACTATGTTATGACTGTTATAGTCTTTGAATGACTACACCATTTAAAAGAAGTAGATTGCTTACTTAGATAAAGTAGCTTACCATATGTAATTTTCTCTCTTTTCTTTATCATAGATTAATTGAAGAAGCAAACTATAAGTCCACTAAGGAATTGTTTGGTCAGGGAAAAGATGAAAAGAACCTTGACACTTTTATACCAAAATCTAAAAGTGATTTCTTGGAGTATGCAGAGCTTATCTCACACAAGCTTCGTCCTTTTAAGGCCAGTTAACTTCTCCTACTTTCCTCCTTTCCTAAATATGTCAAAAGGACATCCTAATTTTTGTTTTGATGAACGCAAAAAAGTTATCAATATTTCGGCTTGTTAAATGCAGTAATAAGGGTATCAATGGCTTCTCTAATAGGGGTAGATGCCAAAGATATTGCGTCTTTGGTAACTACCATTGCAAACGAGAAGATAAAGGCAAAGAAAGAAGCCAATGCTAGTAAAAAGAAGACCCTTTGTTGTGACTTCATCTTGGGTAACTTCATCCTGGATTAAAAAACCCTTTGTTGCTTTTATATTTGTGTTTATTCTCTCTTTTTTTTTTTTATGTTTACATGGTTTTTGCTGTGACTATAGGTGGCAAGAAAAAGCAACTTAATGTTGATAAGCTGTTGGAAATTAAAATATCAAATTCCCTCCTCTGTGAATGCAAAATAGGCACTACTCACAAGCAAATTAAGTGTAGAGAGTAGAAGAATAGATGAAAACCTTGTCAATGTGAGCAAGGAAAAAGCGCAGGACTTAATCCAGTAAAAGATCTCCACTATGAAAGTAGGATTACAACTAGTCTCTCTTTCTCAAGAGGATCACTCAAAGAATCTCACCCCTCTTGGGTGGCTATCTCTCAATTCTCACCAAGTGTGATTAAAATAGTACTCTCTCTCAAATAGGAATACAAGAACTCTCTTATTCTATCACTCTCTCTTTTTCTCTCAAAGAGGATTTTTGAATAGATGGGATGGAAATGGGGTACTTCACCACTTAACAAGCTTCCCTATTTATAAAGGATGAAGGACTCTTCGTTCATGAAGGAATGTGACTAGGGCTGGTAAAACCCAAACCAACTTTAACATAGTTCGAGATTCGATTTGACAATTGGCTCATTGAACTTGTTTCATGAACCAAAAGAGTTGAACTTGAGTTAAAAATTGAACTCATTAAATAAACGAGCTGAACTTGAGCTATGTATAGTTTGACTTGTTTGGTTCATGAACCAGGTCGATATATATATATATATATATATTATAATAAATTTTTTTAATAAAATTCATATTAATTTTATTTTTATATGAAATAAAAAAAATTAAAAATATGTAAAATAATTATAATTTTGAACCAAATCGAGCTAATGAGCTTCGTCAAACTGTCCACGAGCTTGAATCGAGTCAAGTTTGAGCTGAAAATATAGGTTTATATCAAACTCGAGTCAAGCTTTGGGCTAAGTCGATTCTTAATGAGTTGAGTCGAGCTTGGTTCAAATCGACTCGGCTCGACTAATTTTCAACCCTAAATGTGACCCTTAAAAAAAAAGTAGATATTTAATGTCCACTATGCATTTAATTCCTTCAATGTACCGACAAACTTTAAGAGTTAGACCTCTTGGTATACTCAACCATTAATTCCCACTAATGTGGTTCATCAATTAATGAGAGAAATTCCAACAAATCTCCCCTTTCCTCACTTAATTGGAACAATCTTCAACCTTCTTGGTTGGCAGTCATCATATTAGACCAATTAAAATTTGTATGGATCTTCTCTATCTTTAATCTCTTCTCATCCAACGCTTCTTGTATCCAATGATACTGGATGTCATAGTGTTTTAAGCATGAAATGAACATGAGGTTCTTGACTAAATGGATGGTACTTTGGTTATCACAATTCACCACATAATCATCTTAATTATGTCCTAACTCACTTTGAGAGTTGTTCATCCATAACATCTTTTTGCAAGCTTCCACTTCTGCAACAATATACTCTACTTCAGTGGTTGACGTACTATATATTGAATTTGAAAGTACGAGAAAAACAATTAACATATCAGTAGATCTGATTTGTACATTAATGAATAATAAATCATTATAACAAAATATTATATATATAATAACAAAATATTGATTTGTTTATTAATTTAATAAAATATCTTGATTATATTATAGTTAAATTGTTAATTATATTATAAGTAAATAATTTATAAAACTTTCTTATTTTTTAATATTACATAGATATAACAATATTTTAATAATTAAATTGTGTGTGTGTGTGATGTGATGCGAAAATATTTTATTATATTGTAACAAAAACTGTAATATAATTACATTATCAGAAAGTATTATACAATGTTAAAAACCCTAAGGGGTTGGTTGATTGGAGCAAGATAGGGTCTCACATTTAACAGGTTACAGATTCGAGTCCATACTCGTCTCTTTGGGATGAGCTAAATATAAGTACTTCTGTAAACGCTTTTTAAGTCTAAAGACTTTTCCTACCTTGGACTAGGGCACCATCCTATTCCCCTATATTTTTGAACAAAAATATTATATAATGTTAAAAAAAGGAAGAAAGTGAAAAGAGAGAGACTCACGAATCCATAAATGTATGGACATCTTATCTTAATATATTAAAATTAAGTTAGTCTCTAGGGCTTTCTTTTGTTGCCCTAGGCCTTTCTCCAGTCTAAACACAGGGATAAAAATAACATTATGTACTACTGCATCTATTAGCGTTATTTTTGTCTTTTTATAGTTAAATAATTAAATTGCAATATATCACCAAGCCATGAGAGAGTGTTGCAGCATTGTTCCATGGGTATGATCGTATAAGAAGCAAACAGTCTATGTGTGGAATGTAATACCCAAGCGGCCTTGGGGTAGTATATATGAAAATGTAATTAATATATCGAAAAGAAAAGAATAAATATTACTTTTTTTTCAAAATAATATTAAATCCAATTTAATTTTTTAAAATGTCAACGGATAGTTTTTTAATATTTTAAATTATAAATATAAGACTTTTTAACCTATTCATTTTAATTAGTATTTTAAAGATTAATTTAGATTATTAATTATTTTTAAGGATTAAATTAGGGTATATTTATTTGTTTTGAGATTAATTATTTATTAAAAAATAAAAATTAATAAAAGTTTTAAATACATTATATTTATAACAGAAATTAAGTCATGCACTGATAATATAAAGTAGTTTTACATTGTCATCCAATCACAAATTACTATTTATTATAAGTTTGTTGATTTTTTATAAGAAATACTTTAAAAGTCTTATTAATGGTAATTTCTGATTAGTTAACAGTATAAAACATTTTACACTGACAGTGCATGACTATTAAACTCTATTTATAATGTAAAAGGGGTTAATAGATTAAGAGTTTAATGATCATCTACTGTCAGTGTAAAAAGTTTTGTACTATCATCCAATCAGAAATCACCATTAATATGACTTTTAGAGTATTTATTATAAAAGTCAACAAACTTACAATAAATGGTGGTTTGTGATTGGATAACAGTGTAAAACTACTTTATACTATTAGTGCATGACCATTAAACTCATAGATTAATTATATTTATACATTTTATTACACATTATATTTATAATCTAATTAATATATAAGGGTTTACGTCATGTAGTAACTGGATGGTGTTTCAATTTGTCTTTCACAATATGTGCAGCCATTCCCTTACATTTCACCAATGTCAAAACTATTAATATACAGGTGAAGGTTATCTTAATAACTTAATATATCTTAATGTTAGACCTTGGACCCGTGTGATGCACGGGTAAATTTTGTGTGAAGTGTATTATTTTGAGAGATAAATACTTAAAAGTTGAATTTTTTTTAGAGTACTTAAAAGTTGAAGTTAATAAGATAAATAATTATATATTTTTATTATAATTGAAGTATAAAAGCTAGAAAAAGTAATATCTTTTCATGTATTCAATTATGTTAAAAGAAAAGGTGAAATTGTTGGATTTTTTATTAATCCAAATACAAAATTCAAATTTTGAAAGAAAATATTAATTGTGGAATTGAAAAGGCATGACCCTATTAATTGTGAATTTGAAAGCATTTCATTTTAGATAATGAATAAAACGTAATAATTAATTATCTAGTACTTAATTATAATTTCACTAACATAATTTTTATTTATAAATAAATGGCATAATTGTACTTTTTGTTGTTAAAATTTTACAATCTCATGAATTTTACTCCCATATTTTTTCACAAATTTTGCTTCTTAATTTACAAAATATTGCGAATTTTGTCCCTACGTAGAAAATTGCGGCGGTTTAAAGAAAAATTGCTACAAAATTGTCTTAATTGTAGCAGTTTAAAAGAAAAATTATCACAAATTTGACTTAATTGTGACAGTTTTTCTATGTGGAGGCAAAATTCGCGATATTTAATAAATTGGAGGACAAAATTTGTGAAAAAAATATTCGCAAGAAAAAATTGCGAGATTGTGAAACTTTGAGGACAAAAAGTGTAATTAAGCCTAAATAAATTTACCAAATGCCATTAATTTAGGCAGGAAAAACTGCAGGGAAAACTAAATGTGATAGTCTAAAAAATATTTAAATTCAAAATTCAAATATGAAGTATACATAGTAAATCATAACTATTATAAACTCATTAATTCTCAAAACCCACCTATTGAAAATAATTATTTTATTTTTATTAAAACATAAAAGGAAGAATATAATTCTTTTAAATGTAAAAGTTTAAATTCCTTTTATACCCCTACTTCAGGTGAGAAAAATAGTTCCAACAACCCTTCTTTTATATATGCAAAGATAAAGATTTTTTATAAAATAAATACATAATTTTAAAAATAAAGAATAAATATAGAATATTTAAAAAAAGAAATAAAATATGAAATATAGAATAAATACAGAATATGTAAAGAAATTTCAGCCTTAATAGTCAACCAATCAATAAATAAAGAATTTAAAAATATGGAAATAAAAAGAAATTTCACTCCTTAATAGTCAATCAGTAAATACAGAATTTTAAAAAAATGGAAATAAAATATTTAATAATTTCTTAACTAGTATTTTAAAGATTAATTTAGATTATTAATAATTTTTTAAGGATTAAATTAGTGTATATTTATTTGTTTTGAGAATAATTATATTAAAAAATAAAAATTAATTAAAAGATTAAAATAAATTATATTTATAATGTAAAAGTGGGTTAATAGATTAATTATATTTATATATTTGATTACACATTATATTTATAATCTAATTAATATATGAGGGTTTACGTCAATAGTAACTGGATGGTGTTTCAATTTGTCTTTCACCACATGTGCAACTATTCCCTTCCATTTCACCAATGTCAAAATTATTAATATATAGATGAGAATTGTCTTAATCTTATTTTAATATCTTAATATTAGACTTTGTACCCGTGTGATATACGAGCAAATTTTGTGTGGACTGTAATATTTTATATTATTTCGAAAGGTAAATACTTAAAAGTTGAAGTTTTTTTAGAGTACTTAAAAGTTGAAGTTAATAAGATAAATAATTATATATTTTTATTATAATTGAAGCATAAAAGCTAGAAAAAATAATATATTTTCATATGTTTAGTTAGGGGTGTAAATGAGCTAAGTTATTTGTGAAATATTCAAGTTCGACTCATTAAATACTTGTTCAAGTTTATTTGTTTAATTAACTAAACAAACTCAAGCTTAAAATTTAGCTCTATAATTTAAATGAATCAAGCCCAAACTTTACGAGCTCAACATTAATGGCTCATGAATAGCTTGTTTGGTTAAATTGATGATTGTAGACTTTACTATCCTTTGCTATTTATATATTCATTATGGAAATATGTAGAATTTTGTTGAGAGAAACAAATTGATTTTGAAGTTTCTTTTTTATTGTAGTCAAGAAGCTATAAATTTTTTATTTACTGGATTATGAAAATGTAATAGTCTAGAATGTTTGAGTTTCACATGCCACATGTCAAGCACATATTTCTATTTGTAGATTATTATATAGTATTTAAATTTTTATTAAATATTAAACCGATAAAGTTAAAAAAATGTAAGATTTTTTCATAAAAAAAAAATTAAATTATAAATGAGCTAAACAAGCCAAGCTCAAGCCTTATATGTTTTAAACAAGTCAAGCTAAATCTTCAATTAGGCTCGTTTAAATAAATAAGCCAAGCTTGAGCAACTAATTTTTTTCACAAGTCAAACCTAAACTTTCAGTGTTTGGCTTGGTTCAACTCGATTCGTTTACACCCCTATGTTCAATAATGTCAAAAAAGAGTCAAATGGTTGGGTATTTGATTAATCCTAATTCAAAATTCAAATTTGAAGAGAATATTAAGTGTAGAATTGAAAAGGAATGACCCTATTAATTGCGAAATTTAAAGCATTTCATTTTACATAATGAAAAACACGGAATAATTAATTATTTAGTAATTAGTTAAAATTTTGCTAACATAAGCTTTATTTATAAATGAATGACATTATTGCACTTTTTATCCTTAAAGTTTCACAATCTCATGAATTTTGTTTTCATATTTTTTGTTTACAAATTTTGTTCCTTAATTTACAAAATATCGCAAATTTTGTCCCCATGGAGAAAATTGTGATGATTTAGAGAAAAACCACCACAAATTGTCTTAATTGTAAAAGTTTTAAGGAAAAATTATCATAAAATTGTCTTAATTGTCATGGTTTTTCTATGTGGGTGAAAATTTTCCGATAATTTATAAATTGGGAAACAAAATTTGCAAAAAAGTTATTTGGAAGTAAAATTTGCGAGATTGTAAAACTTTGGGGCAAAAAAATATAATTAAGCCTAAATAACTTTACCAAATGCCCTTAATTTAGGCATGAAAAATTGCATAGAAAAATATATGTGATAGTCTAGAAAAATATTTGAATTCAAAAGTCAAATTCAAATATTAAATATACATGGTAAATAATAACTATTAAAAACTCATTAATTCTCAAAACCCACCTACTGAAAATAATTATTTAATTTTTTATTAAAATATAAAAGAATAAATATTACCCTATTAAATGCAAAAGTTTAAATTCCTTTTATAGCCCTATTTTGGGTGGAAAAAATAGTTCCAACAACCTTCCTTTTAAAAAAATAAATACAGAATTTTAAAAATAAAGAATAAAAATAGAATATTTTAAAAATGATATAAAATATGAAATATAGAATAAATACAAAATATTTAAAGAAATTTTACTCTTTAATAGTCAACCAATCAATAAATACATAATTTAAAAAATAGAAATAAAAAAAATTTTCACTCCTTAATAGTCAATCAATCAATAAATACATAATTTTAAAAAATGGAAATAAAATATTTAATAATTATATTAGATATACCATTCTTAACTTTTATTTTTGAATTTTGAATTCAAATTCTTAATAAAAGTAAACGGATATAGTCTATTATGTTATATTTTATTTCAACTATAACAATATATTTAAATAAAAACATTGTATATTTGAAAGATTTATTTTTTAAAAATTATAAAATTGTTTTATTTGTAGTAAAAATAAATTAAAATATAAAAACATGTATTTGATATTTTTAATTTGTAAAAATTAAAAATTTATTAAATTAATAAAATTATTTTAATGATAATATGTATTACGTATTGCTTTTTATATTATTTGTAGTAGAAAAAATTAAAATACAAAACACATATTTGATATTTTTAATTTTAAAAAAATTATTAAACTCATTAAATTAATAAAAAGTATTTAATGATAATATGTGTCACCTATTTCTCTTTCTATTATATTTATTATATATTTTATATTTTGTGAACAATTAATTTTAGTCCTTGAATCTCATTAGCTGTCCAATACAGATATATAACAAATTTTAGTATAAACTACACCTAACATAAAAGGCGCTATGTATTGCACGGATAGAAAGACTAGTTGAAAGTAAAAGACATTTGATGAATCTTCTCATGTATAATGAAATCGGTGGAAAGTAAAATAAAATGGAAGGGAAAAAATTTAATAAAAATAGATTTTTGAATTAAATTCAAATTTATTTTTTTACCTACTAAGAAAATATTTCCTTTTTTTTTTATTGGATTCATATTAGACTTAATTTTCTTTTTGTTTTTCTTTCTTATGTATATCCCAGCCCAGCCCATGACCAGCTGAAAATACATAAATACAGGTCTCAAGTGTGAGAGTGTGGCGCTAGTAGTACGTTCCCTCCCAGACAGAGTCGGAGTCCTCACAACCCAAACAATGGCGATGATGCAAGCAGTGCAGAAGAACACGCTGTACGTGGGTGGGTTAGCGGAGGAGGTGAATGAGTCGATCCTCCATGCAGCTTTCATTCCGTTTGGTGACATCAAGGACGTGAAAACGCCCTTGGATCAGGCCACGCAGAAACACCGTTCCTTTGGCTTCGTCACCTTCCTCGATAAGGAAGATGCCGCTGCTGCCATGGACAACATGGACAGCGCTGAGCTCTACGGTCGGGTACTCACCGTTAACTACGCCCTCCCTGAACGCATCAAGGGTGGCGAGCAGGGCTGGGCCGCTCAGCCCAGTACGTCAAAAACTCTAACTCCTTTTTCTCAATTTCTATATTTTTTTAAGCCTAACTCATGAATGTTCTCTGTGTTCCCTGTTTTTATCGTGTTTTGTTTATTTGCTGGCTGCTATTGAATATGTGTTTAGTTTTCTGTCAATGAGTTTATTTGAGGAGCTTGTTGTAGTTATGTTATAGGAGGTGATTGTCCATTAGGTTCGGATGTGTCCATTTTATGATCATCTGCGGTGAGACCTGGATTCACTACAGTCAGGTTTCATACAGTCAAGCCTGCAGTCATGATCTTATGGCTGAATTATTTTTCTTCTTATATTTTATTAATTTCATAAAAATTAAAAACTAAAATTAAGGGTTGAGATTTAATTTTTCTTCTCCCCAACTGCAGGGAATCCTCATTCGTATGAATTTAGGGCGACTTAATTATATACTTATTCAAAGCTGGCTAAAATAAGTTAAGGAGTTTATAGACAAATTCAAATAAGTTTCCTTAAAGCTCTTCTAAATGTCCCTACTCAATTGACATGAATGATTTATTTCTCCATTATTTCAGAAACCTTGAGATATTCATTGAGCCACAGTGTAATGGATTTTGCAGTGCCTTCTCGGGAGAGGAAGGGAGAAATAAATTGTTGTGCAGGCAGATATGAATTATGTAGCGTAAACTGCTTTCTTATAACACTTGATTCTCAACTTTAATTTTTATTCTAGCAAACCTATTGCTATAAAATCTCTTTTGCCTTACACAGAGATGTAGTTCTCTCATTTTTAAAGAGGCAGAATGCACTGCTAATGCAGTGAGTTGTGTGTTTCTTAACTGCTGTAGTGGATTGTTTAGTATTTATTAATTATTAATATACATACTTATTGTGTGGATTAGTTTTAAACAAAAATGATTTGAACTTTATGGATCCAATTTTATCCTTTGTGATTGATTCTTTGTGTTCCTAATTTTTCAGTTTGGGCTGATGCTGATACTTGGTTCGAGCAGCAGCAGCAAGAAGAGGAAATGCGACGTATTGAAGCGGAGAATCAAGCTGCAATGAAGGTTGCTGAAGACTTGCACAAGAAACATGTGGCCCAAGAGCGAGAAGGAAAAAAAGAAATGGAAATTGAGATCAAGGATGATCCTATGTCAAAGGTTGAAGCAGAGGTTCTTCAAGACAATAACTTATTAGCAATAAAAGTTTTAGATTATACTAAGGTTGTGTTTAGATGAAGAATTTTAAAATTTTAGAAAAATTGAAATGTTTAAAATTTGAATTGTTTTTTATTTAAATTTTCTTCATTTATTAAATGTTTTGTTTGGATAAATTAATTTAAATTTCTTAAATTTTAAATTTTAGTTTGAATATGATATTTTAATTTTTACCGTATGCAAAATTTAATTTTTAAATATATATTTTAAAATTAAAAAGTTAATATTAAAATTTACTGAAAATAAACATTAACTAATTTTTAAATATTTAATAATTCAGAAATAATTTTGATATTAGATAATATTTAATAATTCAAAAATACAAATATTGATAATTTTTATGTAATATCCTTTTTTTATGTAACATCCTGTTGAGTGTTTGATTTGTTTTAATTGTTGCTTGATTAATAAAATCTTCATTAATAATAATAATTGGCTTAGACAAATATTAGATAATTATAGTTATTATTGATGATTCTTAGTTAGTGAAATAAACAGTGTTATAGTGATGCATAATTTAGAGATTTTAAAACCACTAATTGTTGTGAGATGGACCAAACACTTTGTAGCTCGCTTACAGTGAAAGTGGCAGATTACAGATCACAAGTTATATTCTTAGAGTTGTCTAAAATTTTTAAATAGCCGTCATGAGATTATTGTCTAATCTCATTGGTCTCTAAATTATTCTTATTCTTAACTCTTTATCAAATTAAACTCCAAATTCTTAAAATTAATTGCTATAGCTATCTCCATTCATTTTAATTGCTACCTTTGCTTATTTTGAGTCAAGCCTTGTATCTTAAAATTAATCTTAGTTGTTATAATGTCTCAGTCAATAAATTTTGTGAAACACATATGCCCACTTAAGTCTTATTTTCTCTCTCGTGCCTCACTCAAATAACAAGCACACTAAATTTAAAAACTCATTTTCTCCCTTTAGCAAAAATCATTTACGACATCACTACAAAAACATAACCCTCACCAACTTTAATTCTTATTTCTGCTCTCCATACTCACAACGCACGCACACACCCAACATCAATCCAACCCCCCCCCCCCCCCCCCCCCCCCCAAACTCTCTAAACTCCTCACGACTACTCTTGTAAAACACCATCCCTATCTCATATTCTCATCCGCTAACCACCACTACCCACGACTTTGCTCATAAACCCAACAAACTACCACATTTTCTCCATGCTCTCTCAATCACTCACCAAGGTTTCCTAAGGCCACTCAAGCTCAAGTTTCTCCATTTCCATCACATGCATGCCACGGTCTTAGTCCCCAGAGGCCAAAACTTTGATTTTGTTCGGTGAATCTTCTTCTATTTGAGCTCATAGTCACACTTCCTACCTTGGTTAAGCCTGGTGAGTCCAAATCTTACTCTGTACCTTTGTTTCTCTCCATCTTTGGGTTCTCATTTTCAAAAGGGGAGGTTATTCATGTCGTCGTTTTTCTCAACCGAGCACATAATCGTACTCCATGCGACCTCCTCATCACAGTTATCATTTTCCCATTTCTCTTTCTTTGGGCTAGACATGCAAGCTTTGCATGTGGGGGTTTCGCTCGTGTGAAACCCATATGCAAAGCAGTTTCTGTGTAGTACTCATTGTGCTCTTCGATTTGACACGTCCTGATTGTTTTTTTCGATCACCGTAGAAAAATCTACATTGATCAAAGGTTCGAAGGCTATACACGCGAGAGGAGTCAAATGGAGCCTGGAGATCTCTTACAAGTCTTCGGTAAGGAGTGAGGGGTATTGTGTAAGTTGGCGAACAGAGAGTTAGGAGTTCCCTATTCCTAACACCTTTTGCGGTTTTTGTATAGAAGAGTCGAATTAGGACTGGTATCTGGGCGTGTCTAACTCATTGCCATATTATATTTATTATTCTTATTGTGAAGTTGAGAGAATTGTATTGCTCTCTCGCAATCCGGAAAACCCCAGCTCAGAGCAATTGGATGAATTGCTTAAAGAGTATGTTATGGGTCCTATTTTGTTTTAGTTATGTGGATTGTGATTATTGAGTCTTGTGCGTGCCATTACATTGACCTGTGCAATTTGCTCCTCGTTGATTTAGATTGATCTAATGACATTTAATTAAGTGGATCATGTTTTTGTAAATGCTAAATGTATTTGTTATATGAGAATCTAGTTATCGGTGGAATTATGAAATGTGTAGTATGTTGGTTATTTTTAAATCTGTGTGTGTGAGTCTGTTTCATGAATCTATTTGGAAGCCCTTCAAAGTGCCAAAATCATGTTTATTGTTCTGTTTCCAAACTGTTCTAAGTGTGTCTAGAACCCATTCTTATGTCTGTTGAATTGGGCTACATGCAATTAATATTTTATGATAAGGTGTACTTGGAATGCTTGCTGAATTTTGCCTTTGTAAGTGTTCTGTTATCGAAATTGCTATGCAAACAGCACACAATGATTCCAAAGTTTCATATTTCATTAAAACCCAGTTGACCTTACTCAATTTACATCTTTCTATAATTTTTGCCACTTTTTTCTTTAAGACATGTCAAAAGAGAAATTTTGCAATACAACATGTACATTATTGAGTCTAAGCGTATAAGCTGACAGTGCTAAGCCTATATTCTAGATCTGGTATGCTATCCCCTATTTTAGTAAGTTAATCGTGTGCCTAATTGTATCCTAGACAAGTCCTATGTCATACCCTTAAGTGTACTATGCAAAATTGATTGAGAATAGTTCATATATGCTGCCGAATGGTACTGTCCTGTTTTTGCCCTACAGTGCGAATAAAACTAGGAATGCTACATGCCTTAGTTTTTAATTTCCTTTGTTGCCATCGTATTTTTATGTGTCTTCTTCGCTAGGCAACTGACTCCATGTCATTTCAATATTTATACAAATTTTAATGATTTTTCTAGTGCAACCTATCCCATTGAGTTACGAACTTGAATGGTTACTGCTTTATTCTGCATTGTTTTGTGTGCATTGGTATTTGCCCTATATTTTTGGATAAAACTAGACATTCTAAGGATTATAACAGTTATAATCACTCCAATTGCAAGAATAGAGAATTTAATATGAAATTTCAAAGATGAGCATGGAGATGGACACCTTTTCTGAAAAATTGCTTTGATTATGTGAAATGGAACTAAATCCTAATTAAGCACCCGTGATAATTGGAAAAATATGGGAAAAATCCTGCTGATCCTTTAGACTTTGAGAAAGTCCCTGCAGTAAAATCTTGGCCCTAAATGATGAGTTTTATATTTTTAAGATTTTCCTCACGCAAACTGGTTGCTTTGATGTTGGTAATGAAATTTTAGCTTTTAGATATCATTAAGTCTCTAAGATGTCATATACAAGGCTATATATACTTATATGCGTTTTATGTATTCACTTTAATTAGAGAAGATTCTAAATGAAGTACTAGTTTAATGCCCTAGAAGAGAATCATTATAGAATTCCTTTTCAAATTATTAAGACTATTTCCTATGAAAGCCCATGTTTCAGTTTTACTTTCTTTAATCCTTAATTTATTGTCTCTATTATTACTAAACTTGGTTTTCAATACTTTTTTTGTAACCTTTATAACTAGATTTTCAAGGGTAAGGACAATGAAAAGTGAAAGAAGATGTTTACATGAAAGAAGGACGAGTTCTTTTGTGGTTCTATCTTGTCCATATCATCTCTATAATTTTCCAAGATAAAAGATACTGAATTTACTCATGCATTATGACATCTCTGGCTTAGTACTACCCTTTGGGGAGCACAATCCTATTGGATTCGTTAAACCATAATGGCAAAATTCCTCGTACACAGCTTCATTGTCTTATAGAAACTATTATACTGTGCACACTTTCTTTGAAATTCTCTAAAACACCCATAGGGTAGAAATGCTTCAAACAGAGTTCATTAAAATGCCTTGCACGGGGTTCGCGATGCCATAGATTTGAAAGCAAAACAAATATCATTGCCATATTCTCATTATGGACCCATACAAATCAACAAGGATTTGGGCTACAAATAAATTAAAACATTTTTGACAACATGAAAATAAAGCAGGGAAGTTCACAAGACGTAAATTATAAAGGGGAGAATCAATAATTACCTTTTCTAGCAAGAATTTATGGTGATGATTAACATTTGAGCAATTGTCAAAAGGCCTTTCTCCAACTAGACTTGATTTGTCAATATTGGTGCAGTCCTTGTAAATGAACTCATTTTTTCTTATACTAGTGCAATGCGTTTTAACTGTAAACCAACTTTATGTTGTAGAGGTTACCAATGACCGGCCAAGGCATGGCAGGACTTTGAACTGCTAATTGCGGACTCATGGAGGGGTAACAAGATCAAATTAATATTCAGGAGTGACACAATGGATTAGTCTCGTCATTAGTCTACCAAAAAATGGGCAGGGCAGGTTGGCTCATTTTGGATATGTGGGTTAAAAATTTTAGCTTGTCCTATTTGTTATTAACCTGCAAAAAAATAGAAAAGAAAGAAAAGGTTAAAAAGGAAAATTTATAAAAGTCAAAAACTAAAAAAATCATTAAAGAAATTAGTTTTTTGCTTTTATTAGATAATATTTGCTTTCATCTATCCACCTAATAACAAAAGCAAAAGGCTAACATATGTGTGTGTGTGTGTGTATCTTCATTGATTATCTCCTAACTTAAAACATTGGTCCTAAACATAGCACAACTTTCACATTAATAAACCATCATTCTGATATGATTTATGGGGGGTTTTGGAAATAAATTGTTATAATTTTGCAAGATTATTGTTTAGATTTCACCCCTTTTTCCTAGTTTGACACAGATGTGAAGGTACTAGGGAAGTTGTGAAAATAAGCCAAAATTCAAGGACTTTTGCATTAATTTGAAGTTGTTGTCAAGTAGCACGGTTGTGCTTGCATTCGTAGAGAGTTGAGCACGATCATACTAAATCAAGCATGGATGTGTATGAAAGTTATGGACTCCACTTTGTATTGGGAGCATGCCCATGCTACAATGGAGCACAACTGTGCTAAATCCAACACGACCGTGCTGGATTCTTGATTCTCCTCCTCGTACTTGCAACATAGTTGTGCTGCCCAAAGCACAGCTATGGTACTACAGTACGATCGCCACCAATTAATGGATTCACACACACCAAGGTTGATTAAGACTCAACATGAATTAAAATGATAAGACAATCTATTTAATTGAATAAAAAGATATTCACATAAAATTAGAAATTAAGGTGTTCCACAATTACGGTTTACACCATAACCCTAGCTATTAGGTTTAGCAAGCCATCACAAATAAAGAACACAACATTACACTTGAATACATGAGAGTAAAAAAAGGGAAAAATCCTTTACAAGTGTAAGACTCTCGTTCTTGCTCTTCACGTCTTCCCCATTGCAGCTGCTTCATTCCCAGAGCTTCCAATTCTCCAAAAAGTAAGATGATAAACCTCTACTCCCTTTTTCTAGTTATAGGCAATTTTCTCAATTAGGGAACAAAAGGCACAACCAATTAGTTAGTAGACCTATAGGATAATTAGGTTTGAGAATATTGCATGACCAAACTACTTTCTTAAACTTCTAATTAGATTAATAAACCTTATTAATTGTCCCCTCAATTCCTCATGCTTTCTATGGATTGAATTTCTAAATGAATAAATAGGAATCCAATTTGGAGAAAAGATTATTAACGGTGATGATCAATAATTGCTAATAGAAGTTAGATGAAAAATCAGTTATCGAAGTCTAATATAGGATTCCTATAAAATTAAGATTGGGGGAAATTGAAAGTACAAGTAAGGCCTTCATATAATTGAATTTCTCTGTGACCTGTCAATTTTTTTGTGGCCCAGAAACTATATTTTATTTCTTTCTATTTGCAATTATAATCAAACCCCAACTGAATTACCTAAACAGCATAGAATTTCCTAAAAATGGTACTCACCAATTAGTCCCTTGGGTACAATATCTCAACTCACATCATATTGTAACTGTCACGATAAGCTTCACTTGCCCTTTAGCGTATTTTTAATGCATCACATACTAAAATGAAACAAAAATCCTAAACTAATTTTTTATTGCCTTTTACCTTTTTTTTTTTTTCTAAAAGCAAGAGCAAGTGGGTTGATCCTTCCCGCCACACAACAAGCGTCCTTTTTTGTGAGCTAAAATAGGGAAGCGCCAAACAAGTTGGTGGGTTGAATACCCACAACCTGGCCTGCCTAAAGAGACGAGTTAAAAGGGATGGCCCAATGGGCCAAGGCAATTTTTCCATCCTTAACAGTTTTGGTCAATGGAAAGATAAATTTGGAGATATGTTTATGGTCAAGAAAAATTTTATTGTGACCCCACAATGGGCACCAAATGTTCCTACTAGAACATTCTTAACATTTAGGCTCAAAAGATTAGTATTGTTGCCTGAATTGTTGCCCCTCAGTACGCTTCTTGATACCTATTAAATGGCTGTGTTGGGCAATTGATAGGGTATAACACTATAAAAAGGCCATAGTGACTTAATAGGTAATCAATGGAAGTTAATGGGCTACCTTAACAACTAGTACAAAAAATGCTTTTTACATTGAAATTTACATTGATTCTATGATAATTGATCTAGTATGTGAGATGGTAACATTTTTTTAATATTGGGATGAAGATTTTAAAGCAGTTGCTAAAGAACAAATCTAGAGAATACTTTTTAGATTGATTCTTAATAAAAATGATTTAGAAAGTGTTTTCTAGATCAATTATTTAGCAACTGATCTAGAAAGTGATTTTCTAGATCATTTACAGCACAATCAATCTAGAAACTCTTTTTAAATCTCTCCCTATTCCTCCAAAACTCTTGTAGCTCTTTTGATTTTGTACTATTTTTGTTCTCGTGCCCTTTGTTACTCTCGTTTTTGTGCCTTTTGTTGCTTTCATTCTTGCCATTCTTGTTCTATTCATGTTTTCTCTTTCACTTGCTACTCCAATTACATATAGTTCTCTTCTCTTTTTCTCTTTCGTCATTGTTGTTGCATTATTTGGTTTTGTTATTCTTCTTACTCTTATCATTGCATTGTGTTCTTTGTTGCTTGCCATTCTTGTTTTGTGTTTGTTTAATTGTTTTGTTGTTCCTCTTTCTCTCATTATTAGTGCATTATGTTATGCTTGTCTTGTTTTGTGGCTCTCATTTTTCTCTCACTTCGCATTTGTTGCTCTCATTCTTGTTCTCTCTTTAATTCGTTCTCACCATTGAAACATTGCGGGTTATGTCTCCATGAAACAATGTGTCTCTACATTGTGGTACACTTTGGTTTGTGTCTTCGAGAGTGGTGAGAGAGGAAAAAAAAACTAAAAAAAGTTATTTGAATCAATATGTGTTAGTTGCTTGCTTATGAACTAATTGGTTACATTTTGGGAATTATTGTTTCATAATTAGTTATTTTAGGTGCTTAATAGTACATGATATTGGTTGATAATTGACTGTGAATAATCCTCTTTTTTTTATCTTAATAGACACATGGAGAATCGTGATCATTCCCATTCTGTGTTAGACTACTAGTCTAGTCTCAAGAAAGGTAAACGTGGCATAAGGTTGAAGAAGTTGATCCTTAGCCATAGTAGTGGTGAGGAGAGGATATCTATTGAATTTGATATGCCTAGAAAATCATTAAGGCCAAATAGAAAAAAAATTTAAAAGTTTTGTCACCCTTCTAGGATGAAGTAAGCCAAGCATTCTAAAAAATGAGTGAGATAACATAGAAAAGTGTGTGAAGGAGATTTGGCAGATTATCACAGTTTCCATCTATATTTTTAATTATTGTCTTTATTAACTTCATTGTATGTGGGTAGTGTAGCTCATTTACAATGTTCCAAATTTTGAAATGTTGAGAAGGAAGTTGATCTAGTATATAAAAGGAGCCTTGGAAGGCCAACAAGACTAATCTCAATAGTAGATACATCTTTTGTGACTTGAAGGATGTTAATCCCTGTGAGGAGTATCCTTTTCTTGATGAGGATACTTGACATTCTTTTACTTAGAGTTTGGAAGACCCTAAATTTTTGGTTAATTGATTTTATTGTTTATTCATTTTACAGATAAATGAATTGATTCATATGTTTTTTATTTTATTGATTTATTTTTAATAGGAAAAATAAGAAAAAAAAAAGGAAATTTAAGCAAAAAAATTACACTCTATAGATTGTCTCGTGGGAGTTATGAATTGCTTGAAGATGAAATAATTAAAGAAGCGTGGAATCAACGATAGGAAACAACTCAATCTGACCCATTTGTTGCTATTTTTCTTCCATCTTATCCTACTTGGCATGAGAAATAGAAGAGGGCATGCAAAAGAAAAACTAAGGGTACATAACTAATGAGACTTGTATTTGTACTGTTGATGAAAGAATTATAATAATTTATATAACCCCCCAATTTACATTGATTCTTTACCCAATGCTTATAAGCATTTATATCCTATTGATTGATTTTGTGTTGGATTTGAAATTTCATTTCATTTAAATTTTAGAGGAAAGATTAAAGACATACATCACATATTCATTTATCATGCATTAATAAGGAAATACATCATTGTTGTTAATATGAACACAATCATTTGAAACAAGAATTTGTGATGTATACACTTATAGATACTTAATTAGGCCCTAACTACCCATCACATTCCTAAGTTAGAGTAGTGACTACATACAGATCCATACCTATTCTAAATAAAAGATAAATGTCTCCTATAGTCATGTCGAACCTTCTGTAGTGTCATCCTTGTTGTTTGCCATCTTCTCCCATGTATCATTACCTTTCTCTAAGTCTCTTTTGATCTTGACATTCTCATCCTCAATCTATGAACACTATAATAATTTCATACGATATAGATGTACAATAATCATCCTTCTGAGCAAATTGGTCCTCGATCCCTTAGTCATCTTCTTTCAAAAAGAAAACATTTGTTCGGGCTCTCCGTGAATAATACCATGAACTGGATGAGTAACTGTAGATTTATGAATTAGTACACCAGGTAAGTTTCTAGGAAAGAGAGGTGGGCATAATGGATACTCTTAAATACCAAGTTTTTCCTTGGCCAGAACTTGTCCTAGATATTCATTTTCACACTATCGTACTTTATAACTAGTAATAGAAATATTCTTATTGATGTTGTTCTATAAGGTCTGCAGGTTGTCTCTAACAATTATTTTAAAGCAAGTGGGATGCGTCAGATGTCTGCTACCTTCTTTATACGATATTCTCTTCATTTCCTATTACTAGGAATATTTATCTTACACTTTTGTTTTGTAATAGTGAATGTAAAAACAAACAACTTATCTCACATTCCTGTTTTATTAACAATGAATGCAAGAACACATAACATAGAAAAAGTCAAAGCCATACCCCAAGCTTGATAGAAAAGAACTGCTCTGATACCACTAAATGTGACACCTGTTCACATTGGACATAACCCATACTCAATTATTACTTAATTAGTATTGATTTTGAGCTAATAAAAATGTGAGTAAATTTTGTGTTTTGTTTTACGTTTGATTGTCTTTCTCAAACTTTTAAAATAGAAAATCCATAAGTAAAACAAAATTTGGAAATGGAAGTAAAGATAAAAAAAAAAAACAAAGTCTATTATATATGCATCAATAATGTACATCATGATCACTAAAACATATACCATTAACTGAGCTTAACTGATACATAGAAACTGAATACAAAGAAAGTTAATGAAATACAGGGCAAATCCATCCCATATATAATCCAAAAGGAAGTGAGATTCCTAGTCTTCATCTGCTAGAGTAGTCTTTTGATCATTCAGTGTAACATAGGGGTATGATCATTAGGCGTCACCGCTATCTTCACGTATCAGTCCATAAACAACATACATAGAGAAAAAGATAGAGGAGTGAGGTGATTTTGTTCTTAAAAACACTTTCACATAAATGGTAGGGAATCCTACAATCAAACATAGACAAAACACAACTGAAAACCAAATAGGAAAACCTAGGGTTTTACGTAAGTTATATTACCCTTGACTCTTTATGGTTCATACTTTCCATCGATGAGTAATAGTTCTCATCAAAACTGGGAAGTGATTAGGGATACATATACCTTAATTTTATCAACATGGTACAATCCTTTTCATCATCGAGGAATAGAGCAAATCAGGACACTCATTGTCCATTCAGAGGTAGACTATCGCACCAATCCTAAAATACTAAGCAGTTGTTGAGGTTATCAAGCTTGGTCAAGCAAATATCTCGGCTCAAGGGCGCTACCCTGGTCATTGGGACCTTCACCGCTCGATACCTTACCCCCAAGATCTCTATAAGTGGGTCTCTCATTTCATTCCTTAGCGTATCAAATTGTGGCTTCTCATGTAAGGTGTCATGCATTGCATGTTCCTCGCATCACATTACTTAACTTAACTAACACCTCATCACTCATCATTCTTACATCTAAGTAAAGATATCTCTTGGTTTTAGCAAACTTGAGCACCAGTATACTCTTTTTTCAATGTCTCTACTTCACTATGTAGAGACTCAATCTCTATTCACATAATAATATAATAGTTTGGGATATATATATATATATATATATATATATATATATACATATATATATATAGAAATATCTACAACAGATTATAAATTGAGAAATTTAAATGTAAACTATTAGCAAGCATGTAATTAAATGAGAAGGTAAACTTTTAGGAAACTTAATCATGATCTAATGGAAATTAGTAGGCACTTACTTATCAATTTTTATTTAACTATTTTACGTACCTGATTTAAAGGCTAAAGGTACTTGAGATGATTAATTAACAATTTCAATTTTAAATTGTAGGCCTTAGGTACTTAATAAAAGATTAAACTAGTTAATTAGGAATTAATCTCAACTATAAAAACCAAATTGCATACTTGGAGAAATTATTCTAAGCTTATGATTGACCCAAGATAAATTTGAAGTTCTATAAAACTTTATTTATGGTTGCTAAATTTTTACTAAAACATTGATTAATCACATTTTAGGGAAAATGAAGAAACTAATCTGGAGCCAATAAAATTTTTAAAGAAAGGGGTTGCAAACTTTATCTAAAACAAAAGCAGAATTTCTTTCTTTTCCTAGATTCAGTGGCTTAGTTTGATCCTCAAGTTTGAACAACTAAATGATTTTTATAAAATGTGATCCATAGCTTGTTGGAAAAATAATTTTGTCTATTTTCTAAAACATTCAGGATCACATTAAACAAAAATTTACGAAAAAAGACACAAAAATAACAAGCCAGTGAGGTCAAATAGAACTACTGGATGACTAACAAACAGTTTTTAGCCTTTTTCTCATTTGTCTTTGAACATTTAGTAGCAAAGTAAAATTTTCCTCAAAAGTATATTCACTAAGCTTTCCAAATTAACCTAGATAATTAAAAACAAAGCTTTATATAATTTATAATATTTTTTGAAAATGGAAGTTCTAAAAAACAATTTTGGCTAGAATTAGTGCATGACCAATAGATTCTGAAAATTGTTAAAATAGTAAACAACCATAAAAATAAGCATATAATATATCACTAGAAAGCTTAATAAGTCTAGTTTTTATTTTAATTAGTTTCACCAAATAACTAACTAGAAATTCCAGAATCACAAAACGAAATACATTGCTAGATTTGCATTTCCAAATAGATAGTTCAACTTTCAACAAGCATAATGTTTTCATTTTTCTTAACTCTTTTAGGCAATTCTTGAGCCTGTTGAAGTAAATTGAGTCTAGTTTCATATAAAAAAACTAGCACTCAAAAATAATAACTACAACTTGAGTTACAAGCAAAATAAGAACATATGCCAGATCTGGAATACAGGATAGCAACATACCCGTAAAAGTATGCTTCGCAAAAACAAGACATCAAAGATGGTAGGTGGGTTTTAGGCCAAAATATCTTCCTATTATCTTTTCGAAAGAGAAACGATCAAAAACCACACCCTTTACCTCTTGGAGTAGTGGAGAAAATGTAGAGGAAGGAAGGTAGGAATGGTGGCTTTGAGCTTTGCTTGATGGAGGATGATGGTACCTTTGGATAAAGGAGGCTTTGGTGATGGAGAAAAGATGAAAATGGATGAAGGAGGTGGAAGAGAGCTCACATCCATAAATGGGGCTAAAGAGAAGTGAGTGAAAACTTCTTACAAATGGTTGGTATTTATGGAGAAAGTTAAGGTAATATGGCATCTTGGATGATGTCATGTAAATGACATCATCTAGGATGATGTCACACTTTTAAGACATGTGTTAATTGTGTCTAACCAAATTAGTCTCTGGCTTGTGGAGATTTCTCTACATTGCCTTGCAGAGGTTTCTCAAGTCTCTATGTTCAAATTTTAATTTTATCGGTTAATTTGACCGTTATCGCTAAATTTTAAAACCTTTATTTTTATTTCAAACTAATGAGTTTTTGTGTGAAACTTGGTATCCATATTATTTTACAATTAAAATTAATTTTCAGTAATTAAAATTAATATTTTTTTGAATTTTTAATTAATTAATTAGTATTTTTGGGTTAAAAATTTATATTAAATTCATTTTAACTCAATAAATTCCAAAAATTTATAGAAATTATAAAATTAAATTTCTCATCTAAAAATGTATTGAGAATGTCACTTTTATTATTTTTAGACGTCAAACCAATACTGATTTGGCTTAGTATATACCCAAGGGCATTTTGGTCATTTTTTATAGGAATTTTAGAAAAGTTTTAAAATTATATTTTAATATATATGACATGATTTCAAGTTAAAAATAATATTTTATTATCATTTGAACCTTTTTTACATGTTAGTCCTTTATTTTGAGAAATTGGGGTGTAATTGTCATTTTTTCATTTCTTTAGACTCCGACTCGAAAAAATTATTAAAAATCATAATTGACTAGTTCTCAAAATTTTGATTACAACCACAGATCAAAATTTTGAGATTCATTCTCGATTTCTCATAAATAAAATCACAAGTAATTAGAAAAATAGTTATAGATGAAGGTAGGGGTGTTATATTTTAGGATAAATAAAAAATTATTATTTGTCTTTTTCACCATAACTGCTAATTATGATTATTACTTATAATGTTATTAGGATTCTCTTAAATAGTAACCCTCTCAGGGAAGCTTCACTCTATCTGGTTAGAATGATATTTTGTCTACTGCTATAGGGAGACCAAAGCATATTACCTACGTTTTAATAGTTAGACGGGGAGTAACTGTTTGACAGTACATTGCCTTCTCGCTATGACTTGGGAATGGTAACAAGAGAAGATATGGAAGAGAAAATGTGATAGGCCATGATTCGGTTCAAATAAGATGTGCAACAAGAGATGCAAGAACTACTGTGAAAGCAGATGACAGAGAAGATACAAGTGCAAATGACAACACAATTAGCTGTCATGAGGGAGGAAATGATGTTCATGTATCTTTGCCTCTCAAAGCATAAGAGGCAACATTGGACATGAATATCTACCATCTACTCGTCACATCTAAGAATCTCCAGCATGAAAAATCATATCTTGTGAGTTTTTATATTATATATTTAATATTTAATACTCTGCAAATATTTATTAATATTTGTTTATTTATTTAATAAATTATTGTTTCTTGTGACTTCGCTCCAAGGCCAATGTAGCAATGTCACAACCCCTAATGGATTAACTTACACATCTCTGTGTAGTTGCAATGAAAATCAAGGAACCTTAAATAATTCATATAAGGGCTAATGTTATTGGTAAGGAGATGAATTTCTTCATGTACTAGAAGAATGTATTGGAATTATTGGACAGGACTAAAATGTCTTGCATCCCTATTATTCAAATGTTTGTTAAGTAGGTAAATTTTAAGTTTTAAATGAGTAACTAAGTATTCAATTTTTACCTAAATATTTTTTCTTTCTAATGTCATAGATATGCCTAGAGCCTTTACATCTCAAAGGGTCTATGTATATGTATTGATCAAATTCCTTTGCCCACTTCACCTTTAATCTACAGGGACTGATTTACAGATGAGAAAAAAGTTCATTAATATAATAGACTATTTAAGGGCAATAAGAAGAAATCTTCGTTAGAGCCATGAGAAACTTTATAAGATGTGTAATACTTAGTTTTTTGTGATTTCTTAATTAACTTGATTTGCATTATTTATAAGTGAAAATGTTAATTAAATTATAAAAATTAATCAATTAGAATTTTTATGAATTTTTGTGTGAGTCTCAGTTGTTAATTCAACTAAAACTTAGATGGTGTTGTGAACCAGACAGTAAGAGATTCTATTAATTTATGTGAGTAGATAATCAAATATTTCATGCATATTAATATGATTAGTGATTATTAATCATAATTAATCTCCTATAGAATTTTGAAGTGATTCTAATACTTTGAAATAAAATAATATTATTTTGTCTAGTGTCGAATTCAAGTTCCATGGGAAGCAATTCTAGATCATAGTACACCCAGTACCACTCACTACACTCAGTAAATTACTATTCTATGCTTTTCTGTCTTATGTAGCCTAATAGGACAATAGTACATATTAAACTTGGTCAAAGTGGATGTTACACCAAAATGGTTAAACATATACCTTACACTTTGGTCAAAATGCTTTAAACTTGCTCCAATTAAGCTAAAATTTGAATAAACCAATGAGAAATGATTCCCATTAGCTTCGTCTAGCCCTATGAGAGAATGATAGGGAATTTTGATTATTTTTTTTTCGTTTTCATTACTATTTCAAATTCAAATAATTTTCAAAAGTCTTTATTCAAAACCCTAACCCTAATTCATTCAAACATACACATTCTCTCTCTTAAACCTTAAAAATTCTCTCTTTTCCTTTCTTGTTTGCCCTTAGCCAAGCACCCCCTAGCACAGGCTTCCAGCGGGAGGGGTACATGAATGAATCGAATACACACCCGAACGAGAGGGATCCAGAGGTTGTGCGGGTATGGGACTGTACAGTTAAGGATAGCTTAAAGGAATTAATAAGTGCTACCTATACAAACAAGATGCATCTACTTTTCGGTAACCCATCACTTAAGAACTCCATAGTTAAGCGTGCTTGACTTGGAGCGATTTAGGGATGGGTGACCTCTTGGGAAGTTTCCTGAGAAGCGTGTGAGTGAGGAAAAAGCACACTGAAAAGTCTTGTGTTGGTTTGTGGGGATAGTCACTCATCCTGAAAGCGCCCAGGCGTTACAAAGTGGTATCAGAGCAGGGCCTCTCTCCCAGTACGGTGTGGTTCGAGGACAAACCAAGCGGAAGCTGGTGGGCATGTAACATCCCGGGCGCTGACGAGAGCGGGGAGTGATTGCCGGTGCAAAAGAGATGAGGCACGAACAATGAGCGGCTCCTGGCAGGCTTCCAGCAGGAGGGGTACATGAATGAATCGAATACACACCCGAACGAGAGGGATCCAGAGGCTGTGCGGGTATGGGACTGTATAGTTGAGGATAGCTTAAAGGAATTAATAAGTGCTATCTATACAAACAAGATGCATCTACTTTTCAGTAACCCATCACTTAAGAACTCCATAGTTAAGCGTGCTTGACTTGGAGCGATTTAGGGATGGGTGACCTCCTGGGAAGTTTCCCGGGAAGCGTGTGAGTGAGGACAAAGCACGCTGAAAAGTCTTGTGTTGGTTTGTGGGGATAGTCACTCATCCTTAAAGCGGCCGGGCGTTACAAAGTGGTATCAGAGCAGGGCCTCTCTCCCAATACAGTGTGGTTCGAGGACGAACCAAGCAGAAGCTGGTGGGCATGTAACATCCCGGGCGCTGACGAGGGCGGGGAGTGATTGCTGGTGCAAAAGAGATGAGGCACAGACAATGAGTGGCTCTTGGCAGGCTTCCAGCGGGAGGGGTACATGAATGAATCGAATACACACCCGAACGAGAGGGATCCAGAGGTTGTACGGGTATGGGACTGTACAGTTAAGGATAGCTTAAAGGAATTAATAAGTGCTACCTATACCAACAAGATGCATCTACTTTTCGGTAGCCTATCACTTAAGACTCCACAGTTAAGCGTGCTTGACTTGGAGCGATTTAGGGATGGGTGACCTCCTGGGAAGTTTCCCAGGAAGCGTGTGAGTGAGGACAAAGCACGCTAAAAAGTCTTGTGTTGGTTTGTGGGGACAGTCACTCATCCTGAAAGCGGCCGGGCGTTACATTAGTCATCTTGTTAACTATTTACAAACAGAATGACATAGAAATGGATAAAAAAAAAGTATGCCTCGAATACTTAGATCCCTCTTGTTGTCATACAATATTCCATCACACAATAACTTCCATGTGTTGTTCCAAACAACAGATGGCTTTGTCATTGTATTCATGACTATTAATGTAATAAACATCCTTCGCAACTAATTACCAAAAGCCAATTCACTTGCTTCAATGATTGCATCTATGAACTCTCTATCATCTACTAATAACCCCAATTCATAACATGCCTCCTGAAAAGTATTATACTTTACACCATTAACTGTCTTCAGGCAATCATAGCTAGTGCAGCCCCTTTGGATAGTAAGTAAAATTCTCATGTAATATAGTTCCCCAATGCCAGGAGGAATGTACTGAAGCCTTCCAATACTTTGTCCCTTCTTCCTTGGCTGCCACCTCTTATCTTTTTTGCAATAGACAAACTTAGTGGGGTATTCTGAATATGTTAGATCCTTACCAGCAACAAAATTCTTATTTGCCTCAAACCATGCAAGAAACATTGTTTGAACTTGTTCATGTCTTTTGACAACTGATTCAATTTCTTCATCATCATTGAAATAAACAGCCTAGTGAGTTGGAAGGTGAAAAACTAATCTTTGCACCGGTGGCCACTTGTAATGTAGGTCAAACTTGAAAATTCTCCAAGCTCCCTCACATGCTGAAACATACCTACAATCATAATACTGTTTGATCTCCTCAACAGGTTGGTTAGTATCGTTATTTTCAGAATCTTTGCATATTTATAGTGTGGCTCGATCAAGACCTTTGTTCACGTACTTAAACAAATATTTTATGGAGTTAGACTTATTACAATACTCAACATTCACGTGTCCTTCATACCTCATTAGAAGATGAGGATTGTAAGGAATGACACTCCTATTGTCCATTTTTACTCCCATTTTTTGAATAGAGATGCCAGAATCCCAACGTTTATACTTTGGATAACCTTCGTCATCAATTGTGGTGGATGGTTCAAAACTCTTTGGGAAATACTTCTGACATCTTCTACCTTTCATGCATGGGGACTTAGGATTAGCCATGCCACATAGGCCATGAATCATGTACTTGGTTACTGCATTTGCCAATCTTGGACATAATGTTGCATCAGGCAACTCTGCAGATATTACACCGTCAATATCTTTCCCAATTGTCAATTTGCTTGCACCACTTAGCCATAAAAGGATATGGGCATGTGGAAGACCTATCTTTTGAAACTCCACGATGTACATTCCTAAAATCATAAAACAAAATAAAAAAGAATTATGAAGCAACCCTGAAACCTGTGAAAATTAAAATCAAAATTAAAGCGACATCGTTAGAACAACTTGCCTACATCAACTGCTCCAAATATCTAATCTTTCTTGAAATCTATTATCATTTGGTCTAGTTTCATCTTGAAAACTCGACAAACAATATCAGGTCTATCTGATGGTTGAAGTCCTCTACTCGAAACAAAGTCCTGTATTTCTTTCCAATTAGAATTGCATATAATCGTTATAAATAAATCTAGGTATCCAAATCACTTGCACACTGTCGTTGCATCCTGACATTTGTTGAACATGTACCTCATACCACCTGTGAATGATGGTAGCAATATAACTTGCCTTCCAACCAAAGATGGATCTGTTTCTCCTCTAGTAATTGCATCCGGCAAACCATTTAGAATGTCACATCTGATCTCCTTTTGATTATTTCTTATGTAGGCTAGCCGCTGGGATTCAATCATGGTATAACAGTCCACCACGAATTGTTGGAATAACCTCCTTGTGTTGACAATATTACCAAACTCAACACTTCTTTCTTGAATCCTATATGCGATGAACTATGTTATTGAGACCTTTTTTCTCTTATGATTTTGACTGTCATCATCAGGTTCCCTATATGGAATGTTTTCTTGAAAACTGTCTTCTCCATAGGGGAATAACAACGGATATTGTAATGGCATAAATGAGGTGTGAGTCTCATGAAGTCTAGTCAAACCCTCACCAAATTTCTCAACAATTATATCTCTGCCCCTTTCCATGCCATTGTAGTCACCAACTATCAATGCTGCAACTTCATCACAACTAGGCTTATTGTACAATCTTGCATTCTTAGAGCGATTTCTAATTAGTCTCAAACAATAATTAGATGCTTGTTCTTGTGGCGGTAAGGCCCTTACTTTGCGAAAAGATTTGGCTAAAAGGTTGTGCTCATCGACCACTTGTGTTAGGTCCTTAACCAAAGAACTATCAAAGTAGTTGGATTGTCTATTTGATAAAAAAAAAAAACGCACATTAATTAGACTTAAGAAAGAAGTAATTAACAAAAAATTTGATGTGAAAATAATGCTAATTGAAGTACCTGAAGTGATCCACTCTATTAACTACTTCATTAGTAGTATCATGTATATACAGTTGTGCAAATTTTGGCTTAGATCCCCTTTCTGGCAACAGACTACCAATATGATGGTAATTTTGCCCACTAAGAATGAATTATGGTGGTCCACCCCCATCATTGACTGACTCCTCTATCTTCCCTCCAATAGAAGTGAATGAGAACATGCTATTATATGCTCTAAAATTTTCCTTGAAGTGGTTACTTCTGTGATCGATACCATTATGTAAATTAAACAATAGATCCGGAGGTCGCTCAAGAAGTGGAAGATGTACCTTTCCCTTCATACAACAGAGAGAAAATCCATCTTCCACTGTCCTTTTTTTCTTGTCAGCCCTTTCTTCAAACCACATGTTAGCGTGACATTTACCACAAATGAATGATGGACTGCTTAGATCCAAATTCACTGCAAAAAACACAATATTATGAATCAAAATTTCAAATCAACTAACTATTTGATAGAGTAGTTGTTAATTCGTAAACAAATTAAATTAACTCAGCACCATACACTGGCTTTCAGCTTTCTCATATAGTTCTAATTCGAATTGCGATATCTTCTCACCCATAGAGACATCTGAAATTATAAGGAAAGATTTTAGGTGAAGAACATGTAGACAAAGTTAAGGAATACATCAAGGGTCCCTTCACAAATGACATTAATTGTTATATATTGGAACATATACATACCAATTTCACATGTGTTTACGGAATGAACTTGCTCCTCCATGTCATCTATAAAGGACAACCTTGCAGAACCACTTGTTTGCATTACACGTCTTGATTGTGCCTTGCGCTTGTTGCAAACCCTGCTAGAGGTGAGATTGATAACATCAAATAATGGTGAGCTAGACGCAAGTATTTCAAAAGACCCTATTGTTGCTTGACTGGATGTTCCTACATTTGCATGAAATGCATAATGAAATTTTTATCTCATTGATAACCAAACAATATAGCACAGAAGAAATTAGTTTGCACAAAAAATAACCAAAAAATTAACTAACCTGTACCATCCATTGGCGTGGAAGATTCACAGTAAGTGTGTGGAGTAAAATTATTGTCATTTGTGTCCTCAACGACAATCTAAATGTTTGGAGTTAAGTATTCATCTATATTAAAGTATTAAGACTACAAATATAAGTAAAACATACACAGATTTGAAACAACATGTACACATAAAGTAGAAAAAACATTAAAAAAAAAAACCTGTGACAGCCTTCCTTTTTCCTTTTTCTTTTGAGTTATAATGTTCCTCCTCCTTGCTCGAGAATTAGCACATTGTCTAGAATGAACGTTAAAATTTGCTAAATGACATCCTATTCCACTGACCTCATTTAATGCTCCAAACATAGGGATATTGCCTTATTAAAAAGAACAAATGTATATATGATTCAATAGCAAAATAGTAGTTGAAATTTAAAAGACATGATTAACTGTGTATATGTATATATAAAAATATTATACCTGTTGATATTAAATTACACATTATACAGAAAGAGGAAATCACATACCTATAGGCAATTGTGATAAAGGTGTCCTATGACTATTGGCATATGGCCTATGTTGCATGCTGGATGGGTCACTTCTAGTACTGGAGTTTTCGTCTGTTAAACCAATTAAACAGGATATAAGAATCAATAATAATAGAGTAGTGAAATGTCTTTATGAACAACATAGTAGAAGATAATCTAACTTTCTGGACTTAAGTTTTCGTTTATATTAGAGCATTGAACCTTTGAATATAAGTAAAACATACATAGATTACAAACAATAAACACATATAAAATAGACAATACATGAAAAATACCTATGACAACCTTCTTTCTTGTATTTTTTTTATCTATAATATTCCTCCTCCTTTGTACATTTTTTAGAACGAACAATCAAATTTGCAGAGTGACATCCTATGCCACCGACCACGTTAAATGCATCGGACATAGGAATATTGCCTTATTCGTCAAAAACAAATGTATATGTGAGGCGATAGCGAAATATGAGTTGACATCTAAAAGACATGGTTAATCGTGTATATGTAAATAATATAGTTATTATACCTATTGATAGCATATAACACATTATAATGAATAAGGAAATCACATACCTATAGTCAATTGTGATAAAGGATTCCTATGACTATTGGCATATGGTGTCCATTGCATGTTGGATGACTCAGTTCTAGCATTGGAGTTTTCACCTGTTAAACCCATTTAATAGGTAAAGAGATTCCATGAACAATGTAGTAGAAGAGAATTAACTTACTTGGTAGTCCCATGCATGTGCTTTCATATTTGTGTGAGATAATCATCTTCCTCCTTGCACGTGCATGTGCGGCTTTAATTGAATCCATTCAACCAATGACAAAGCAGGAAAATGGATACAATGACCTTCTTTGTTGGAATAGCTTACTTTTTTTTTTCTTTCAAAAGTCATTAGAGATAGACCTATTGATTATTTTCAATAAATGACAATACATAATGTAAAGGTCCTTAATAGTGATTTCTAAACACTAAAGAATCAACAACAAATCTCATTAATATTTTTTTTCCATATAAAATTTGCATATTCCATATCACCCCTATCCATCCTACTCAAAACCAAATTAATAATAGAACATGTAGAAAGGAAAACAAAAACTAGAAAGAAAAAGATCATAAAAGATAGGAGTGTCTTACGATTGGTTTCAACAAATGCAAAGATGACTATAATGAGGTATCTGTCAAAGAGCATAATGATAAACCATGAGAAGTCACACTCGATGACTACTAAGTACAAATTAGAGGCCTAAGTACATTTCTACATAAATTCAAAGAATGGAAAGAAACAAATTAGATGGACAAATTAAATCAATTTAAATACAATATCAACAAGCAATATATATATATATATATATATATTACTTTAAATAACAATTTTTAAATACTTATATTAACTAACAGTTTAAAAATATTTATGTAAAATAATAACAATATTATTCACCAAATATTATATTTAAAAACTTTTTTCAATCATATATTTTTAATTTTTTAACTGTATATTCACTATAATTTTATATACAATTTTTTTATTAGTATGTCCCTTGAAATTTAATAAAATACGTAGTTAACTATATATATAAATAAAATCAGTATATTAGTTTTAAAACAATTGATTAAAAACATCTGTATGATATTTTAATATAAAATGTCATTTAACAAATAAAAATATGAAACAACTACTTTTCCGTTTAATCAATAATAATCGTATAACATAATTATTCTACAAATTAGAATTTAAATCATATACAGATACCAAGTAATTACAATAATCAAAGGTAATAATCTCAATCAACACCATAAAATAACAACTAATGAATTATATATGATTCTAATAAAAAATAATTTAAAATAATAACACATAAAATAACAACTAATGAATCTGGAAAGGAATGGAAAGAAACAAATTAGATAGACAAAATAAAGACATAAATATGACTAACCAATCTGAACAACTCTATGCTGCAACACAACCTGTGAAACACCATACGTTCATCCTCTTCTTGCACATCCAGTACGTGTATTAAAGAACTCCTTTTTTGTTTAATTAATAATAACTGTATAACATAATTATTCTATAAATCAAAATTTAAATTTTATTTTAACCAAATAATTATAATAATTAAAGGTAATGATTTCAATCAACACCATAAAATATAAACAACATCATATGATTATAATAAAATAAATAATTTAAAATAATAACACATAAAATAACAACTAAGGGATTTGGAGGCCAAATCTCATCCCATTAACCTTTTAATTAAGTAATAATAATGAAGTTGAACACCCCACCCCCATACCTTTTCAAAGTGTAGTGGAAGAGAAAAAGAGTTGAGTTCCACTTGTTGTAGGTCGATCCTATCTTGCCTTAAGAGTTAGAAGACTTATCTAAATTTGTTCCAATTAGATTAAGAGATTTTGTGCAAGATAGGAAGAGAGACTTTGAAATGATGGAATAAAAGAGACTAAAGAAGTCTCGGCCAATAAAGGAGAGAAGAGAATGAGAGAGTTTGTTTGTGTAGATAAAATATATAGTACAAATAATTTGTTATCATAATCATACTTAATATAAAATAATTTATTATCATAATTATCATTATAATCAATTAATCATTATAATACATAAATATATAATTAAGGTAATTAAGATAATAGTATAGAATAATAGAATGATTGTAATTGAGTTAAAAATTAACATGTAATCAATTAGTATCTTAGGTGATATAGGCTGTTACTTGTTATAATAGTATTATGGCAAGTTATTATTAAATCATGATAAAAAAGTTTTCCTAATTATAAATAATTGCCCTAAATTAAATCTATTTTTAATATGAATTATTGTCAAAAATAAATTAGATAAGAAAATTAATTAGCATGAAATTTATCTTTAGCAATAAATTAGTTTAAATGCTAATGAGTCATAATGAGATTAAATCTAGGATTTATATATAAAAATAAATTAATAGTATTTTGACAAACAAATAAAAATCCTAAGAAATACAACCATAATATAATTCAAATTGGAATATATTTAGGATAATAATTAAGTTACAGTTTAATGGACCACAATTATTTACAGGAATCAATCTATGTTATCCTAATTACTTTGGTGCATGAAACTACAATTAAATTATTTCTCTACATAAAATATGTATTTAAGCATTAAATAAAGTTTTAAAATTATTATAACTTAATTTAAAATA